>LOEQ01001641.1:188008-199376 GCA_001685075.1 Bramus lutescens | reverse complement strand
AACTCTTACATATTAATTTAACCCATTTCTATTAATCTGTGTATCGCCACATGGGTGTGGCTTACCAGCTAAAGTTTCATCTGGCTCCAGCAGGGCTAGATGGCTTCTCTCTGACTCCACCTCCTTCCTCCCAGCATTCCATTTAGTTTTTCCTACTTAGCTCTATTCCCCTATAGCTCTGCTATAGGCCCAAAGCAGCTCCTTTATTAACCAGTGATATTCATGGCATACAGAGGGGTATCCCACATCAGATGGCTTTGGGATGGACGTATGTTTTTCACTCTTGTGGCTGTGTACCTGGGAGTAGGATTGCTGGGTCATGCAGTCACTCTATGTTTGACTTTTAAAGAAGCTGCCAGGCTGTTCCAAAGCAGCTGTGCCTTTTACAGTGCCCCAAGCAACTGAGTTTTTTGATTTTGTTTTGTTTGTTTGGCTGGTTGGTGGGTTTATTTTGTTTTGGGGGAGACTGGTTGCACACTCCTTGACATGAATTTCCCAAATCCTTGGCCAGATTCTTCCTTCCTTGTCCTCCATGCTGTGCTTCACAGTCCCTTGACTGGCAGACTAGAGGTTCAAGCCCCAAATTCACAGGCTTCTTCTCTGACCATACATTCTCCCCAGTTCTAGAACTTTCTTGAACCATCCAAATTTCACCCAGAAGCATACATTATTGCAGAAAATAAACAAAACAAACCATCAGAGTTGGAACCTCACTGACTGAGCTCCTTTTAAGGGGTTTTGTTTCTTAGTCGGTTTGTTAAAATAATAGATTATATCCTTCAGGCCTCTATCTTGAGGAACTCTGACAAGATGGGTTGGTAAAGTGCTTGCCCCACAAACATGAGGACTGAGTTCAGAGCTGCAGCACCCTGTAAAGACCCCGCATGGCAGCACACACTGTCACCCCAGGAATGGGGCAGGGTGGCGTGGGGATGGAGACAGAAGACTTCTCTAGAGCTCACTTCTCAGCCAGTCTGTAGGAATTGTTCTCAAATGTATTTAATATTTTCAGCCTGTACTGTATCTTCAGGATCTGAGGGTAACAGACTCCATTCATGGATCACTACTGCTTCAGATAATCCTTTCACTTGCTCTAAACTGGTCTTTATACATCCTTCAGAGTGGCTGTTCTGATCAGTGTAGAACTTTGGTGAAAATACAACTTTGGGTTTTTCTATGACCTTCATAACAACAAGGCTTCCAACCAGAAGCCTTTATCAGAAGTCCCTTTAGGTTCTCTCTGTTATCAATATGCAAATTCTGTTTATTGCATTCATGGTGTCCTGAGTGTTGGGCTTGAGGCTCCTCTTTCCTAAGGTATGATATGCACCCTTGGTCTGCTGAGTGAATCTTACGAATGAGGGAATTTCGTTTGATAAATGCAACAATATCCAGCACATAGCTCTTACACATTGTATGCATCCATGTGTTCTCTCATAGGCTATCAGTTGTACTCTGAACTGCAGCTGTCAGAGTTTCAAACCTGGGAAGATCAACCACCGGCAGTGTGAGCAGTGCAGGCACGGATGGGTGGCTCACGGTAACTTTATTTCTCCCTCTCATCCTCTCAGCCTTTCTTAATCACTTACGTTTATAAAGGAGCTGATTTCATACCAAATATCTCCTCACATTTTAACTTATACACTGTCTTACTAACTCCATTCTAAATACACCAACTACAGAAGTTATAGATATGTCCCGTGGTAATAATTTGCCTCTAATATTTTTTGGCTGAAATATGTTCTGATATAAGTATATCCTTTATTCATGATTTAGATAAAATTTATATGTAGACATCCTGCTCATGAATTTACTGCATCTGACAATCATGAGTCACGTGTAACTACTGAATGCTGAAAATGTGGCGTGGCCAGGGCTCCTGGAGGTTGGCATTACTCATTTTCCTTAAACTTTGATTGATTTCATGTAAATAGCGCCAGTCAGTAACTCCTGTGTTGAGCAGACTGGATTAGGTAGCTTAATTTCTAAAACCGCCTCCCACACAGCAGATTAGGGCCTGAACTCAGATGCTTGCACCCCAGGCCATCCTCACCTTCAGACTCCGATTCCCAATCTATTTTTTGGATTCTGCTTTTGTGTCCTCCTCTTCTTTGCCCTTCCCCTGTTTGTGAAGATTTCCCTCCTCAAGAATATCACAAGAAGGGGAGAAAAATCTTTTATTTTAAAAGCTTCTGTGAAGACCATGAATCCCAATAGCTACTAAGAATATTAGTCCTTTACAGATTCTTGTTTTTTTTTTCCTTGTTGAGACAGACAACTCAGAATAGCCCCAGCCGACTTGCTATGCAATGTTTCTCCTAAAATTAGAGCTTTTCCAAATGTCTTGCCTTTGATTTCCAGCTCTAAGTAAGCTGAGGATCCCCCCCGTGTATCCAACAAGCCAAGTGGAAATTGTACAGTCCAATGTGGTGTTCGATATTAGCAGCCTCATGCTCTATGGGACCCAGGCCATCCCTGTTCGCCTGAAAATCCTACTGGACCGGCTCTTCAGTGTGCTGAAACAAGATGAGGTTCTGCAGATCCTCCATGCCTTGGACTGGACCCTTCAGGATTATATCCGTGGTTATGTGCTCCAGGTACAGTGACCTTGGCTCTGTTCTCCTCGAGTGCCCATGTAACTGGTGTAACCCAGTGTCTGTCAGTCATTGGTGGCTGTCCATCCCTTTGGAACTTTTCCTGATGACTTAAGCCCCTGACTCATATTCTGGGAGGAATCCTGTCCTTTTCCTTCAAGATCTCTGTGAGACTCCAGGCCATGAGAGCATTCCACCTTCTCTTGAGCGTGTTCACTAAGCTAACTCCCACAGAAAACCACTTGTTTCATTTGGGTACTGCCTGTGCTACATACATCATGCACAAACTGCCCACTGACCCGAGATATTCTGTGTGTCAGGCTTTACTGAGACCTGGAGGTGAGAAAGGGCTCTTACATGCCAGAACTATGCAGCCAACAGCTCACACGCTGATGGTCCTTCGCTGTCCTGGAAAGGCTCTTCCGCTCTGCTGCTGAGTGTCCTTCCTCTGCCCCACGTGTGATACGATTGTGTTCATACCCTCACCTGTTCGCTCCGTCTCTGTCCCTTTTCCTCTCTCTCCGTTGACCAACTCTTCTCCCCCCACTTCCCCTCTTCTCACCACCACCAGAGCTCCCTTTGGCCTCCTCACATAGTCTCTTCTCTTCATCAGTGTTCCAGCCTTCGAGCCCTTGCCTATTTTCAGAGTAATTTAGCTTCTTTTCCCAGGTCATGCCATGGATGTAAGGTGAAGGGTGTTTCATCTTCAGAGGCAATTGAAGTGTTTTATGAGAAAATAGCATGTTTTCTGAAATTACAGAGCATTGTTTCTTGCCACTACACCAGGAATATGAACAGACTTTGTTTAAAATTTTTTTTCAGTAAAATGGGAGATACATGTATTTTCAAGTCTTAGGTAGACTATATCATTAAAAATAAATACTGTAATACTCATTTATTAATGGACATGCTCTTCTAGTACTTTCATGATGATGTAGACATACCCCTGTTTTCCTTTTTCCTTTCCTTTTTCAGACAGGGTCTTATTACATAGCCCTAGCTGGTCTAGAATTACCTATGTAGACCAGACTGGCCACAGACTCCCAGAGATCCACCTGCCTCTGCCACTTGAGTACTGGGATTAAAAGTGTGCAGTTCCACAGCCATTTACCCTTGTTTTCTAATTGAAAATCCAGAAGGCTCTGAGTGCTTCATGCTCTCACTGAAAGTTATTTCACCAATATATAGCAGACCAGAAATGAGTACATTTCTTCCCAGTTCTAAAGCTTGTAATCTTTCCCTGAAATCCTGTGTGCACACCTCTGGTGTGGAGGCCTCGGCTGACTAGAAACAACTATACATAGAGTAGCATTATGGTCTTACATTACGACATAGATCAATATTTAATGATCCTAATAATCTTGCTTTCCAGTGTTAGGATTAAAAATATGGAATCAATTACCTTGAACCTCTGGTGCATGAAATATTTATGATGTTACAATTCCTCCTCATCTTCAAAACTCTCACATGCGCTGTGAAAAATCTCAGTAGGCCATCAAATACATGTTCTGTGATAAAATATTTATTGTAGTTTTGGGAAAAGTTAGGCCTTGCTAGAGTTTGAAAGATCTCCAACACTCCTGCGTAATTACAGCTCTGCTTTATGAGCATGGGCAGTAGATCAATACATGCTCATTTGGTTTTTGATGGTAGGTGTTTAGCAGATTATTAAGTTTGCAGCAAATGAATACTTGGGCTATATCCAGACTACACTGCTCCATTTGTAGTCTTTAGATAAAGATACTACTGTCATTCAAATGATTCGTATTTTTATTTTAGTGAGGAAAGTCATCATGCCTCAGGTATGACAAGAATCATACATGACAATCAACTGGGTTGAAATAAGATGAAAAACGATTTCCATATTTCCCTGACTTGGGTTTGAATGCTTTATTTCATTCTTCTAGGCTAACAGTAAGTAGGGCCATTGTTTATATTGATATAGTTTATGATATTCACAATTTCAGGCCTACGAGAGTAAGATAGGCAGGGATTGAACGCAGCAAGTCCTGTGTTGATCCACAGGAAATGTTTCCCTGTTGTAGTCTGGTGGAGGCTCCATCAGATGGCGGCTTCCCGGGGAGCAGAGTGAGCAGTAGCCAATTGGACATTCTTTTACAAGCTGGTTTGTATCTAGGATGCCTCGGGGAAGGTGCTGGATCACTGGAGCATCATGACCAGTGAGGAGGAAGTGGCCACCTTGCAGCAGTTCCTTCGCTTTGGAGAGACCAAGTCCATAGTCGAGCTCATGGCAATCCAGGAGAAAGAAGAGCAGTCCATCATCATACCGCCCTCCACCGCCAACGTAGACATCAGGGCTTTCATCGAGAGCTGCACCCACAGGAGCACTGGCCTCCCCACACCAGTGGACAAAGGAAACCCCAGCAGCCTGCACCCTTTCGAGAACCTTATCAGCAACATGACGTTCATGTTGCCTTTTCAGTTCTTCAACCCTCTGCCTCCTGCTCTGATAGGGTCACTGCCCGAACAGTACATGCTGGAGCAGGGTCAGGACCAGAGCCAGGACCCCAAACAGGAGCTGCACGGGCCCTTCTCTGACAGCAGCTTCCTAACATCCACGCCATTTCAGGTTGAAAAGGAACAGTGTCTAAAGTGTCCAGATGTTGCTACCCCAAAAGAAGACAGTGCACACTTAAGTGACTCCAGCTCGTACAGCATTGCCACTAAGCTTGAAAGGACACAGCTGTCCCCTGAGGCCAAAGGAAAGCCCGAGAGGAACAGCATTAGCGCTAAGAAGGGCCGGGTGTTCTGCACTGCCTGCGAGAAGACATTCTATGACAAAGGCACTCTGAAGATTCACTACAACGCCGTCCACCTCAAGATCAAGCATAAGTGCACCATCGAAGGGTGTAACATGGTGTTCAGCTCCCTGCGGAGCCGGAACCGACACAGTGCCAACCCCAACCCTCGTCTGCACATGCCAATGAACAGAAACAACCGGGACAAAGATCTCAGGAACAGCCTGAACCTAGCGAGCTCTGAGACATACAAGCGCCCGGGTTTCACGGTGATCTCAGACTGCAGGCCCCTCCCAGGCTACCCCAGTTCGGTGGAGGACTCCAAAGGCCAGCCAGCATTCTCGAGCCTTGAGCAGAATGGCGTACTCTTCCCTAACCTGCGGACCGTGCAGCCAGTCCTTCCCTTCTACCGCAGCCCAGCTACTCCGGCTGAGCTGGCAAACACACCCGGTGTGCTGCCCTCTCTCCCTCTGCTGTCCTCCTCAATCCCAGAGCAGCTGGTTTCCACGGACATGCCATTTGATGTGCTTCCCAAGAAGAAATCTAGGAAGTCCAGCATGCCTATCAAAATTGAGAAAGAAGCTGTGGAAATCGCTGAGAAGAGACACAGTCTCAGCTCAGATGATGACACGCCCCTGCAGGTAGTCAGTGAAGATGAGCCAGAGGCCAGCAGTCCTCAGTCAGACCGAGTATCCGAGGAGCAGCACACACAGTTAAGCTCAGAGAAGACTTTAGCACAAGGAGAAAGACCCTGCCATCTTGAATCTGTGATTGAGTCTCACAGAACTATCAACAGAACCCTTGAGCAGACCACACACCCAGAGAGGGAGGCGGAGCAGAAATTAGCATTGACTTCAGTCATGCCAAGAGAGGTGGAGGATGGTGGCCATGAGCGCCATTTCACACCCGGACTAGGGCCACAAATTCCTTTTCCTGACTACGTGGAATTGCAGCAGCGCTTACTGGCTGGAGGACTCTTTAGTGCTTTGTCCAACAGGGGGATGACTTTTCCTTTTCTGGAAGAATCTAAGGAGCTGGAACATCTGGGTGAGCATGCACTAGTGAGGCAGAAGGAAGAAAATCGCTTTCAGTGTGACATCTGCAAGAAGACCTTTAAAAACGCTTACAGTATGAAGACACACCATAAGAATACACACGCCAAAGAGACACACGCGTGCACAGTGGAGGGGTGTGGCGCTGCATTCCTATCCCGCAGGAGCAGAGACAGGTAAGGTGTATGTCGGCAGCTGTCTCTTTTCAGACAATGGTTTAAAACTTAGCATGTGTCTGAGTCACCCGACAGGTCAGGAAAACACTTTTAGAATCCACTGTTGCAGGTCGGGGTCAAGCCTGAGAGTATGCATTTCTAGCAAGTTCCCAGAGGGTATGGGAACTATATGCATTTTCAGTTCCAAAAATCTAAAAGCATTTAGCCACAAAACTTGACCTGGAAAGACATGGTGCTTTCTGTGGTAGATTTTCACTCTTACCTCTTTGAAGGGGTTATGTAGCTTTGGTCAAATTCAATTACTAGTGACTGTATTGATATTAATTTATTAGTAGATATTCTGATATTCCAGCTCATGTAGCATCCTACCTTTCTAAAGTCTGAGAGATCCCAAATTAAGAAACATATCTGCTCCCAGGTGTGTAGAATAAAGACTGGTGAGCTGGTTCTCGTGTTAGCAGCTGTGTAAAGGTTAACTGTAGAGAGAACAGAGGAAGGACCTCTTGGTGTCACATAATTTCTCAAAACTAGCCTGATTTCCATTTCATAAAATGAAGAAATCTCTCATGTGAAACCCATTCTCTCGCTTCTAGTCATCTAGCAACATTTGCGGAAAGAATAACTGCTTGATTAGAAACCTTTCCAAGATGCTAACCTGTTAAAAAATAAGTGATTGGCAGCTCCTTTGGGGGGGCTACTGTATCCGTTCGAAAGTTGCTGGGTTATCATAAAGCACACAGACTTGTCTCAGAGTGCACACTCACAGGACTTATCTCCCTGGAGCACAGCACTGTGCTTTTCTTTGTGTGTGTACTTGGGCCACTGATCCATGCTTGAGGTCACCCTCCTCCCAGCCTCTGAAAGGAAGAGCAAGCACAGCAACGGTGATCTAAGAAGTTTGATGAAGGGGTCAGCTGTCTGATGAAATGCCGTGTGATAAATGGCCCAGAGGATGTGAAAACTGCAATTGTTCCAGCAAGCTTGAGTTGAAGCAGGTTAGCACCACCAACAACTTAGTCCAAGCTGTGACGCCTCATTTGTTAAGAGGGTGAAAATGTAAAGACTCCCACACACATTCCTTGCTAGGGCTCATAAGAACACACTCATTGTCTTTAATAAAGAGAAGAAAGCGCAGGAGATATTAGTTAAAATTCCTGCCTTCTGTTGCTAGGATGTTTAAACCAAACCACTAGGGTACCCCTAATTAATGAACCAGTCCTTCTCCTTCATCCTCCAAGAAGAGGAGGGTTTGCTTATGAATAAGATGTTGTTATAAAAAGAGGTAGTCATATCAGTTAGATTATCTTTGCTGTTTATGAGACCGGAGCAGCCTACAGGACTTACTAAATTATAACACATAGTAGATTGACAGCTCTTTTCATGTGATGCTTAATTTCCATACAGTCAATGTTTTCTTATGTTCTGACCTGTATGTATATAGAAGCCTCATCTATAACAGGATACCATCTTGTATTCTAAATGTTTTAACACTTTATTTCACATTTTATTCCAATAGTCCTCAGATCTTTGAACATTTATCTAAAAAACAAACAAACAAAAACAAACAAACAAAAAAACCATAGTTTTAAAACACCACTTCAAGCAGGACTTTGTGGACAAGCCCAGGCCCACCGCTTCAGCTAAGTCAAAGTTGAAAACTGCTTTATTTTGTTTGCTAATGCAGCTAACTTCCCCTCTCTGAGCCACAGTTCCTGCCAGCAGCAGTTCCTAGGATCAGAAAGAGAGGGGCAGGGAGAGAAAGTACATCTTAAACGTTTATTTAATAAGCGACTCTTCTGTGTTAGGTGCTGGGGTACACAATCCTTGCACACAAAAGTCTTCAGTCTAGTGGAGAAGACAGTAAAAGGGAATTACAGGTGACTATAAAGATTGCTGCTGTAGATGTAGAGCAGAATGACACACACTACGGCACTAACCTAGGCTCCTTGGTATGGTAACGAAGGTCCCTGGATGAAGGGGTCTGTCCAAGCCAGCAAATATTAAATGTATTAGGCCCATAACATTTTTTTAAATCTCAGCTAAGGACCTGAAAGTGCTTTTCTCTATTTAAGTTGTAGAAATCATTGTTCACTATATTAGGAAGTAAAACTGGAAAAATATGACATACCTCTTTAAGACATACACACATTTTATGTTAATGTAACACATTAATGGGAAATGGCTTTTACTTTTCCAAAATAAATACAAGGAAATAAATGGCTTTATTTTATATTTTTGCAAATCTCTAATACTCGGTTTAGTAGAAAGCAGCTGGGTTCTCACATCTGCTTCTGCACTGAGCCTATTGCAATATCACATTATATCCATTCTGGAAACCCCCCCTGAATTGATAACATTGGTTATGAACTGTAGCTTTGGGAGCTGCTGGAATGACCCTGGGGACTAGACTGGTTCATTTTGAGAGCCACTGGTCTCCACTAAGTTGGAGTGAGAGGGAAAAGCTGAAGTGGGAGCTGGAAGCCAAGGGAAGATAAGGCAGGGGGCACAGATTGGCTCCTGGTCCAGAGAGTCTGTGTATTCCTCATATCTCCTGGTCATAGGGGACCACACCTTAGCAATGGCTAACCATCTGAGGCCTGAAGAGGGAAGAGACAGCTGTTAGTGTCCACTGGACAGTCAGGAGCTGGACAGGAGACCCAGAGATTCACAATGTAGTAGAGCCCTCATGCTCCAGGTTCCAGTGCATGTCTGACTTTTTCAGCTGCTAGCGTGTACCGGAATTAATACGTCCATCTGCTGTCTGGTTTTCTGCCGGCACATGCCAGCCCTTTCCAGTGCGGAACATTAGCATAATCACAGGGCAGAGCCGTAGCTGAGAAGAGCGGCTTGCAAAGTGGGTGATCTCTGACTATAATTCTCATCGTGTCCACAACACAGGTATCCAGGGTAAAAGAAACTACATAACAAAATATATACATTTCATTAAATACAATTAAGACTTCCTTGTACACATACCTTGAGAGATTTAAAATAGGAAATTTAATTCTTCATTTATTTAGAGAGAGTGCTTTCTTGACTATGGCATAATTCTGATCTATATTGGTAGAGACATTTTTCTTATTTGGGATCATTCCCTGTCACCTCTAAGAGTGTACTCTTTGGTATAAGGGAATTTTTTTTTGTCTTGACAGAAGTTACCAAGGGATCCCTAAGCAAGAGCAGCATTGATCTTACAAGTTACATCCATGATAACATGGGGATAAACAGTATATGTCATAATGGATGCTCATCGTCTGCCTGCTAGGAGTAAATCATTGGGTGCAAGATTGGCGGTGTGCTCACACTGCTGCATTTGCAAAACTCCTGTCTGCTTCATCATGAGACACTGCAGCTACGACCTGCACTAGACACACACGCATGCACACACGCACACACACACAAAAAAATAAAAATCAAAAAACAAACAAACAAACAAAAAACGCTTTCTAGCTGGTGAGGTTGCCAGCTGTACCTATAGGACTTCCGGAGTGAAACATGAACTCTTGCTCAAGACCAGCCCTATCTAATAGAAAGATGATGGGAAGTCCCATTAGGAATCTTTAGTGTTTGACTAATCATATCCAAAGGACAAAATGAACCGGGGAATGTAAGCTTTAATTACATGTTTAATTCAATATACCCCAAATGCTATCTTTTCTATATATAACAGTGGCAGTGTGTCAGGCGTTGGATACTGTATTAGATGGGGTGCTTTGGAGATATTTCATCATTTCACTGAAATAAAGTTTTCTACTTAGTTTCTTAACATCTGTGACTGATGCTTTTCTCGGGCTCCCCTGAATCTAGTATTCCCATTAAATTGGCCTAATTAAAGTCTCAACCCCCTCTATGGATGAGAGGAAGGGTGTTACATGTTAATCAGGTGGTAGAAATTGAAGTTCCAGACTGTTGGCTCTCCTGGGGAACACTGGCTTCTGACGAGTAACCACAGCAGTGGTCTAGTCTCTGCTGACCACATAGCACAGCTCACAGGATGCTAACCCTGACTATCACCCCCACCACACCACAAGGTTTTCCTAGTGTCTGCTGAGTCTTTGTACTCAGAGTAATGGCTCCAAGACAGCAATCCAGCTCACTCTGTCTTTTCCCTCTTGTAGACATAGCTCGAACCTAAGCCTCCACCAGAAAGTATTGAATGAGGAAGCACTGGAGAGTAGTGAGGACCATTTCCGTGCTGCTTACCTTCTGCAAGATGTGGCCAAGGAGGCCTATCAGGATGTGGCTTTCACACCGCAAGCATCGCAGACGTCTGTCATCTTCAAGGGATCAAGTGGCATGGGCAGTCTGGTTTACCCAATATCCCAAGTGCACAGTGCCCATCTGGAGAGTTACAACTCTGGCCCCCCAAGCGAGGGCACCATCCTGGATTTGAGCACTACCTCAAGCATGAAGTCAGAGAGCAGCAGTCATTCCTCCTGGGACTCCGACGGGGTGAGCGAGGAAGGTACCGCCCTTCTGGAGGACAGTGATGGGAACTGTGAAGGGCAGAGCCTTGTCTCCGGGGAAGACGAGTACCCTATCTGTGTCCTGATGGAGAAGGCTGATCAGAGCCTTGCTAGTCTGCCTTCCGGGTTGCCCATCACCTGCCATCTCTGCCAGAAGATATACAGTAACAAAGGGACCTTTCGAGCCCATTACAAAACCGTGCACCTCCGCCAGCTCCATAAGTGCAAAGTGCCCGGCTGCAACACGATGTTCTCATCGGTCCGCAGCCGAAACAGACACAGTCAGAACCCCAACCTGCACAAGAGCCTCGCCGCCTCGCC
>LOEQ01001641.1:174866-187483 GCA_001685075.1 Bramus lutescens | reverse complement strand
TTTTGGATGAATCCAAAACCCTGACTTGAGTTTAGGGAAATGACATTCAGAAACCATCCCTCTACTGGGAGTCAGTAATTGCTACCCTCGCTGTCTCGGATGTGATTCCAGGGAGTTCTCTGAGAAAGCTGGCTGGCCCCTAATATACCCCTTGTCTGTTCTTGACCTGTAACACGCCTTTAAGAAGCTAGAGGGAAAATATTTTGTGCACTTAAGAATAGTGGACTTCAGTTTAATTTAAAGTTATTTTGATAATATTTAACTTGTGTTTATATGTAACTATTTGATGTGAGTGCAGACAATGTCCGTGTCACCTCTGCATCTGTTCAGAACTAGAACAGGTGACAGCTTACACTTCAGAACTGCAGCCTGGCTTCAGGCGGTGAACTGCAGTCTGTTGACCCCTGTGGAATGAGCGCCAGTGAGATTCTGACTAACACATTTGTATATATCCACCAAGCTATTTAGAAAACATGGTTCTGATAGCTGTCGGGTCTTTTCAGTATCACTGGATCCCTCGCTCTCTACCCGTTGGTAAATGTACATGGTTAGGATGAACTTTGAAATTTATTTGGTAGAAAGAAAAGTAGGGACCTTACCGCCATGTTCTATGTCTTTAATATTTAACTTATTCCAAGATCTATTCCACACTGTTAAACGTGTTTGCCACTATTGAAAGGATGTGTGATCAGCCCTGTGAAATGAGACCGTATCTTGGAATTCAGCATTTGCAATATTCTAAAGGGCTACACAGCTTTTAAATATGTGGATTTTGTATTCAGAGTTCAAGTTAACTGTCTGACTCATGTTGACTTAATTTAAAAGTCCTTAAAGGAAACTGATGGTTATAGAGGTATTATTCCCCTGGCTTAAAGACAGAAAAGACCAACAACCTGTTAGTAATTATTTCAATTAAAAAAAAAGATTACTTAAAAGTTGTCTCTGCTTAAGGAGAGATTGCATCTTTCAAGCTTCTTTGTTACTGAGATGTTTGACATTCTAGTTTCTCCAAAATGGAAAAATTTGTATGCAATGTTTTCTATGATTTAATAAAAATATATGGCATACCTTTTGTTTAAAGGGCAAATATTTATAACTGGTTTTGTTTATATGTCTTTTTACGAGTAGATTTTCTCATACATACAAACACAAAGACACTGTCATTTTGAGCGAGCTGAAAGTCTACAGATGACAAGACATTACTACATCAAAACAGATTGCAATACAGAGGCCACAGAGATGGAGTAGGTCATTCATTGAGAGGATGAGCTGAGTATTGATCTTTAAAAAAAGTAATACAGACTGTGCTGTTTCATAAATACAGTACAGTCTGAGATAAGCCTAGCTGATACCAAAAATAGAACGTCATGGAACGGTTAAGCCTTTTCTTTAATGTAACTTAATTTCTTCACTTTTTGTCCAACCTCATGAATCCAGTTTCCCAGTTAAACTGTTACAATTAAAGTATCTGGTAACTCTCTCAGTGCGGGAAGCTACACGGACATTCAGTGAAGTGAGAACAACATAGTCCCAGTTTGCAGACTGTTGAGTTTCCTGGTAAATGCTGACTTCTGAAAAGCAGTGGGTGACAACCCATAAAGTACTGTCCATCCAGCCTCCCTCCCATCTTTGATGCCCTTCATATTTTACTGAGTAAAAGATGTCATTGGAGGGTAACTATCTACTAGTTCCATGCTAAGCCATTTCATCTTTCCTGGATGGCAACAATGACATCTTAACTGTTCCTTTGTTTCTATTCTTACACCCTACAGCAGCTACAATGACCTTAACCAGTTGTAAATTAGATCATGTAATGCCCAGACTCAACCCCCCTCCAGTGACTTCCCCTAACAGCTAATAGAAAACCCAACAGCATCCCAAGGCTCACAAAGACCTGCAGGGTTTTTCTACCTCTGTCAATGTCTCCATCCTCTTGACCATTACCCTGCCGCCTTTGCGCTCGCTCGCTCTCGCTCGCTCGCTCTCTCTGGCTGGCTCTCACTCTCTCCTGCAGTAGCTCTTCTAAAACTTCAGCCAAAGGATCGAATTCCAGCTGACCTCACTTCTTTCTTCAAATAACTAGACAGGACTAACTCCATTTGTCCACCCTTGTCTCCATGCCCATATTCACATCCATCTTGAAGGGTCACATCTGCCTAGACCTGCAGAAGATCCAGCTTGCGTTTGGTGTGCCACCAGGCTGACCTGCAAATCCCTGTGAGAAGGTTACCAGGATCTTTCATGACCCGTTTTTCTGTCACAACTCTGTTCCATCTCAGTCACTCTAGAATCACCTGTGACTGAAGGATCCAGATTTCCCTAGTTCCACCCGTCTGGGTTTTGTTCTTTCTCCCACTTACAGGTATGTAGGTATGAATCCTGCATGAAACAGATTTAAGGGACAGGGGGACTTTATCATGAGGAACTTCTTTGAGACAGAAAAGGGGTGAGGGAAAGCAGAACGGACAACATACATGGTGCAGTTCTGCCATGGTGTATGTTCTGAAGGGAGAGGAGGGAAGAGCACATGAAAGTACCCACTACTCAGTCTAGGCAGCCCTGGGTGCTTGGGTATAAATGCAGCTGTGAGCTTCAGAACACAGTGGTTGGAGCCCTCAGCCAATTGTCTCCTTTCTGATAGCCCTGTGTCCTGTTTAAAGTGAGTTAAAACCTATACTTTTCTCCAGACTCAAAACGGAAGTGTTCCTCCCCTCTGCAGGATGTGACTCTCAACTCACCCTCCAGGCTTCTACCCCATTCCCCGCCCCCCCTTCGAGGATGGAATCCTTTTTGCTTCTCTCTGTCCCATTCAGTGTCAAATTTACCCTTTCTGCTAATTCCTGTTTGAAAAGGCAAGCTCTCCCCACACACCCCTGCTGTCTTGAGCTAAAGATCCTCCTGCCCCAGCCTTGTGAATGCCGGGATTGCAGATACTCACCGCCGTGTGTGCCCAGCTCACTTGCATTCTGACATTTGCAGGTCTCTCCCATCTGCACAGGAAAGAAAACCAAGCCCTCTGCATGCTCATCCTTCCTTTTGGTATTCTCTCTCCTGCAAACAGGCAACTCGGATTGTTGCACTTCTCCTTGTCAATCATGCTTCTCCCTTTAGTATAGTCAAGACCCAACTCACACCAGGGTTCCCAGTGACTTCCTGATGGCTGCATTCAAAGGATATGATTGGTTCTTTGGTGTCTCTTGGTTCTCAGTTGAACTTTTTCTTCTCTTCCCCAAGATCGTAGCATCTCCACAACTGACTCCTGCCCATAGCTAGTACCTTCTAAGTCTTCCCCTCCAGAAATGCCCTCCCAGGCAGTAAATCCATGCCCATGGGATGTCACCGAATAATCACAGCCTTTCCAGCTCATCTTACCCTGAACTCAGTTCAAGAGCACTTCCTTCCTCCTCGACTCAGCCATTATCCTCTGAATAGTTCCTCATCTTGGAGAAGATGTATCATTAATCAATGAAAACTGACCACCTGGGAGGAACAGCACTTCCAGTCAGGGATGTGGCTCTTCAAGTCCAGCTGTCCAAGGTCAAACCTTGGCTACTCTACATTCTGATCAGGAGACTTTGATGAAGGAACTGCTTCGGCGAGTCATAGTTTCCTCATCAATACCATGGGCATAAAAAATGGTCTCCACTTCAGGAGTCATGATAAGACTCTAATGACAGTGGGTATGTAGCATAGGCCAGTGCCAGGTACATAAGCATCCAATAAATGTGACCTATGGTGACACACACTGGCACTTGGTTTTCACCTCGCTCTCAGTAGTCTGCAGCCACCAAATTCCAATACAACTAACTACCTTCCCCACATGCTCAGATCTCTTCATACCCGTAATGAATCTTGTTCATAACAACCACCTTTCCCTCCTTTCCGTCTAAGACTAATCCAGTACAGTTCTACTCCTCTTTGCTCTCAAATCCAGCCTCTACAGAGCACTTGCAGGGAGTTCCACAATCATGCGCATCTGACTGTATCCCCACCTTTAGCTGTACCCCCACACTCCGTAGCCATGCTCAGCGGCTTGATCTCTGCAGGTGGCTCTGTCTGTGCTCAGTCTCTTGTGGCCTTGCATGCGACACCTTCTCTGCAGGAATTAACCTTTCCAGCTCTGGCCTACGGATCCAATCTTCCTTGAGATGCAGCCCAGCAATCATTTGTAGGAAGCCCCTTGATTCCTGCTGTTCCTATTTTCTACACCTGCAGCACCATGTTCTCAGGCTTGGCGCACAGATTTCCCTTACCCTGTGTCCTCCATCTGGGTGACCATCCTTTGGTCAGTAGTCACTCACCTTGACTGTGGCCAAGCTTGACTGTGGCCTTCAGGTTGGTGTCCATCAACAGAGAAAGCTCGAGAACTCAAGAACTGCTAAATACATAGTGGTAAGTTTGCTAGGCATGGTCCCTATCCTTATGAAGTTTAAAGTCCATCAAGAAAGGCAGATTCTAAGCCAAAATTAAAATAAAAATATATATATAAGCTGAATTATTAGAAGACAATTATATTTTGTATTTTATTTGCTATAATCTCTCTCAGGATAACTAAAGGGGAGAGTTATGACTCCTCCCATGGCTTTTCTTTAAAAAGAGATTAAAGGCTCTTACTGCTTGTGTTGGTTTGATTGAGAATGACCTCCATAGGTTCATGTATTTGAATACTTGGTCCCCGATTGGTGGGAAGTTTGGGAAGGATTAGGAGGCATGGCCTGGTTGGGAAAGGAACGTCACTGGCTTTGAAGTTGCAAAAGACTCACAACATTTCAAGTTCGCTCTTCTTCCTACTCAGGAGCTCTCATCTGGTCCTGTGGCCATGCCTTTGCAAGGCCGTCATGGACTCTAACCCTCTAGAACCATAAGCCAAATTAAATGCTTTTTTTTTAATGTTACCATGGTCATGGTATTTTATCACAGCAATAAGAAAGTAACTGAGACACTGCTCGTGCAGAGGACCCAAGTTTGGTTTCCAGCACCCATGTCTGGCAGCTCACAAGCTGTGTAATTGCAGCCCTGGTGGATCTGATGCCCTCTTGTGACTCCCAAGGGCACGTGCACTCACATGCACATACCCAAACACAGAAACCCATACCCGTTCTTAAGAGTAGGCACATAAATTGCTCCCTACATACATGTAACTTAAGTGCCAGTTCCCTATAGTGCTCCAAGCCTCCAGTCTTCTGAGGACATCCTTCCACCTCTGTTCACATTAAATGACGGAGACTCCCTCCACCCGACACTTGAGGGAAAATCGTCTCAGCCATGACTTGCTCTGTTAACCTCTAAATACCAAAAAAGCACAAACCTCATTCTGAAGACAAACTTTCAGATCAACGAAATTTTAGCTCCCAGACAAAACTTGCATCTTGGCTCTTCATCACTGATCTGATCATAGACACTCCAGTCAAACTCCAAGAGTTCTATTTTGGCCAAGTGTTCAAACCCCACGGGTCATGTTGTCTATGTCCGATTGTTCTCCGCTGACTAAGCTAATAGATTAATAGCTGTAGGTTGACCCTGGTTTCTTCAGAACACTGGGGGGAGCTTTGTTGGTTGTCTGTTTTTCCCCTTGCATAAAATCTCTGACATAAAATTTACCACTTTAGCCATTTTAAGGCATTCACTCCAGTGGCATTCCTAGTGTTGCACAGCGTCTATCTAGTTCCAAAACATCTTTGTCATCCCCAGATAAACCTGGCTGTCCACTAATTACTCACTCCTGGGAAGTTCCCAGTTCATGCCAGCCCCTAGCAACCACTACTCTATTCTCTGTTTCTGTGGACTCACTCATTCTGAGTGCCTCATGGAAATGGGTTCATACAATTTGTGAAACGTTTGAAACTCATCTCCTTCCTGCGTCCAGGACTCGTCCGTGTGGTAGCATGTCATTTCTTCTTGTCGCTAGACAACATTCCACCAAGTGTAGAACCCATCTATTTTAGTGTGTTGATCCTCTTCAACTTGTCCTGCTGTTTGGATGCTGCGCCTGGGAGCATCTGTGGGCAAGGTTTTGTGTAGGTGTGTGTTTTCAGTTCTCTTGGGTGGATATGGAGGAGTGGATTTTCTGGTCATTAGTAACCGAGAAACTGCCAGACCATTCCATGGTCCCTGCCTCTTAAATGTGGCTTCATATAGGAATCACCTGGGCTGTTTTTTTTTCTCTAATGTGCATCCCTACGTGCATGTCTGTGTGAGGGTGTAGGATCCTGCAGTTACAGACAGTTGTGAGCTGCCATGTGGATGCTGGGAATTGATCCTGAGTCCTCTGGAAGAGCAGTCAGTGCTCTTAACTGCTAAGCCATCCCTGATTTTCTCCATCCGTACTCAACAACTGCTGTAGGCCTGAGGGATTCAGAGATGACGTCATTAATCAATAATCCTGAACCTACCCCTCACCCCAAGCCAGTATTTTCAACCCTGTTTGTTTATATTTTCTAACACATTTATGATTTTTTTAATAATTAAAAATTTAAAGCAAACAATAATTAAAAATTTAAAGCAAAAAACCCCTAGGTCTTTCCTTTGGAGACATCCTCCTTTTTGGAGGGGATCTAAAGTGTTCATAGGCAGGTGGGCTGTGTTTCACACAGGGAATTGAAGCAGTATCTTGGCTTGTTCTCAAACTGTGGGCCAGGACTGTCAGCACTACCAGGAACTTGTAAGAAATGTAAATTCTAACTAAACTAATTCAGACCCTCTATCTTAATAATTTTGCAGAGACAATGAGCAAACTGGCTTACACATATGTTATTATACTACCAGCCTCCAGCAATGTGTTCCCTAGGCAGGTCTCTTGGCTTGAGTGTCCTGTAGATCATCTGGAGACACAGGTGTTGTTCTCAGCTTCTCATGTAGCCTGAGGTGGGACCCCAGACTCCACAAATGAAAGAAGTCCTCAGGTGATGCTGATGTGCTAAGTCTTGGGACCACACTTTATGATTCACTAGTCCCAGCCCTTCCCCTGTAATCAGACTGATCACCACCCTAATTGTCATCATGGAACCTTCACCCAGCAACTGATGGAAGCAGATACAGAAATTCACAGCTTAGCTCTAGGCTGAGCTGCTGTAGTTCAGTTGAAGAGAGGGAGGAGGGATGATTTGAGCAAAGAGGTCAAGATCATGATGGGGATACCCACAGACTCAGCTGATCTGAGCTAGTGGGAGCCCACTGACTCTGAACTGACAACTGGGGGAGCTGCATAGGACCAAACTAGGCCCTCTGAATGTGGGTGACAGTCCTGTGGCTTGGACAGTTGCTGTGGGATGATAATACTCTTGTACGCTGTAAAGATTTGTCACTCTTATTAGTTTAATAAAACATGGATTCGTCAGTAGCCAGGCAGGAAATATAGGCAGGACAACCAGACCAGGAGAATTCTGGGAAGAGGAAAGACTGAGAATCAGTCACCAGCCAGAAACAGAGGAAGCAAGATGAGAATGCCTCACTGATAAAAGGTGCTAAGCCACATGGCTAAACATAGACAAGAATTATGGGTTAATTTAAGGTAAAAGAGGTAGTTAATAGTAAGCCTGAGCTAATTTTCCAAAGAGTTTATAATTAATATAAAAACCTCCGTGTTGTTCATTGGGGCTGAACAGCTGAGGGACCAGGTGGGGCAGAAACTTCTATCTATAGGCAGTCTGTGGGACCACTAGCAATGAAACCAGGATTTATCCCACAGTACATGAACTGGCTTTTTGGAGCCATTCTCTATAGAAGGATACCTTGCTCAGCCTTGATACAAGGAGGAGGGCCTTGGTCCTGTCTCAGCTTGATATGCCAGACTTTGTTGACTCCCCATGGGAGGCCTTACCCTTTCTGAGGAGTGGATGGGGGCTTGGATTGGGGGAAATTTGGGGGAGCAGGAGGAGGGAAGGGAGGGAGAACTGTGGTTGGTATATAAAATGAAAAAAAAAACCTTTTAAATTAAAAAAAAAAAGAATCTAGTCCAAAGTCTAGACTACATTTCTCAAACTCAGCACTACCGACATTTCAGATCATGTCATTTTGTCTTTGGATGGCCTGTTCTGTGCACTGTAATGTCCAGCTGCTTCCCTGACCTCAACACGCTAGATGCCAGTAGCTCCCTACAACATTGTGACTGCTAAAATGCCTCCATATGTTGACAGATATTCCCTGAGAGAGGCGGTGATAAAGCAGCTCCTAGCTGAGAGCTATTGGTTTCCCAGAGGTGCCAATCTTTTTACATCATGACATGATGTCATCATCAGTAAATACATTGGACCTCATTCATATAGCCGTCCAGGGATATGCAGAGGGGCATCAGGTAAGGTAGGCGTGAAAAGGAGGGCTTAAGCCGTTCATCTCCTTCAGAAGGACCGTGTGACGGGTGCCTGACTCAGGCTGCCTCTCTTTGCCTGTCCTCACACCACACAGATCATGAGGCATCTACAGAGGAGTTGGAGACCCGTGGGAGCAACCCTGTAGACACGGATCTCTCCATGAAGGGAAATGAGCCCTAGGTCCAGCTCCCTGGCATTGGTGACGGCGGGAGAAAAGCGTGTCGCTGAGTTTCTGGACATCACCTGTGTTGTCCTAAGTGGTCTCCTGGATCCCTACCATCTTCCACCTCTCACCCACGACTTCTTCTGAGAGCTTAATTAAGCCAGTTTTGCCAAGGATCTTTAAAAGTAGTTTCAGGGGAACTTCAGAGCAAGGATTCCTACGGGTCACCTGATACTTTTACCAAAAAAAATCTGTGTCTTTGACAAGTTTTGTTTTGATTCTGTATTGGTATAATATAGTCGTTGTACATGGTGGTACATTTCGTAAAGACATTTTTAAATGTATATCATGCTTGGACAGTAGTTGCCCTCCGCACACTCCTTCCTTCCTCACTAGGGCCTTTCCTTCCCCATCTCACCTCTGTTTTCTTATAGGTATGTATAACATCATTTGGTATATCGAATATCTACTTTCATGTTTATTTATGTGAAGTATGTATGGGGGGAATGTATCTATATAAAATCTAGGATCCACAAATGAGAGAAAACATTCAAAATCTACCTTCCTGAGTCTAAGTCATGAGTTTCCATTAGTCATAATGATGGTGCTTTGTCTTTACAGAGGGTCAGAAATAACGGAGGTCAAGAAAAAATGTTTTGCAAAAAAAAAAAAGTGTGGCTTTCCAATCAACGCTGTTAGCAGTTCAGATTATTAGGGAGGAGTGCCCTCTGCTGGAATTTGTAGGCTATTGCAATGGACACTATGCACTCAATGAACTACACTGGAGTCCTCCAGATTCCTGAACAAAACTGGAAAGTTCCCCTGGGGCTGCCATCCATGCCCTCCAACTCTGAGGGCCGCTCAGAGGAGGATATGTCCCCCGCGTGATCTTGCTCCCTCTTTCAGGAGTTAAATGCCTTAAATAAAACTTTAACCCAGGGCTCCAGCCACCACAGTGTTTGGTATTTGACTTTTGGGAACAAAAATAGACTCCACAACGAGGAGAAATACGCTCGGCCGGAACCTCTCGTTTCCTGACCCTGGCCCTGGTGTCAGCTTCCACGTCAGCACACCTCAATATGAGGCCTTAAACATCAACTCTGGAGTCACCATCTCCCCATCTGTGACACGGTGCCTTCAGATTACATGTTGGGGTGTTCGGGGGGAACCTCAGAAATGGCATTATTGAAGGACAAGAGGATGTAGAAGGCAGCTGCAACCCAAGAGTTCACTCTACTTCCTTCAGATAGAGGTCAGTCAGTTTCCATCTTAGTGGGGCTCTNAATAAAGAAACTGCCTTGGCCCCTTTTGATAGGCCAGCCCTTAGGTGGCTGGAGGTGATTGAGGTTTTTGTTGTTGCTGGGGTTTTGGTTTTCCTTTGTGGTTATTGTTGTTGAGACAGGTTTTCTTATAGCTCAGGTTGTCCTTCAACTCTTGATCCCTTGCCTCCACCTCCAAGGGCTGGACTTAGAGGTATATTTTCCAACATTGGTTCCTTTAGGTGCTGTTGATGTCGTTTGTTTTCCACGTCTGTTGTGAGAATTCCTTCTCTATGGATATGTGACCAATGTCTACCCGCTCCGCATAGGGTCCCAATAACAAACCAAAGCATGAATCGCCTGAAGTTCACCCTGGGGAATCAGTGAGTTTACTGGGCTTACCAACAGTGGAGTAAGGAGCCTGGGTGACCTCAAAACACTAGTACTGCAATGTCTTTAGGCATCATGGATGATGGCATCCTATAGCCCTACAGGAAAAAACAAACAAACAAAAAAACCTTCTTTAAGTTCCCCAGCGACTCCTAAGACCTAGAGACTCTGAGGTTGCATGTAGTAAGAGCCAATCTGAATGCAAATGGCTAGGAAGAGTGGCTGGGATCTCAACGAGGCATCAGTGACCCTCCCCAGTCTCTGTCACAGCTATTGGGCAAGATCTTCAGGTCCCCATGCACACAGGCACAACTGGCTTGGGGAATATGGCCGCTGTTTTGCCCAAAGGACCCACTTCCTAGAATGCATAAGCACACATGTATGGTCTAGTGTGTACTAATTCAGTGCAAGTATGTGGTGTGCCATGACTCAACTAAGCCTTTTCCCTCCTCAGACGTCAATTATTCTTGTGCTAGTGACCTTTGAACTTCTAGCTCTTTTGTAAGGTATCATAGATGATTCTAGATGGTAGTTACTCTAACCCTTTCCTAACTTTGCCTCCTATCTTTCCATCCCCCCCNCTGGTTTATCCATAGGCGCTTTTCAACATAGGATGAGACCATCTTCTAAACCTGCTCGCCTACTGAACAGCACAGGTGCCCTGTTTGGCCTTGACCATATTCAGAGCACCTGCATGAACCTAGTGGGACTATCCTCTGACACGCCCTTTCCATTATAAAGTGTTAATGGTCACATCGGATAGACACTTTTGCATCGTCGTAAAAGCCACAGACCATTTACTATTTTGTGTATTGATATTAAAAAAGAGACTTTTCTCTCCAAAACCATTCAGAAGATAATATCTCAAGCCTCTCGTTCTCTGGTCCCTGCCCTCAGCTTCCCTCTTCCCCGCCTTGCAAGCTGTGCTATGGAGAACAGGGAGGGCAAGGGTGACAGAGTTTTCCCGTGAGCTACATCCGGCTGCTCAGTGTGTGTGATGACACTGAGTTCTGCCAAAACCCGTTCCCTGTCAAGCTTGCTAACTTGTCCTAGACCCCAGGGTCGCTCTGCACTTTCTGTGAAGAAACTGTGTGGTTCAGTCAGATGCTGCCTCACTGGAGCTGCTCAGTAAGACTCGTGATGATACATTTGGGGAGGTTGGCACAACTCTAAAGTGTCATGTGGAGAAAGTAAACCCCCAGGAAGAGGGAGGAGGCTTACTGGATATTCACACTTAAAATATAAAACCCCAGGAATAGGGCGATGACTCAGAGGGTAAAATGTTTGTCATACAAACGTGAAAAAAAAACGAGTTCAAATCCCAGCACCCATGTGAATGTTGGGCAGGTGTGAGGACACACCTGTAACAGGAGGCTTCTTGGGACAAACTACATAGACTAGCTCCATCAGGGAGCTCCAATTTCAATGAAAGACTACTTGAGTAAATAAGGGGATGGGGGATGGGAAACAGGAGACCTGGACAGATGTGAGTTAAATTCTCAGTTCCTACAAGATGGTCTCTGTGTGTGGAATGTGAGCATACACACACACACACACACACACACACACATTTAAATCCTTGACTAGATGCTACTCTATGGTGGGATACTTGCCTAGAATACATGAAATGCTGAGCTCAATTCCAGTACCAGAAGAAGTAAGGGGGATGACCCAATGGCCACCTGAATTCTAGACACTGTGACGCTGGGTTTGCACTCTGTGTGCATTGTAACTTGCGCCTTCTCCTGTGGATTTGCATGCCACATGCATGTACATGCATTCAGCATATTGCTAAACCTTTCACTGGCGATATTATCTATTTTCTTCCTTGATGTTAAAATCCGAGGATTGAAGTCTGCCAGGTTTGTAAAACAGATAAGATTTTAAATTCTCACTAGGTCTAGTGGAATTCTCTGGATCAACAGTAGCTGCTGGGGAAAATCCACTTTGCATATACTTGAGAGGCCTCGGGCTCAGGCTCAGAGCTAACACCGCTGTTTCATGATTAATTATAAACTACCAAATTATTCCTTTGGTTTTTGGAAAGCACCAAAAATTTGCAGGGCTCTTCTCATGAAACCGCCCCCCCCACACACACCCCAGGCAAATATCTCAAGAAACAACAGAACAGGATTGTAAACCCAGGCCAAAGCCCATGGCTGGGGAGGTCATAGGCCCTAGTTGGGAACTCATTATTGTTGTTTAGCTAAACTGACACAGTGAAAAACTGCAGCCTAAATATCCGTGTTTACACTCCTACACAAACACGACTCACATTTGTAATCAGAGAAGCTTGTCCTTGCAGCGAATGCAGAGGCTGGCAGCTGCTCAGGATGTCTACGTAGTGATGGTTGAGCACTCAGCCCAAAGCAGGATGCTCATACAACTCCCTCTAATGTGCAGGGAACACGGCAGGAGAGAGGTCAGAGCCTGAAGATAGGGAGGAGAGCTGCAAGATGCTGTTTTCAGGGCATGATACAGCCGTTGCTAACACAG
>LOEQ01001641.1:159894-174628 GCA_001685075.1 Bramus lutescens | reverse complement strand
AAAAAACCCAATAAGTCAAAAACTAAAAGGCGTGAGTGTGAGAAGGGGACCCATGGGGTGATGAGAGCGGAATGACAGGGGTGGGGAGAGGACAAGAGAGGGTGTTGATGAAGAGTAAACAGAGTACCCCAAATTCATGTGTGACCTGTTCAAGAACAAGCTTAACTTTTGAAATTGACTTCCTCCTAGAACTTTATCTTGGATTATCAATTTGCTATACAAGGCCAAGATTATTCCCATCTGTGCACCTAAGCGAGCTCTCCAGGCAGCTTCTTTTGCTGTGCCCAGTGAGTTTGGACACAGAGCACGCTACGCCTGAGTTGAAAAACCCCACTGTCTGTCAGTGTCGTGTGAACTTTCCCTGGGGAAATGTACACCAACATCTACTCACTCAAGATAGGGCACCAACTACAGACCAAAGTAGTGATTGCACCCAAATCTAGTGGGATGAACCAATCAGTTTATTAGGCTTATTTACAGGTGATCCCCAAACAGCCATATCACTAAGAAGTTTTAGCTAGGATGGGTAACTTCTCCATGGCTGCAGAAATGGTGTCTCCCCACCCTCTCCAGTCAACTTTCCACATTCTCTATGTTCTAGGTCCTTCTGAAACCCACGCAGCTGGAGCAGTAGAGCTGGCAGGGGTGTGAAGACAGGGTGGCTAGGATCCCAGGTGACTGTTTAATGACCCTCTTCCACCTCCTTCTAAGCAGGGACAGCAACAGGCCAGTCTTGAGGATCACTGTGGGTGGTCACAGCTGCCCAGATGATGCGCCATAGCTGTTATCCTTGGAGGAGGGTTGCCCCTACAGTGGGTCTTGCCCCCTAGCTCTTCAGGCAGGGGTGGAGTGGGAAGAACTGGGGGCAAGGGGAGGTCACCTCATCTGACTCCTCAATAGGAGTGATGGAAGTTTCCTGAGGCATAATTGACATCGTCTCTGTTTCGTGACTGGGTCACCAGGATTGATTTAGCCAGTAGTGGGAAGGTGCCTGGAGCTCTTGCCTTCTGGTTCCATGCTGATGCTTCACACAGAGGGGCGTGACTGACAATGTCCTCGCGAGATATCATTGCTCAGTCTTGTCAGTAGTGCCCAATCAGACGGGGCGTGGAGGCGTTCACTGTAGGGACCCACATAGATTCTCCGACAGTAAAAAAAAAACCTCCCTGCTGCTTAGGTTTGAAAACAAGGTATCAGCCAGGACATCACCCCCCACCACCACCCCCATTTCGTTCCTTGTTGCAGCCTCCAGGGAGCAATAGTGAACAGGCTGCAGCTGGCTCCAGGCAAAATTCCTTTTGGCTGAGGACCTCTCAGAAGAGACTGAAAGCAGGTGCTACCAACACCAGAGTTTCTGGACCTCCTTAGGTTGGCCATTTGGAACAAAACTGCAGCATCATGGCTGGATGGATCAGTCAGGCTTCTCTAGAGGAACGGAACTAATTGACTCTATGGTTATAAAGAAAAGGGATTTATCAGAATCGCTTACAGGCAGCGGTTTGGCTAGTCCAATAATGGTTGTCTATTTACCAACCAAAGGATCAAGAATCCAGTAGTTGTTCAGCCCAGGAAGCTGGGTGTCTCAGCTGGTCTTCAGGATATGCTAGAATCCAGCAGGCACTGGTACCAGTGAAGAAATGGACTTACTTGCGTGAGTGAGAGCAAGCAGGCAAACAGAGCCAGCTTCCTTCTCCCATGTCCTTTTCATGGGCTGCCAGCGGAAGGGGTGACCCTGGTTAAAGGTGCATCTTCCCACATCAAATGATTTAATTAAGAAAAAAATGCCTCACGGGTGTACCCAACCACTTGGGTTTTAGTTCATTCCAGATGTAGTCAAGTTGGTGGCCAAGAATAAGCCATCATCCTGGACATAGCTCCAACACTCCACTGTGGATTTGTAGAGACTAATAGTTCTTTCTCCATCTTGTCAGTGATATGAATACCTGTGTTTGGCATTGGGCGAGGGTTTGGACAACTGCTGATGCCACTATCCTAGTCCTGGCACTCACAGGAAACTGCCCCCAGACTCAGCCAGCTGGCACCTCACCTCCTCGCCCCTTGGTTCCTCCAGATGGCAGCCTGCATCCCTTCTGAGCTGCACTGACCCCTCCCTGCAGTAGTACCCTTTGGGAGTCTGTGTCTGGTTCCTGAGGCTGCCGCCTGAAAAGTCAGTGCAGTAGAGTGTGTGGGGTCCCCAGGACAGGGATACGCAGGAATCCTAAGTAGCCTAAATTCGGTCAATTAGGGTACCTCTCAAGAGAGCTCCAAACTACAGCACCCTCAGGTGAGAGCCGGGTAGGAAATGAAATCAGTTCCTTTTCAGAAACAGGCTGCCATGCAGATTTCAGGGTGCTTCCATCTATTCAGAATGTAGGGCTTCAAGGCTGCAAAACTGTCCATGGCTAATATTAGCGCTGTCTGCACTCTTGCCTTGACTCCTTAAGGAAGGAGATTCTCCACTCTGGTTTTGGAGCCGCTGCAGGAGAAGCCAGGATATTTTGTTTCTCTTTCTATGCTATTATCCATCCCAGGCTTTTTGTATGTTTTAATTTTACAAAATATTTATTTGCTGGTTTTTAATGCTAGGGTTGTGTAGACAGAAGGCTCTTCTCCATCTTGCCTGGTCCTAACTTGGCCGGTTTCTCTCTGCCCACGGGGTCCCTGCAGCCACTTAGGAAATGACCATTCTGACGTTTATTATCAGTTACAATTGATTGACAAATGACTTTGGCTTCTTACTGGCTAGACCTCTCTTATATAAGTTAACCCATTCCTACTGATCTATGTATCACCACATGGCCGTGGTGTTGCCTCTGTTCTGGCATCTTTCTCCTTAGGCAGCTGTTGTCCTCTCTCTTCTTGGGAGGCTACAGGGCGGTCTCCCTGACTTGACCTTCTCTTCTCTCTTCTTCTCTTTGGACTTCCTATCTAGCTATATTTTCCCTGTCCATTGGCCGAAACAGCTTTATTCATCAACCAGTAAAGGCAACACATATACAGAAGGACATCCCACATCAGAGTTGCTTTTATGACCCCTAGAAATTCTGATTCCCATTTCCTCCCCCACTCCACTCCTATTCTCCAGAAACAGCCATTCTCAACTATTTAAAAAACTATATAATTTATTTTTAGGGCCTGTAGAGATGGCTCAGTGGTTAAGAAGCGTTGGATCGTCTTCCTGAGTACCCAAATTTGATTCCCAGCACTCACACGGTAGCTCATAACTGCCTGTAACTCCAGTTTCGGGGATCCAGCACCCTCTGCTGGCCTTGACAGACACCAGACACATACAAGGAATGCACACATGCATGTAGGCCAAATCTCATACACATGAAAAATAAAGTAAATCCTTTTAAAAATGAATAATTTCTTTTAAAGAATGATTCATGTGAGTCTGTGTAGGTGTGTGCTATGTGTGAGCACCTATGTGAAGAGACCTGCAGAGGTCTGACGAGGCTTTGGGTTCCCTTGGAACTTGAGTTACAGGTACCTGTTAGCTACTTAGCTAGAATGCTGGGAACCAAACCCCAGTCCTCTCCAACAGCAGCAAATGCTCTTAACACTGAGATATCTCTCCAGTCTTCAATTCTTTTCACACTGTTATTAATGAACTATGAATATATTTGTATCTATTTTACACACATACAGTAGAAAGCAACTTCAGGAGACTGAGGCAGAAGGATCACATGTTCAAGGCCAACCTGGGCTACTCAGTGAGACCTAAGAGAGATCTGGGATGGGGCGATAGCGAGATCAAGCTAATTAATACATTCGTAGCCTCAGACAATGATTACTTGTTTGTAGTAGCAGAATTTGGCCTTTCCTACAGCATTTTTGAAATACACAGTGCCCTTTCAGCTGTAGCTGCAACACTGAGCTAGTTTGCGAGTTTGCCTCAGATCCTGTCTGAGCCTGGTAGCTTTGCCCAGCATCTCCTCATTCCCACCCCTAGGCCCTGTAAGACTCTTCAGTTTCTAGGACTTTGTTAGATCCAACAGGCAAATGAGGTCACGCATCTGCGTCTTTGTAGGCTGACTTAATCCACTAAGTGGAGTACTTCCTAACTCCATCTCTGTGGCCATGGGTTGCAGGATTTCTTTCCTCTGAAGGACCGCTGTGTGTGTAGGACACATTCCTTAGTGTCTTGTCTGTGATGGATACAGGTTGATCCCAAAACTTGGCTATTGTGAGGAACTTTGCAGTCAGCACGAGGTGTTGATGTCCTTTTGACACTGACTTTAACCCTTTTGGATTACAAAGAATCCTCTGAAGGAGGATTTCTGGGTCATATGGCAATTCTGTTTTGAGTGTTTATGAGCCTCCATACTTTTCCATGTCTGAATTATTTTATAGTCCCACTGACAATGTACAAATGTTCCCCACACACACACACATTCTCACCAATATCTGTCACCTCTCACCTTATGGTAATAGTTGTTCTGGAAGGCTTAAGTTATCTCACTGGGTCCTCTTTTCTGCCGGATGTTCACTGTCGTGGGCCGGCATGCTCCCAGGAAGGACCTGTCCCAGTCGGTGTTGGCCTCGTCAATGTCTCTACGTGACTGAAACTGACATTTGGTGACATGAAGATTTACACACTGGCCGAGAAAGGGACTCCCTACCAAATAGCTGTGATCCTGAGGGGCTCCCATGGTGTGGCACAGTCCATTTTGTGACTGGTAATAAAATTTTGAGAATCCTTGAATCCAAAGGCCCTGCCCCGAGCTCCCTGAGGATCTCTACAATTTGATTAAGAAAGTGGTTCAGTCTGCAAGCGTTCTGAGAGAACTAGAAAGGATAAAGGTGCTGAATTCTGTCTGTTTCTAGCAGCAGAATTCACTAATTGGCTCGTTATTATAAGACTAAGCCTATCTTGGAAGTTGTTTTCCCATTTTCCAGGCTCACCTGTCATTGGTACATACTTCCCATTATGTACATCCTGTCTTAGATTGCCTGGGGCAGGATCTTACCCATCTCTGACTACCAGCCTCAATAAATAAAGGGTTAAGGGAGAATCCATCTCTAGGCACTGTGCACCTCTGAGCTAACTTTCTGTCAGGAGAGTTAATCAGATTCAAGAGGTTAATGTTTGTGATACATACACTCCTACGGCTACAATAGCTCCTAATAATGACCTGAGGTGGGATTGCCTTCTAAGGACTTATCATGTCAATTTTTCTCAGACAAGCTCTAATCTTTTTCTAAACAGTAATATCTTCATAATGAACTTCAGACATGGACAGGTCAATACCATAACTCTAGCGTAAACGCAGTTTGTCAAATCACAATTCTCTTAAATCTGTTTTAATCAAAAGACAAGAAAAGGTTTCTGTGATGGGTGAGCTCTGAGTCTTTTCTCTCCTTTAGTCCAGTTGCATTGCTGCTTCTAAGTCTCTGAACAGCAGCAAAAACCTTTATGCCCTCCTCCTCCTCATCTCTGGAGAGGGGCTTCAGTCGCTCCCCGCCTCCACAATAGTGTTTCATTGCCTCGACAAGTCTCTTTCCCCCAGAGGGGACATTTTCTGAGGTCTCCATTCTCAGGTCCTTTATTTCAACAGCAAATTGAACACCATACCGGCGAAATGAGTTCTGTGTATCAAGATATAGTATGGATAAACTGTCAAACATTCAGTCAGTGTTGGTGGACCAGCTCCAACGTGAACAGGACTCACTAAGGTCTGAAGTTTGTGCAATAGGCTCACAAAGAAGCTAGGAAGCACCAGTCCTCACCACGATCTTCCTTCCCTTCTTAGATTGCAGCATGGCCACTTTACGAAAGTCAGGAACACAGCTTCAGGAACCTCATTCTGCCTCTTCTGTGGGGACTTCAGCGGCTGCGACGTCATCAGGACTGACACTCTTCTATTTTACACGCAGTCATTTCACCACGGTTTATTTTCTTCCTGTGAAAAAAGCACAGATATGCCCTCGACCCCATATTAAGACAGAATCAGGTTCGTTTTAACGTAGACTGTGGGTAGCTACCCGGTTTGTTTTTTTCTTTTCAAAACTGTGTTTTAATCTCACCGAGGGGCTCAGGATCCCTTGTAAAATCCAAGCTGCCAGCCTCCCTAGCCCACAGGCTTCCACAGACACCGGGCTCGAGGTGCATTTGCATTTCAACAGACGCTTGACTACTTGAGGCTCCTTTTGGCTGCGCGGCTGGGAGCAGGACCAACATAACTGCGCTCTCCGTGGCTAGGCAGTCCCGCTGGGGACTTGGGACCCGGTGCCTCTGGTCCCTGCTGCCCGAGCCGCCCGGTTCCTCCTTCCTTGCCCCGCGTTCCCAGCAGCTACTGTAGTTGCGGCGTAGGCAAGACGGCATCTTGACCTCTCCGCGTCCTGGAGCTGTTTGTAGTTGTTGGCTATGCCGCCAGCATGGAGGAGGGAGCATATTTACAGACACTAAAAATCTCTGCATTCGTCTCTGCTCCACCCCAGCAACTCTAGCTATGAAAATACACCCAAGTAAATGTGCAGACAGTGGAATACTATTTCCTATTCCCGTATTTACAATTATATACATTTTTACTCCCCATATAATCCCCCACCTTTATTCCTTAATTATCTTTTATTGTCCATTATTGACTATTATTGAGCACTCAATTCTCCCCCTCTACACCTGTGGTATAATATTCACTTTGCGGAGCCCTCCGCGTTATCTCCTGTATCACTGACCAAATGTCTGCACGTTATCTATTCTGAGTCCTATGCCACGCGTTGCTGCGCTAGGTGTGGAAGATTAGCTTCGACAAAACTCCAAAGTTCCAGGGCAGGAGCATGAGGATGAGAATTATTAAGCAAAAGCAACAGAGTATAAGAGAAATAAGAGACAGAAAAACAGACGACCATCGGGAGGGACATTCAGTGACTACTGAATCCACCTGGCTCATTAAATACATCACTCCATAAGGGGAGGGGGAGGCAACAGACTTCATCGACATGATATAAGGAATAGACTTAAATTCTCCGACCTTTGGTCCAGGTGGAGGGGATCCACCTCTACACCCAAAATAATAATTAACCACACCCTAAGACAGAATCTCTCGTTTGTAGCCACACCCATTGTCAACAACTTGGAGAGAGCAAAATAAGCTCAAAGTCTCTGACCTCTGGTCAAGGTGAAATAGGCTCACAACTCTGTGGGCCTCACAGAATTCCATGAAGGAAGGAAGGGAGGAAGGAAGGAAGGAAGGAAGGGCAGTTGAAAGAGGTAGAGAAGCCAGACCAAAGAAGTACATTTTGTATGGTTCTGTTTGTATGAAAGGCACCATTAGAAAATGCACCCTGATGTATTGTGACAGGAAGTAGATCCATGGTTGTCAAGGAGATTATTATTATACAGGAATGTGAGGAAACTCTGGAGACTTTGGATATGTCCATAGTCCTCTTGGTTATGTTGAATCTTCCGTGATTATAGAATTTGTCAAATGCCGTAAATTGTATGCCTTAAATCCATATAGTTTATCGACTGTCTACTAAGCCTTAGTTGTTTCAAACCCTACAAGGGACATGCAGTGGATAACGATAACTCCAACCAGCCCTGCTGGTGGAGAGCTGGCACTGTGTCATTGGGAGACTCAACCACATCGTCACACTGATTCCCAGCTAGTGACATCATGTCTCGTGCCTGAGATTTTAAGTCTTGACAATGCCCACCGCGGAGGCCAGGGCAAGACTACCCTACCTTGTCATCTGTCCTCCATGGCAATCTCTGGGCCCTTAAGTAGACGCAGGCTCTCCCATGTTTTAGCTTCTATGAAGTAGGGCAAATTGTCCTGGCCCCTTCTGTCCTGGCTCATGCAAGTTTCTCTCACAGAACAGGGAAGACTCAGCAAGTCAAGGGACTGAGCAAGCATATCAGAGACGGAAATGCCAGGAGCCTCTTCACATAGTCTCTCCCAAAGGCTAGAGGTGATTCTTTTTTCAGGCTCCCTGATTTGTCTTTGATAGGGAAATAGTGGAAAGACAAAGACTAGGTGGCCCCGGGCAGTGTCTTCCTTCTTCCCAGACTGCTGTGGGTGGGAAATCCTGTGACCCAAGCTATACATNNNCCCCCCTGCTCTCTACTATACAAGCTGTTTCAACAGTAAAGGATGCTTTGAGTGAATTCATTTTAAATGAGCACCACACTCTGTTTCTCTTGAAGACTTCCTTCTCTTAGATTTTTCCCTTTTGGTGAGAGTCTGTAAGCATATTAAAGGCTCTGAGAATTCCAAAAGATGTCTCACCTATGCTTTAATTTAACATTTCTAAAGCTAATTTGTCTATGAACTTCATTTGCTGTATATTTACCACACTGGTCACAAGTCCAAGCAACAGGAATCTTTGCCCTGGATCCCACATGTAACAAATATTGCTAGGACCTAGAAAAAGGCAGTCATCTATTACTTTTCCAGTATTTGCATCCTCAAACTCAAAGATGACTGTGCAAAAACATAATTCAAGTGTGTGGGTGACTCTCCTGGGAGTTCGGATGATCCCAGCTGGCTGGGAGTCTGGAGGAGAGCCAAGTTGGCAAGGCACTTAGGTAAGAGAAAAGAAAAATGATTGTACCAAATCCCTTCTCAGATAGCTGGAAGCATTCCATCTTTATATAACTAGGTACCTTTTCCTGGTAGGGAGAGACTTCCTTTTTATCTTCCTTCTTTGTGTTCTGAGTAGGCCAGTTATTCACCAACAGCAGGGCCCAGAGTGGTTGAAAACCATTTTTTATATTCAACAATTAAAATTATGTAACATGTGACATCAATACTTTACACTGGCAACTAGCTGGACATTTTGTGTTAAGGAGACAAGTACTTTCCTATTCATAAAATTATGTTTAACCCGATAGGTGTAATAATGTCACACATACCTTGGCTGTAACCAATGACTCTCTAGTTGGACTTAAGACCCTCAGAAAAAGAGGGATACCATGTGTGGTACTGGAAACCTAGCTACCTAATCAGTGCTAGTAAAATCATGGTTGTTGGAGGAGACTCCACAACCACTAATTTGTTAAACCAGCAGAATCCCCATATAACAATCCATAAACATTTGTCTTGATAACCACAGATAAGTATAGTCTACATCCCTCATCAAGGAAACTTCTCTTTGTAATAAATTTATATTCACATATGCCTCAAACACACATATAATAAAAATAAATTGCTAAAAACAAAAGGATTTAGAGATGTTGTATGGTTCCAGGTATCATTTTAGGAGATAGTAAAAGTCACTATATAGAAAATAATACATGATGAAATTAAAGTACTTTGTAACATATCCTGTGATAAATGCTTATTTACATAAGTTAACCCATTATAATGATGTATAATGAAATGTAAACGTGCTTCTGTTTTAAATCTTATTTGAAAATATTATTTGCAATTAAAGCTTTTACAGCTCAGAGAAAGCAGTGGGTTTTTTTAAAACTTTTTTTCTTAAATTTTATGTCTCTGAGTGTTTTCCCTGCATGTACATTTGTGTACTGCATGCATGTCTAGTGCCTGCCCTGGCCAGAAGAGGGCACTGGATTCCCTGGAACTGGAGTTTCAGATGGTTGTGTACCATCATATGGGTGCTGAGAACCATATTTAGGTCCTCTGCGGGAGTAGAAAGTGCTCTTAACCACTGAGCCATCTCTCCAGCTCCTCCATTTTTAGTTTTTGGTGTTCGTTTTTAAGAAACAGGTACTTGCTTTGTTGTACAGTCTGGCCCTGAACTCCTAGGCCTAAGAGATCCTCCTGCCTCAGCCTTCCGAACGGCTGAGAATTCTGGTATGTACCACTGTGTTACACTCTGAAATAGCTTTTAAAAAACATCTCTTATGCCTTGTGTTCCTCAACAGTTCCCTGTAATTAAAGAGCTGGTTCCCAGGGTGCCACTGCCAGGCAGTGATGGAACTTTTGCAGAATGGGGCCTCGTGGGAGGTCCTGATGTCATCTGGAGCCCCAGAAAGGCTGGCAGGTGCCAGTTCCCCCCTCCTTCCCTCTTCTTTCTTTCTCCTTTGGGATCAAGTCTCTTGCTTGCTTATGTACACCGCCACCACTGCGCTCTGCCATAATGGATCAGAGCCAAGAATTGATATTCCGAGCAGGCCTACTTTTGCTTATAAACAACCTAAAGCTTGGTCTTCCCTGGAACATCTGTCTGGGAGAAGTTGATGGACAGTGTTGTTTCCTGTTCTATTTTCATTCCACGTTGACTTATTGCCAACATCCTACACTATCTTTTGTCTTTCCATCAAACTTTACTTTCTTCACAGTAATTGTATGGATTGGTTCACTGACTTTGCTGTCATAATATGCAGTATTAGCTCAACATCCTTTTGTTCCTACTGTGAGGTCCTGGACCAACAATGCTTTTAATTCAGTGCTCTGCATCATCCACTAACATCCTGTGATTGAGGAATTTTAGGCTCGGATGACTAAGATGGTCTCAGGCCCCATTGTTTTGTCTTCAGCATCTACACACATTGCTGAGAAGGTAGAATATTTCCCACTGATCCTATGTGTAGGCTCAAGATGCATTCTTCTACAATGTCCCAGGTAGCTACTGCTAATGGTTTGGAATTGGCACAGTAGATGAAATCTATTTGCCTACCCTAGCCCAGAGCTAGGTCAGTTTTATGATGGATTCTCTCCTTTTGGGAAGTTTAAATGTTATTGAGAAGTGACCTTTATTGGCCTGAACAAGATTCTAAGTGTCATCCAAGAATCCTCTCTCCCATTTCTGAAGTCATTTTGAAGCTACAAATCCCCTTCATCCCTCAAGAACTTGCTCAAAGAAGAAAACATTAGACACACAAACCCTAATGTAGCCTTCACTTCAAATTTTTTAAGCCACAGTTCCAAAACTTAATACATGTTTTTATTTTGAAGCAAACTTTATTTAAGAAAAATAGTTATAGTATAGAAAATCTTGTGAGGAGCTTGATGAATCAGTATAAAATGAACATACCTGTGCAGCCAATCCCCCATGAGAAATAAGTATCCCTTAGAACCCCCAAAGTCCTCTATGGCCTTTCAGATTCCATCTCTCTTGTAAAAGCAGCCATTGTCCTGACTCTAGATGCCATAGACAAATGGCATGAGATTTACTCTTTCACATGCCTGACTTCTTTTGCGCAATATTCTAATATAATCCATGCCACTGCATATAGGTTGCCCTTTGTTCCTTATTTCCATATGCCTCTAAATGGTTATCTTACAGTGCGTTCATCCCTTTAGTGCTGGTAGACAGCTGGCTTATTCCCAGGTCTTGACTACCACGAATAATGTCTCTAATAAACCTGCTGTGCCTGACTTCTGTTGCACACATGTTCACATTTATAAACATAAATATCAAGCCCCTCCAAGAGCAGTGGAGAGCTCCAACCTTTGTGAAAAATTGACCATATCATTTCCAATTTCTTGAAAGTTGAAATGGGAGTCCATTCTTAATCTCTGGTTTTTGTGACACTTTTTAGTTATCTCTGGTCACCTGTGGTTAGGGACATAAATGGGAATTTTTCAGAAATAAATGATTCATAAGTTGAAACTTTTATCACAGCATAGAGTTACAATCATTCTGCTCTTATTTGGTTGTTGTTAATCTTTTACTGTGCCTATTTAAGAAATTAAACTTTGTCATAGTATGTATGGTGGAAAATAATACAGGACTTAGGACATAGGATATCCCAAATGTGAGACATCGCCTTTAATTGTAACTCCCAAGGATAAAAGGGTGACTGGAGGGGGAGGAGGATTTCAGTTGTCCCACCTCCTTGCCAGCACCTATAGTGGTATAATGGTTGTGCTTTAATAAAGTTTACCTGAAGATCAGAGTGCAAAGCAGCCATACTAGTCAGTCATACAGGCCAGGCAGTGGTGGTGCATGCCTTTAATCCCAGCACTAGAGAGGAACATAAAATGGGAGGAGACCGGTCTCAGTTTCAGTCTGAGGTTTGGTGGAGAGTGTAGTCCCTTTGGTCTGAGCATTGGTAGAGGTGAGAACTCTCCAGTGCCTTGGCTGCTTTGCTTTTCTGATCCTTGGCTTAATCCCCAATATCTGTCTCTGTATTTTTATTATTCATGTTACAGCACTTTGTATTTTCCCATGTGTTTAACATCTTTTGCAAAGAACTTATTCAAATTCTCCACCCATCTTTGTTTTGGTACTTTTCTTACTAATATATATATATATATATATACAGTCTGGATATAATCCTCTTATTACTTCTGTCTTAAAGATACCTTTTCACACTCTGTGGTTTTTCTTTTCACTTCCCATCTAAGCTAAAGAATCTTATTATATTGTATCAGTCCTTTCGTTCACAGTTAGAGCTTTTACGTTGATGAGGATATATTCTATTTTAGGAATTTTATCTTCCTTGAGATCATTAACTTGTTTTTCCAATTTTTTCACACTTAAACACATAGGATTTTTGATATATTATATGAGATAAAATTCAAGGTTTGATATCAGAGAGGTTACACACATGATGTCTCACCAACATGGTTGCCTAAAAAAGACCTGAACAAGGACGCCACCAACGGACATGCTAACAGAGAAGGGGGAGAGCTTAGAAGCCTCATCAAAGAGCTACAGACAACTAAAGGAATGCTGAAAGCGGGAGAGATAGTCTTCCCCAGGGAAGAGAACATTAATTCATTCTCCAGTACCAAACAGCCAGCCTCAAAAGCAAATACATACAAGAAACATTATACAGATTGGGCAGGTTGTGTTTATGTATTTAGGAATGCAGTAACAATTTTGAAAGGCTATGAATTTGAGAAAGCAGAGGGGAGGTGCATGGGAGGGGTTGGAAGGAGGGAAGCGAAGTAGCAAAATGATGTGATTACGTTATAATCTCAAAAAAAATTTAAAAAATACATATAAAGAAAAACTTCAGGATTTGAGAGAGTAAGTATCAGCATCTCAACTGATTCTGAATCATTTATCTAAAACATGGTACTCTTTCCAGAGTGCCATCTTTCTCAGAAGTCATTCATACATATCACAGCGGCTTGTTTGCTTATTTATTTATTTAGCTTGGAGACAAGATCTTTATACATAGATCTGGGCAGCCTGTTGGTCTGGTTTCCCTTTTTTATTATTGTGTTGATAAGACTTTCCAACCAAAGGCAGCTCAAGAGAGGAAAAGTTCAAGCTTACAGGTTGCAGTTCATCATCAAGGGAAGTCAGGGAAGGAACTCAAGCAGGAACGTTAAACAGAAATCAAGGAGGAACTCTACCTGCTGACCTACTCACAGGCCCATCTTCCTAGCTTGTTTATACAGTCCAGGGCCAGCTGCCCAGGGAAAGATGCTACCAACAGTGGGCTGGGCTCTCTGACGTCAGGTAAGAAAACAATCCACCACAGACACGCTAACAGGCCAATGTTATCTGGGCTGTCCCTCAACTGAGACTCCCTCAGACAACTCTAGGCTGTGTTAAGTCGACAGGTAAAGCTCACTAGCACATCTAGATTCTACTAAATAGCTCAGCTGACCTCGGACTAGTGGTAATCCTTCTATCTCAGCCTCCTGATTGCTATAGACCTGGGTTACAGGTCTATGCTATCACACAGGCTCAAAAATTCAGACATGTGTGGGTTAGTAGCTGATCTTGCAACTTTATCTCCTTGTCCGTTAATCTACTTTCATGCAAAAACTTACTCTCTTGATTACTGTATATTGAACTAATATTGAAAAATAATAATATCTAGGAACACCAATCCTCCAAATTTTTCTTTAATATTATCAAGCTTCTTTTGGGTACTCTACATTCTATATAAGTTTTAGAAGCAAAGATCCACATACCCCAAAAAGTCACTGAGATTTTGATGTCGCTTAATTAGAACCCATACATCAGTTTAAAGTGGAATAATGCATTTATAATATTGAGTTTCCAGGCTAGGTATGTGAAATTACCAATATGTTGATATTATCTTTAATTTCTCTATATAATACTATATAGCTTCCTGTTCAAGGTTCTTATAATCTTTCATTAATTTGCTCATAAGCAATTGATTTTTGATGTTATTAAAATGGTAACATAGTTAAAATTTAGCTTTATAATTGTTGCTAGTATATTTTTCTTTAAGAATTAAAAAATGATATTTATGTGTATGAGTGTTTGTTTGCACTGTGTGCGTGCAGTGCCCACAGAGGCCAGAAGAGGGCATCAAATCTCAGGTTTACTTCCTAATTCTGACAGCTTCATTTTTGAGAAATACATTGCATAATTGCATTATAAGTGAAAAAAGTGGATTTATTATTTTCCAACTCTACTTTTTTCTGATCATATTTCTCTGGAAACGAACTCTTAAATATAGGAAACAGTATCAGATGCCCTTTTGTGTTCATAATTCTGGAGAATGTTTTCAATATTTTACCACAGAGTATGATATTTTCTGCAAGTATTTTATAAATGTCTTGTATCTGAGTAAGAAAATTCCTATTTAGAGTTTGAAATAGTGTTAAACTTAAGCATTATCCCTAATCCCCTTTGAAGAGTCGTGATTTTTTTTCTCCTAAAATCTATTAAGGTAAAGACACCAGTTGTTTCTCAAATGCTGGCTTGCATTCTAGATTATATTCCAATTTTCTGTGATGGATTATCCTTTTGATATATACCAGAATGTGATTTGATATTTAGTTGATTTTTATAATCTATGAGAGGCTAGCATGACATTTTACTTTCTTTTTTTTAATATTTATTTTGTATACAATATTCTGTCTACATGTATGCCTGCAGGCCAGAAGAG
>LOEQ01001641.1:129336-141883 GCA_001685075.1 Bramus lutescens | reverse complement strand
ATACTACATCTATGATGCTGGCAATCTTAAATCAGAACATTTATTATATTGGTTTGTATTATATTTCTCTAGTCTATCTCTTTAAAAGCCCTTTGATTCAAGGAAATATAAAATAAGGCAGTAGTTGTGCATTTAGAGAACTCAGAGAACTATTAAAATCATTTCTGAGTTAATTGCACAGTATTATTGACTTATGTGAAGGATTGAAAATCTGTATGTATAAAAGAGAACAGGTACTCTCCAAACATCAGGTGGGTTAATTATGAGTTTCTAATTTTCTAGAACCTACAAATTAGGTTGTAAGACTGACCACTGGCAAGTGTAGATTCTACCACTTTACTGCATTTCTGATCCTGAGAACATTTTCCTGAATTTCCCTGCCATCTGTATGGTAATCTTTCAACTTAATTAAAAGAGTTAGTAAATGATGTTTTTCTATCTCTCCCCTACCCAAATAAGAATTGATTGCAGTTAGTCTGGTAAATAACTGTGATAACAGAGAGCCACATAGGAGAGGGAGGGAAGAAAGAAAAAAAGGGAGGAGGGGAAAAGAAAGAAGTTCAGACCTGTGGGACGACATCTTGCTGACATTGAGGAAGCCTGTGATATATAGAGAAGCCTTGATATACAAGCCCTTCACTCTACTGTTGTTCAAGTCTGTTAGGTTGTGCGACAGTAAGAAGGGTGATAACGTTGCAAATCTTTTCCCTAGGGATTCACTGCTAAACTATGCATGAAACTCTACTTACATAATGCAAGAACCCTAGTAAAAACTTCAGTAAATGCTTATATGGCTTGGTGGGTATGTTTTTTCAACAGTTTCCTTGTAATTTTATAATAATCATTTTGGCACTAGCTTATGGGAATTGTGGGGACTTGCCATTGTAAGATTCCCAAGTGTAATGAACCATTTCTAGAGATTCCCCATAGCTTCAGAACTGGGGGTGTGGGGGCAAGATATATGACCATGTTGATGCGCAGATGGGCCAATGAATAAATCAGCCTTCCTGTTTGGTCACTGGGGCTCCAGCTTCATGAAAATTCTGCTACTAGTTTAAGGCTACCCAGAATTGGAGATGTCCAGTTTCCACAGAATGGTACGGTCAGTGGTAGAACAACGTTTCTTGTATGGGCAGTAGAAAATTCTTGATAACATGGTAGTAAGTAGCAAAATAATGCTTAAGATTAAAGTTGTTAAAAAGATTGGTTCAATAGTGGTTAGCACGTATAAAAATAAGCTTCACAGAAGATTAAAAAATTATGTAGCAGGAATGTCAGAAAATAACTCTGCTTTAGAACTCTCCTCTTGATTCTGAAGTAGAAACTTTGTACTAATGACGTCTTTAATTTTAGAGGGAGCAGTATTATAAATTCTCTGTTTTTTTGAATTCACATGTTACAATGCATTGCAAATGAATTTTGTCTCTACCTGTCTTTGGTTTTCAGTATGAGATGAGCTGTTTTCAAAGTAAAACCGTCTATTTCATTGGCTGACATAACAAGGTTGACTCACTAGTTCTGAAGATTGAGACTCTGGAAAATGAGTAATTGTTGGTTCACTCAGCAGTTGGTTGTTTTCCTTGCTTTTGCTATATTCGACAGTAAAAACAAATACTAATTCCCAGAAACACGCCAGAATTTTTTTAACCAAACCATAATTCTACATGTGATGCAGCCTGATAATTTTATATTTAATTTGGTGTAAAATTAGGTTGACTACCAATAAATCAGTTTTTACTGATTTAAAAGCATGGTTTTGGTCTGCTACGCCAAAGGAAGTTAATCTGTTGTGTATTCTCTGTGTTTAAATGGAATAATTGTTGGGTTTTAGAAAATGATGATTTACTTACATTCTTGAACCTTGTATTTTGATACAGCTACAATCTTATATGAAAGTTGTGTAAATATAAGGAATGAAGCTGGTATTCTGTTAGATACTTTAATCATCCAGGCCTATAGATTCTTTGTTTTCAAATGGTTTTAAAATACAAACTGAAACTTTTCAACATTCACCTTCCTTCTAATTTTTGACTGTATCTGTAACTACCTTGAAGCTATTATAATTTCATGTATGTGACTTACTGACTAATAAGCACCATGTATTTGGTAATTGCATAATTACGGTCTGACTATATAATGTTCCCTGGCTGATATTGAGGCTCTGGAGTTGGCTTGAGTTTACAGTGCTAAACCTTCTGTGACTAAGGACAAGGACTGTTAGATTCACAAAAATGACAGGTCTCCAAGGCAAGTTTGTGGAATACAGATTGTGGAAGAAGAGAATCCACTCCCAGAAGTGACCGATTTTCCTCTGTAAGTGGTAGAGCATTCACACATGAAATAAGTGCATGTGAGAGGAGAAACATTTAAAGGAGGACTCTTGAAGCTTTTATATAGTATTTATGTGCCATTAATCTGCACAGACACCCTATATAATAAGTATTACTATCCCTCCTTTTACACATGGAAAAACTAAAGTCTAGAGAGGTCCTAAGTATCTCCTTCAAGTTGCCGAATTATAGTAATTGATAAGCTCAAAACCTAATTCCCATTCTTACTTTAAACTAAGCCAGTAGAGTGTATGCTTTGCCTCTGGCAATGCAAGTATAGCTAGAATTCTAGCTGGTCTTCATTAACCAAAACTAGAGTCAGATATAGAGGTTAAAGCTGAAGGTCAGAGAGATAGCAGTAAGTCACTAGAGAGACCTTTTACCTCTATCAATGCCCAGACTGAAGGCGCGATCCTCAGACTGCCTAAACTACACTGTGGCTGTGTCCCCACCAAACCTGACTCCTCACTCCAATGAGTTTCTGTCTCTTCCCTTTTATATTTCTCTCTGCCCAGCCGTATTGTTCCTGTCTCCATCTCCCTAGTGCTGGGATTAAAGGTGTGAGCACCACCACCTGGATCTGTTTCTGAGATCTTGTGTAGCCCAGGGTGACCTTGAACTCACAGAGATCTGTCTGCCTCTGTTTCCTGAGTCCTGAGATTAAAGATGTGTGCCACCACTCCTGGGCCTCTAGTGACTTAGCTTTGCACTCCGATCTTCAGGCAAACTTTATTTATTAAAATACAAATAATATTATCACTACATATTTATTCATCTTTTCATTGAGCAGCTGTTTATTGAGTGCCCATGCTCCAGGCCCTGGTCTAGAGGCAGCGTTTACACATGGGAATCTGGCAGAAGACCCTGTCTCCCAGTGTTGTAAATAGCCGAGAGGAGATGCTATGTGCTACCAGGACTGAGGAGTGCAGGGAAGATGTTCTGTGTTACATAGAATATTCAGAGAAAATCCCTTCAATAAAATGGCATTTAAATATAGCTCTGTAGAGATCACTAAATCCTGAATGAGCCCACTTTTACATTTGTTCTGTTGCTTCTTCCCTTCCTGCAGGCAGTAAGGTAAAATGGTAGTACTTTCTGGAATGTATGATTTAAGATGGCTTCCAGTGTTGTTATTTTGGAGATGAGAAAATTTTAGTGTATAATTACAGTCAGTTAATAGGAAGTGCTTTGCTAAAATTGGTGATCTTTGTCCACATGTCTGACATAGAGGAAGAAGTGAAAGTAAATAAGGAAATCACTCTGGTTTTTGACACTCTGATTTAGAAATCATGACTTGGACTGGAAAGATGGCTGAATGGGTAAGAATGCTTGCTCTTCTAAACAACTCAAATTTGATTCCCAGTACCCACACTGGGTGGGTCATAGCTGCCTATATAATACCAGCTCTAGGAGATCTGACATCAGCTTCTGGCCTCCTTGGCAGCACACACATACACACATACACACACATAATTATTTCAACACTTAGCTGGCACACAACATACACATTATTTTAAATATAATTTTAAATATCATGAATCATTTAATTAGGAAAACTAAAACGTTTATGGAAAAAGATAATTCAGACTTAGTGAACTATTTATGTGCTTGTTGTAATTGTGTTTTTTTTTAAGTTATGTTATAGTACACATACTATAAACCATCTTAACTATATCTTGTTTCTTTCAGATAGGATTTTACTATTATTAGAGCTGTGTCCCAGGTTGCAAACAAAAAGGCCACTCTTCCAATTGAAGTATCGCAGCAGGACAAAAGGGTGTGCAACTCACGAAAGCAGAAGAGCAGTGGGGTGGTGGCAGGATGGACATTTCAATTTTATTCCAGTGCAGGTGGTGACTGTCTGTTCCCCATTGACTGGGGTCCAGTCTCACAGTCTTTCATGATTGACTAGGTTTAAAAGAATCCACATAAAGGAAGTAAAGAAAAGATGGCCACTTAATTTATTAAGTTCTGAGAATGCAGCATGTTCTTTGTGTAAACAAAGGTTTTACCGAGTGGGAGTGATTTTAAAATTTGCATTAAAGTCTTACAGGAGGGGGAGATAAAAGACTTGGGTTCCTTATCTGAAACACAAGTTTCACAGTGTTTGATAGAAAATTTGATATTTAATGTTTCTTATACTATGTAGCTCATGCTGGCCTAGAACTTTTATTAGTCTTCCTGTATCAGCTTGTTAATAGAGCATATACCAGCTTAATAACTATGCACAAGTGTACAGTTTAGTAATGTAATATCACCTCCATCTATCTCTAGCACTTATTTTCTCCTGTAAAACTGAAACTCTTGTTCCTTAAAGAGTAACTATTTCCTGCCTGCTAACCCCTGGCAAATTCTGTTCTGCATTCTGTGTCTACGTATGTGATTTGTCTAAGCATCTCCTATAAGTAGAATTATATATTATATATGTTTTTGTGATTGGCTTATTTTACTTAGCATAATGTCATCAAGATTCATCCATGTTGTGTCAGAATTTCCTTTTCTTTCAAAAACCAAATAATGTTCCTTTGTGTGAGTGAAGAACTGGAGTCCTTGGACGAGGCCTGATTCTAGTGAGGTCCAGTAGATAGGTATGGCCACTTACTTACTCTCTGAAAACCAAACGGAAGAGGTTATGATGAAGTATGTCTTAATCAGGGCTACCACTGCTGTGATAACACCCTGACCAAAAGTAGCTCAGTGCACCCTCACACACACACACACACACCTTATTTTATTAGCAATTATATTACTACATCAAAAATAACATTAGCTTTCTAATCAAAATACCTAGAGTTGTGTGATCCTAAAACTATAACACACACTGATAATTTCTTCCTTCTGTTTTTTTTCCCTGTCAGGAGCACATGCCCATAAAAAGGGTTTTTATTTTGTTTTGATTTGCTTATTTTTGTGTTGAAACTTTTCAAAAGACATCAAAACTTCCTTTATATTTTGCCTTTAAAAAGAGATACTTTCCAGAGGGATGCATTAAATCCCTAGAGTGGTATTATATTACTACTGTAATTTAAACTTTTGAGACAGTGGATAAATTATAAGACTTGTGCATTGCTTCAGTGATTCTTGCCATTTGTCTATTATTATTTAGTGCACATGTCCTTGTTTTCAGAGGTATGTAAGGTAATTGCTACAATCCTAAACTGAAATTATGTAGGGTATCTCTCTCATTGGTCTTTGCACTGTTTCTTCCTTGCCCAGAGGCTCTGTGTTCCTTTGTGTTGTGCTTTATCTCCATTGAAAGCCGTTCTTCCTGGCATCTTACCCACATCTGTGCTCCTTAAAATGTTTTTCTCAGTTAAGAAAAATAGAATGTTAACAGTGATGACATAAAATAAGAAAAGCCAGAGTGGAATCTATAAACACCCCAGATAACTTGTAGAGTCAGTGCTACAGAAAATAGCCAAATAGAAGCCAGACTTTGAGAAGAAGAAAAAAAAGAACAAAAATAAATTATTAGAGGGAAAATGATAATTAATTAATGAAGTATACTGTGAGAAAGTCACCTTTCTGAAACATCAATTCCAAAAGACAGAGCAGATTAATCAAGATTATCAGGAAAAGCTCAGACTTACTTTAAAGGAAAGGCATGAGTTTAGAACGAGGTGACGTTAACATGTTTTACAAAACATGCTGTTAAAGTCTTAGACTTATAATTCTGAATGTTTCCAATCAAAGAACTGTGTTGGGATTTTGGATTTTAATTGGATTTAAGTTCCCTCTATGGGTTAATATAGGAAGAACTGATATAATAGTGTGGTTTTCTTTTCCATAAATGTAATTTACTTCTATTTATTTAGGCCTTTAAATATCTATAACTTTCTACAGATCCATTTTAAATATATTTTAGCCTAATTGCTGATATTATGTTTTATTTTTGTTTCTATTCTTTGAAATGTATGTAAAATAACAGATGGCCAAAACAAAACACTTCTGAACAAGAATAAGATGATGAAACTTTATAAAATAGCAAAACATAAAAGTGAGTCCAGAAACTGGTCCCCAGGTGGTGAAATCCACAGTAGACAACAAGTGTGAGGTTATACAGATAGGGAGTGTTTTCATGTAAAACTGGCATACTTAGTCATGTGCATGTGTTAGGGTTTTTTGGTTTTGTTTTTGTTTTGACAAATAACCAAACTGGTTTAAAGAGCATTTTTTTTCTCATAGCTTTAGAGATTTAAGTCCATAGTCCTCTGGTTCTGTTTCTTTTTGCCTGAAGGAAGCAGAATACCATAGTAGAAAGGGCATAATAGAACAGAACTCCACTTACTTCATTGTAGCCAGGAAGCAGTGGGGAGTAGCACCATGGGGCAGGGGCTAAGTTAGACCCTTCAAAGGCACGCCTCCAGTTACCCATGTCCTCTAGCTAGCCTACACCTGCTATAATTTCATTACCTCCCAACAGTCAATTGGTTGATTGAGTCAGGGCCTCGTAATCTAATCATATCTGAAAGTGCCCTCACAAGCATCCAGAGAAGTGCTCTACTCACTTCCTAGGCATAGTTAATCCTAACCAAGTTGAGAGTCAAGGTCAGTATCATTAGATATCCAGATGAGTTAACTGTCATGGCATCTATGTAAAATCAAGCATCTGTTTTTATACCATATACAAACATCAGGTGAAAACATGAAGGGATTTTCAGAATGTCTGAGGACACAGAAGAGATGAACTATAAAAGGAAAGATTGGTAAAAATTTGAGATCATTAAAATCAACTTTTTAAAAATTCCATAATGAAGTTTCAAGGGTAAGCCACAGATTGGAAAGGATGCTCACAACACATGGAACCTATAAAGCTCTAGTGTATATAATGAATCAAGTAAACAAAGACAAGCAGGCAGCTCAATAGAAAAATGAACAAAACTACACAGCCATTTCATTGAAGAAATATATAATGCCTATAAGTATAATACCTATAAGGAAAGTGCTCACAGAAATGCAAATTAATATTATGGGAATGCCGGAAATTAAGAAATTTATAAGTATCATATTGCTGATGGTATGATTCAAAAGAGATACTTTAACAGGACTGATGGATTATGTAAGGGTCCAGCACTTAGGAATACAATTTATATTGTAAATTGAATGTTATGTGTTTTTCTGATTCAGCATCTGTAATTTCCATAGTACATATATCTCTACCTCTAGATGACTAGAAATGTAGCTTATATATATGGGATTTATTAGAGTGGCTTACAGGTTATGGTCCAAGTATTCAATAATGGTTATTCCCCAGTAGGCCAAGGATCCAGAAGTTGTTAGTCCATGAGACAGGATGTCACAGCAGTCTCAATCTGGTGCTAGAGTCCCCAAGGAATCATTGAGAGCTGCTGTTCTGCATTCTATCTTGGAATCCCAAAGAAATCGGTTCTAATACTAGTAAAGGAATGTCTCACCATCAGGGTAGATGAACTTGCCAATGAGAATGAGGACAACCAGGCAAAAAGGAAAGCCTCCTTCTTCCATGTCCTTTGAGGTGGACTGCTACCAAAAGATGTACAGATTTAGGGTGGGCCTTCCCACTTCAGATAATCCAATCCAGAAAATCCACAGGTGTGCCCAGCTGCTTGGTTGATACCAGATCAGATGTACTCAGGTCGACAACCGAGAGTAACCACCACACTAAACCTCGTTCCTGGTGCTAGGAATTAAACACTGAACAGTATGGAAAATGTTTCTGTTCTTGTGACATTTTTAGTGTAGAAGGAACTTGGGGATAAGCCAGCAAAATCACATGTAATGTAACCGTAAGAGAACAGGAGATGAAGCAAGCTTAAGAGGGTGCTTATGATGTAATGCTGAGGAGACAGGCATGAGGGGGTGTATGTGTCTGCGTGATCGAGGGAAAACCAATCTGAAAATGGCAATGTTTCAGCAGATTTTATTATTCTGTGGGAGAAATCCATGCGGCTCCTGAAGGAGAAGCAGCAGAGAGGTTGAAATAGTCACGAGCAAGTACGTGAATGAAGCTCATGCGACTGCCCTGCAGTTGACGAGTTCTGCCAGGCGGATCTTAGATCTCTAACCTAGTTAGAGTGTTTTCAGGGGTGAAAAGTCATTGGGGATTTTCAGGCAGACAAATGACAGTCTGATTTATCTTCAGGAACTGAAGGATTGAAGCTGGGTGCACCATTGGGCAGGGTAAAGATTGGAGATGTTGAATGGAAGGACCTTTCTGGAGACTTGTCAAAGTTTGGGCCTTAGATGATTAACAAGGGCTGGGGAGAACAGTGGACTTGGAAAGAAGTGGCTTGTTTGGTGATGCTTCTTAGCAGTATAATTGGAAGAAGCTAGTGTCACCAAGGTGAAATGTCTTTGAAGAAAATTAAGTCAACAGTGTCTTCCCAGTGTCTGGTAGGAAACAGCTGAGTAGATGGTGATGCCGGTTATTTGGGCAGTAATCAGCAGGTTAGGAAATAAGAGCAAATTTTTTAGGACAATCTCCGTATGTGATCTTAGGCTCAGAAAGCTCTGACATTTGGGTATTTACAAAATGAGACTCATCCATTTATAGATTATAAGATGAGACTTACAGTTTATAGATGACATTTAAAGTCATGGAGATCACTAATAGAATAAGTGAAAATACAGGCGACTCATGAGAAGAGGTAGATTGTGAGGTAGGGGTGTGTGTGTGTGAGAGAGAGAGAGGTGGGAGAGGGAGGGAGGGAGGGAGGGAAGGAGGAAAGAGATTGGTCCTGGAACTCAAAAGAAGAAGAATCTCCAAAGACATAGACTGTATCGGGAGGTCTATGTGCTATGGAAATAACAAATGTGAGGGTGAAATACAGCAGAAAATAATAAGAAAAAAAGAAATTCTGTATAGAAATGATATAAATAGGCAGTTTGATGAAGGGCAAATTATAATGGCCAGTAAAGCTATGAAAAGATGTTTAACCTAACCCATCAATCATAAAATGTCAGTTTAAAGGAGATGTGATACCCAAATGCTATCAAAGATGGGAAAGGAGTTCCTCTTTATACCTTGGTGGAAATAGGGGTTGCTGCAACCCTTTTGAAAACAGTCTGCCTTGATTATTCAGGTCTGGACGGCCGGGAAACAAACAAGTGGTCTCTGTTTACAAATTGGATCTGTGCCACTTGGTCTATGCCAATTTCAAGAATTTTCATAATGAAGAGAAAAATAAAATTCCTTCTTTCTCTGTGTGTGCGAAGCATCATAGACACCATTCTTCCCCTCAAAAAACACCCACCACTGCTTAACATATTTACCTGAGAGTGCACACGTCTGGGAGAACATGGGAAGTAAGCCTGTCTCTAAAAGCAAGGATCTCCACGATCAAACAGCACCTGTGACATGTCCGTTTGTGTAATACGGATGCACACATGTAGATGATACCAACAGATAGTCATCACAGTAACGGTCTAAAGGGATAATTAATTTAAAAATAAAGGGCTAGTTGGTAAGCCCTCACTACCTTTTTAATAACCCAGTGTCAGTTCAGGTGGAAAATTCTTTACATTCATCGAGGTTTGAGTCATATTATTTTGCTTGAGAGAAATAAACAGAACTGTTATTATTTTATGCTTTTTACTACTGTTTATTTCCAATTTCATTTTGTTACTTTCACTTTCCATTTTTAACCATCACCTTTGTTTTGGTATAAACTAAATAATATGAGACTAATATTGAACATTGGGACAGTTTAATAGTTAAAGCTACAAACAGCAGTGCTCAACTGAGTGTAAATTGTGAATACAATTATCTGATATCCTCTATTAAACATATTTACTCAGTAGACAGAAAGGTTTATATACTGTTCGGTTTTAGAGAAGAAATATTTAAATTATTGATTTTTAATTTTAAAAGGAAATAGCATACCTGTCAGCTTGTTGGGTGTCTGTGTTTTTGCTAACTACTGTTCATAACATGTTATATGTAACTTAGTTTTCTCTTGTCTTTTGTCTTCAAGAATAATTTTGTGTTAAGCTATAATTTAACTGATATGACTTCTTTGTTTTCTCGTTTTTCTCTGTTAAAACTATGTTTTATCTCTACTTACATGATGCTGGCCTTTCTCCTGCCTCTTTGGGTGAGGTCTGCTAATGAAAAATCCTGAAACTAGTTCTAGTTAAACACACACAAATAAATCATTAATAAATATAGTGAATTCTGTGTAATGAATAAAATTTTGTGTTTTACTTTCAGCCAGTTTTTCCTGTCTAAAGTAATTTCTTTAGGCCTACTGAATGCTGGCCTATTATAGTAGGAAACAGTTCAAGTAATATTTCTGACCTTGTCTATCTTACACACCCTGTTCACCACATTCTTACTAGCCGGGGTCTACAGCCTTCAGTCACCTCAGGATGGAAGTGGGGTAGACACAGCATTAAAGTTTTTTGTTTTGTTTGGGTACAGGTTGCTGAAAGTTCTTACTTTACTTGACTAACAACTGGGGAGCCGGTGTTTCTGCTGCCTGGTCGAAGCAACTGTTTAAAGCCGATTCTTTGCTTGTGGGTTCCTTGCAACTTCTTCTTAATGACTTCCTAATTGTCTTTATGATATTACTTACTAGTCTGTTTTATATGTTACTATTCCAAATTAAATACCTTCATAACAGAGTACTGTAAAATTTAGCTTAAAACAGAACACATATATTATTTCGTAGTTTCTGTCTGTGTGGATTCTTTGACTCTGACTCTTCACAAGAGCACAGTTATCTTAAGGCTTGATCCGAAGATAGATCCACTTTCAAGACATATAAGTAGTTGGAAGGAATGGTTTGTTGACCTAAGGAGTTCATTTCTTCACAGCTGTCAGTCAGAGAATGTCCTGTGTTTCCCATACCTTGTGGGCTGGATAGAACAGATTATAGCACAGCAGAAGTCATTGTCCTGATTAACCTAGAAGTGGTATCGAATATTAGTATGTAGCTAGATTTAGCCTGCACTCTAGGAGGAAGAGTTCACACACACAACAGTGACTCAGGAATGGAGTCCCTAGGAGCCTAGGAGAGAGATTTCACATACACCAATGACTCAGGAATGGAGTCACTAGGTACCATTTTAAAAGCAGCCTACACCTCTCAAAGCAATAGCCTTCCTGGGATGACCTCATATTCAGCCCCTGAGTAAATGGACATCCTGTCAGTGGTTTTTCCCTGGTCATCTTTTAGTGTTTTCAGCTTGTTTTTCCCCCTGCAGTCACCGCCTTACCTCCAGATGGCCCTCTTGGACAGGATTTAATTAAATCCCAGACAGAGTCTTGTGGGTGAGCCATGGAGTTTGGCATTCTTTACAGGAATCCTTGGCAGTCACCCTCAATTTCATGCTGCCATCAGAGTACCTAATCAGATGATTCTGTCTTCAGCCTCTCTCAAGGATTCCATAAATTCGAATCATCTAAAGATCTAGAAGACATACCTTGGGCTCTCAAGGAACCTTATTTTTATTAGTTGAAGTCCTGGAGAAGGGGCAAAGGAGAGACACAGTATACCAGAATCTTCTCCATTTCTCGCCGCCTCCACTTGTTTGTTATGCTAGAGTAAAATTTATGTGGATTTTGACTATATTCTTCCCAAATGGGAAGTTCGTTCTTGACCTCTTTTTGGAACATACTATCTTTTATTTTGCATCTCCAGCAAAAACTGACACTTGGGTAGCGTGGGTAGCTTTGTGTTCACATCCTGTCTCTTGGTGTTTGCCTTCTTCCTGCGTGTTTACCTGGGACTGTTTACCCTCAACGTAACTACAAGAAAAGCAGTTACTAATTTATTAAACCAAACCCTACAACCTGATAAAGAGAAGTGGGCAGGTTAATACAGACTGGGGCGGAGAGGGCAGGATGAGAAAGCACTAAATATCTCATTTTGGACTATAATAAATATCTTAATTGTATAAACTTTATTTTGATCATATTTTTAAAATAACTGCTGATAGAATTTTAAATGAGGTATTTACATTATAGTTTAAAATGCATATAAAGAAAGAGATTGTGTTTAAAGGTTCATATTACTAACATAAATTATTTTTATTTGGACTGACAAAATACAACAGTATAACTTTTATAAGAGACTGACTTCACAAAAGAGAATAGAAAGCAAAAAAAAAAGTCCCAAATTGGAGAAGAGATTTAGATGAACAGAAAGATGACAATATTTACATGACATAAAAAGTACACATTGTGGGGATGGAGAGATGGCTCAGCGGTTAAGAGCATTGCCTGCTCTTCCAAAGGT
>LOEQ01001641.1:89037-121092 GCA_001685075.1 Bramus lutescens | reverse complement strand
CTCGATCTTTATGGGTTTGATTAAAACAGCAGCAGTAAAGAAATACAAGAAATTTTCTATTTATATAATAGTCATTTTAGTCCTCTGATATAAAGGTTTTCTTTTGTAAATTATGAGAACAAAAAGGAAATTGAAAAGGGAGAATTTTTCTCCTTTAATACCACTGACCTTACACTTAGATGTTTATATTTTCCTATTCCTTCCTAGTATCCATCTATAAAAATACATACATATAATTATAATCAATGATGAATATAAAGTATTTGTTTTCTTTTTTGCTTAACAAAGTCATGAGATATTTTCCCATTATGATATGGTAGATTTTTTATCATATTACAACAAAGATTGATAAGCATTATTTGTCATACCTAGATAAGTGAACCAGTCTGTGGGTGATGCTGAAAGTCCTCCCAGCATGTCAGCAGTCTGGTGAGGCTGCTTCCCTAGTCACAGTAGATGACGGTAGAGTGTGAGGGAAATCCTTCCTAGAAGACAGGAAGTGGCAGTGAACTTAGGAGATGGTCTCTGGCTTTTATAAAACTAACTCAGGGATCCTGTGAGAACACCGTGATCTCTTTCCCAGGACGTTCCAGGAGCTTCTTCAGTAGAGGTACTACCACTTCACATCCCTACACTGGGAACCAAGCTTCTAACACATAGAGGATTGGGGGAAACTCTCAGACCATATTTAAGCGATAATATTAGGGATAACATTCTAAATATGATGTAGCTCCTACAGGGGCTAGGGAAATGACTATAGGTAGGGAAGCATGAGAGCCTGAGTTCACATCGTAGTGGAGTAAACCTGTGAAGCTCATTGGCTGCCCAGCCTAGTGGAATCAGTCAGTGAGTTTCAGGTTCAGGGAGAGACCATGTTTCAAAAAATAAAAGTGGAAAGCAATTGATGAAAGGCCCCTGGTGTCCGCCTCATGCCTCTGCATGCATGCACATGCCTGCATACAAACAAGATACAGCCCCTGGAAAGTCTCATAGGCTAATGGTATTAATAGTTATCTAGTGCCTATTTATTGAGCACCTGGTGCTGGGGATGCTAAACTGCCTTTCATTTGATAGTCACAGTAGTAATATGTGTGTCGTGTGAAGAGATGAAGAAGCTACAGTTGAGTAATTTGCCCAGGATCACATAGCCAGTAAGTGACAGTCATGACTTGTGCCCATATCTAGCTAGCTTCCAGAGGAAAGCATGGCCAACAGGTAGATTTACAATGTTAATCCTAAATTTCAGAGCCCCTCATTTGTCAATGCAGGGTTTGAAATGTTCAAGGTAGAATTAGAAAGCTGTATTGTAACTAGAAACCATTTCTAGATAAGCATTTTGGGAAATTGCTGATGATTTCTTGGAGCTTATTTTGCTATCAAAATATTGTAAACAAATACTCATTTTTGTAATTGAACAATATGTGTCTCTGAAAAATGAGAAGTTCAGCCATCAGAGAAGACAGAAAGAGAATAGCTTGCTGTTGCTTATCTGCAAGTCCAGCATTCAGGGGGCAGAGGCTAGAGGACAGCCTGGGCTACATAGTGGGTTCCAAGCCAGCCTGAGTTACAGTATGAGACCCTGTCTCAACATAACAACAAAATTAAAAATAGCATGCTTATAAATAATCACATCTAGTTTCATGTTGCATCATGATATGAGGAGAAGAATGACCATTTCTTGGAATATTCTAGGGAATTTTGACCTTATTCTATCTGAAGTTTTCAATCTCAGCGGCACTTAGAACTGGTAGATCTTGCCGGGCAGTAGTGGTGCATACCTTTAATCCCAGCACTTGGGAGGCAGGAGGATCTCAGTGAGTTCGAGGTCAGCTTGGTCTACAAAGCGAGTTCCAGGACTGTTATGTAGAGAACCCCTGTCATGAAAAATTAAATAAACAAATAAAAGAACAGGTAGATCTTGAGAAGTGCTGACTTACCTTTATTAAAAAAAAAAAAACCAGAAATGGCCGGGCAGTGGTGGCATATGCCTTTATTCCGACACTTGGGAGGCAGAAGCAAATTGATCTCTGTGAGTTTGAGGCCAGCCTGATCTACAAGAGCTAGTTCCAGGACGAGCTCCAAAGCTATAGAGAAACCCTGTCTACAAAAACAAGAAAAACAGAAATTGCTCAGATATGTAACTAGGAATGATAGATATGCAACAAAAAGCTATAGAATCTGGAACATGGAAGTGAAATAATAAATGTGTATCTTTAAGTCTTCTATGGTTGGAGAGAGAAACTCAGCGTGGTCCAGACCAATGGTTGCATAATAGTACATCACTAGTTCTCATACCCCCATGTGAAAATGTATTCTAGAGATATGTGTTTGTCATTACTTTTGAAAGTATAGCTTTTGACGTCAGACATTGGTGGCTCACACCTTTAATCCCTGCACTTGGGAAGCAGAGGCAGGCGGATGATCTCTGTGAGTTTGAGGCCAGCCTGGTCTACAGAATGAGTTCCAGGACAGGCTTCAGAGCAACAGAGACACCCTGTCAAAAGTCCAGCTTTTGTTTCATTTCACTAGAACAGATTTCCAGGAGTAGGAGTAATTCTGTTGAGTCAAAAGGTGTGAATAGTTCAGCCTCAATAAATTATTGTAATGGATATAACTAATTTACAATTTTAAATAGAACCAAATAAGATGTTTAGAAGAATTTTGCTAGGTTTGAGAAAAAAATTAGAATTTATATTACACTGATATTATTTTGAATTTGGCAATAAATTATTAAAACATTGTTTCTATTGTGTTTTCAACATTCTTTCATAACTGAATTTATCTTTAATAGATTGATGAACTCCCAGAGGGAGCTGTGAAGCCTCCAGCCAACAAGTATCCCATCTTCTTTTTTGGTACCCATGAAACGTAAGTTAACAAAGTAGCCTAAGTTTCAACAGCTCTGATCTGACTCCACTAGATTACATATTAATATGTGATCTATACTGTTTTATGTTAGTTATTATGTCCTCTTATAAAATAACAGACAACACAATTTATTACTATAAGGTACATTAGTTATTTTTGCATGTTGTAACAAAACACAACAGAAGCAAGTTTGGGAAGAAAATGTTTATTTTGCCTCATGGCTTCAGGGGATTTCAGTTCCTCACATCAAGGAAGGCATGGTGGAGTCTGTGTAGGAAGAATATGTGATTATAGGTTTTTACATGTGGACTAGGACATGCAGAAAAGGCAATCCGGGGCAGGCATGGCCGTAGCTTAAAAGGTACATTTCTAATGACCCCATAAGACTCCACAACTTCCCAAATTAACATCACTGTCTGGGTACTAAATGTTTGAACATAAGAGCAGGGGAGAGGGGACATTTCAAATCCAAACCATAAAATAAATTTTTGTTCATAGAAGTCTTGATTACTAAAAGCACATCTTTGCTTCGAATGCCATTTCTGTTTCTATTTTAAGTGTTGGTTATCAACCCAAGTCTCCTTTCAGGACACTTGTGAAGTCCTAGAGCAATTGACTTACTGCTGGGACTCTATACATGTCCCATTTAGGGAAGCATCTTCCACTCATTTTTTATAGGACAAAGTTATGTTCTCTTAGCTCTTTCAGCTTTAGACCTAAAACAAACGTACTGCCTTTTAAAGATTTTCTAATTACAATTGTTAATATATGGATTCTAGTAATATGTACGTTTGTTTCCTTTTTTCACAGTAATCCAGAAGTGGGCACAGGTGAGGGTGGATAGACAGATTTGTTCTAAATGAGTTCTAAGAGTTGCACCCTCTCTCAGATCCTACCATTCCTTGGTATTACCCTTGTGTGCCTGTTCGTGAGAGCCTCGCTATGTAGACCACATTGGCCTTGAGCTCACTGAGATCCCTCTGCTTCTGCCTAAGTGCGGAGGTTAAAGTCATTTGTCTTCACACCTAGCTCATTGGCATTATTTAAATGCTAACGTTTCAGTTGTACATGTGCATCTTCTAGGGAGAGGGAAAGAGAAGAGTGAAACACAAGGATGACTTGTAAGGAAATGGCGAGAAAGGTCCCTCAATCACTTCTGCTTGCCCTCATTCCAGTGTCAAGAATTTGGTCATGGAACCGTACACAGCCATGGGGAGCTGGGAAATGGTTTTCAGTTTAGCGATTCTAAATATGGGAGGAGTAATAATCTGCTAATGACAGACAAAAGAAGAAGAGCATGGGTTGGGGGACAATTTGCAGTCTTGCCACACTCTATCATTTACTTTCATTTAAATGTTAGCAGAGTTTGAAATGAATCTCCGCTTGCTATTTCTCCCATTCTAACTTTACCTCATTCTGGTCTTGAAAGCACCAGGGTAAAGTCCTGAAGACAGAAATTTATTTTCTTGTGTGAGAGATAGTGTGTATCTTTCAAGAAATAATTTTTTAGGGCTTTTTGCCATTGTTTTGAGTTTAGTTTATTTTGGCTTAATTTTGTTGTTGTTCTGTGTGTGTGTGTGTGCGCGCTCGTGTGTTGCTGGACTAGCTACAAGTCCTCAAGGAGGCAAGAAGCTAAACCCAAGTCTTATTTTCATCTAATAAACACTGTATATACCTTTTCTAGGTTGCTAGAAAGCTTAGAAGTAAATGTTTTACTTATAAATACAATATGCTTTGTGATACATATTTTATTTATCTCACTCCTGACCTTATTTTATATGCATACCATTGTTCTGAGTTTTCCTTAGAATAACCTGTTCCAAATTATCTGGCTGCATTTGTGTTTACTTTTATTCCCTTGATAAGTATTTGTTTTTTAAGGTATTCTGTAAATCAGTGGAAGTGGAAAGGTGCCCTTAAAGACATGCCAACTGGCACACAAACTTTAAGCAGCTTAACCCACAGTTGTTTCCTATGCATAGATCAATGATTGCAAAAGTCAAAGGCCAGAGTAATAATTCCTGTTAAGTTTCCTTGAAAGTGAAGTAGCCATATAATGTCCACTTTTTCTCATGTTCATGTTGTTCATCAAATAAAACTTTTACCTACCCATCCCTCAAAAGTTTTATTCTTGGTTGTGTATTTGAGCATTTCCTTTCCCCTCCTCCAGCTCTTCCTGGACCCACACCTCCTTCCCTACTCATTCAACTTTGTGTCTTTTCTTTTTAAACCACCAAGACCAATTTGTGCTGCCCAAATGTTCTTGGATGTGTGGTATCTTAGTTTAGGTTCCTATTAATGTGAAGAGAGACACCATGACCACGGCAACTCTTATAAGGAAAAACATTTAATTGTGGTGGCTTACATTTTCAGAGGTGCCTATGGAAGGTTCTGTCCTACACAGTCCCGCAGCCATTCAGTCCCAAATAAACACACAGAAGCTTACTTATATTCATTATAAACTGTTTGGCCTATTGCTTAGGCTTATTACTAACTAGCTCTTACAACTTAAATTCACCCATAATTCTTGTCTATGTTTAGCCATGTGGGTTAGTACCTTTTCTTAGTAAGGCATTCTCATCTTGCTTTCTCTGTTTCTGGATTATGACTGTAACTCTTCCCAGAATTCTCCTCATCTGGTTGCCCTGCCTATGCTTCCTGCCTGCCTACTGGCCAGTCAGCATTTTATTAAGCCAATATGAGTGACAAATCTTTACAGTGTACAAGAGCATTATCCCACAGCACAGATGTTTAGTCCATTATCATTATGATGTGACATGGTAACATGCAGGCAGACATAGTGCTGCAGAAGTAGCCAAGTGTCCTGCATCTTGCCTTGAAGGCAACAGGAAGTAGTCTGAAACATGGGTGTGGCTTGGACATATATGAGACCTCAAAACCCGCCTCCATAGTGACACATTTCCTCCAACAAAGCCTCATGTCCTAATAGAGCCACTTCCTTGGGGGGGCATTTCCTTTAAAACCACCACATGTGGTCTTCCTGGAGTATGGCTAACTACCAGGTCTACACTCTTCTCCCTGATAGACAGGGTCTCACAGAGCCCAGAATGAACTCAAACTCCTGCCTCCACCTCCCATGTGCATTTTAAGTGTGCCAACACACTTAATATGCATAGATTTGTTCGTTTATTTTTTAACCATCTGGAGAAATCATTGCTATACCCAGTCAGAAAATGGAATTTATGAATTACTGCTAGTATGTTCAGTATCATCTTTTTCTGATTTCTAAATTTCTAAGTTCCTATCTCTAGCTCATAGTTTTCTTTAATCCCCAGAAAATATTTTCTAGCTCCCTACTTGATATCTCCTTTTGAATGTTTTAACTGGGACTTCAGGTTTTACAACTAACAATATGCTTCATCCCAAATTTTTTTCTGCAAGAGAAAAATCGTAACATTTAAGAAACTAACAACTCTAACTTTCTTACTTGTCATCCTGAGCCCTTAAAGGTAGCCTCAAATCCAGTTTCTCCACCAAGGTTTCTTTCCTGAGAATGAAATCTGAATTTGATCATTTCTTCACCAACTACACCCTGGCCCAAGTTGCCATCATTTTTTTTATTTCAGTAGCCTTCTGTTAGTTCTTGCTTACATCCTAGTACCTAACCTTCACTTGGTTTCCAACATGACGGCCAAATGATGCTATTAACACATCTCAGAACCTTGCATGGCTTCTCATATTAATACCTTTGCAATGAGCTCCAAGGCCCTAAACAGGTCGCTAGCCTGTTACCTCTCTAACCATGTCCATACTGGTTACTGTTACTCACTTCACTCTAGCTGCCCTGGCCTCTTCTGTGTTTCTCAGGTAACAGCACAGAGGGTGCCTTCACCTCCTTTGCTTAGAAGTTTCCTTTCTGGTTATGCCTTCTCCAATCTTTATAACTGAAATTGTAGAAGTCATCCCTAATGTATCCATCTGGGATAAACTAGTTTTAATTGTCAACGACCCAACCTAGACTCAGCAGGGAAAGAGTTTCAGTGAGAAATTAGCTAGACGAATAATTTGTCTGTGAGGGGTTTTCTTAATTGGTTATTTGAACTAGAAAGACCCACCCACTGTGAGAGCGCCATTCCCTAGGATGGATTCTGACTGTATGAGTGGAGTGAGTTGAGTCTCAGTGTGCATGTGTTAACTCATTGCTGTCTGCTCTTGACTGTGGATGTGATGTGTCTAGCTGCCTCAGAACCCTTGCCTTCCCGACAGTGGTGGATGTTAACCTCAACTATATACCAGATCAACCCTTCCTTCCTTGAGTTGCTCTGTCAGGGTGTTTTATCACAGCAACAGGAGAAGAAACTAAGACACCATCCTTCTTTGTATACAAGAAATATGTGTTTAGTTTGCCGTTTTAATTGGTCTACTATCAGCACCTGTGCTTCCTGAAGGCAGCAGTTGCTGTGCCTTATTCCCATACCATTGCAACAATGCCTGACACATTAATAGGAGTTTAACTGGTATTTGTCATATTAATAGCTACGTAAACTTTAATTTGAAATGTCTCAAGGATGTCAACGAAAGTGAGCCTTAGTAGTTTCACTCACTAGATTAAGATCACAAGTCACTATGTTAAAGGTTCTGTTCAGAGTGCCCCAGTCTGTTAGCTACAGAATTTAACTACTTTTTCTTGATTATAATTAATTTAGTTAGGGAAGCTTTAAATTAGATATAATTTTGTTTACTTTGCTACTTCTGGGTTGTTCTCCCCCCCCCAACCAATTTACAGAAATAATATTGGCTAGGCTAACTATTCTAAAGTAGTATACAGAATTAAATAATTTTTATTCCAGTATTTAAATTCCTAATATAAATCTCACAAACCCTTACCTACAGTAAGATTAACATAAATACCAGTTTAAAAATGATGATTGACACAAAGTAAATAGCTCTAATTCTATCTTTTGTAACTAGAAGTCAATTTTAAACGAAGTATATTGGTAATATAAAGTCAAAATTGGATAGTCCACAGTTGCTGACTTTACATACTCAGATATCCATTTTATTGCCTTGAAATATGTTTCTAAAGCATCTTGTGATATGTGTTTAACCCGGAGGGTTTATATATACTTTAAATAACTTTATTGTAATGTGCTCTGACATCATATTTGATCTTGATATTTACAGTACCTTGTATTTGAAGGTCAGCATGTCAGTTCTATTTCTGATCTATCTCTGCAGTGCATTTCTAGGTCCTAAAGACCTTTTCCCATATAAGGAATACAAAGACAAGTTTGGAAAGTCAAACAAACGGAAAGGATTTAATGAAGGATTATGGGAAATTGAAAATAACCCAGGAGTGAAATTTACTGGGTACCAGGTAATAGTTTGCATCACAGTATCTTGTTGTACTCTTATTCCTTGCTTTTAACTCTTATGCATCTTTGTAAAATGTCTTTCTTGTTAGTACTTGCCTTCCATTCGTTTGAAGTCAGAGTTCTTTGGCTATAGCAGCATTTTTTGATTAAGTACCAGCTCTTGCCCAGAAGAGTCTGAGTTGAGTGGCCATTGAAAAATTGACTCTGACAGTCATTTGGTCCATGAATTGAATCAGGATTACCCATGCTACTGAGATTAGCTTCAAATTCTTGACTACAAGTAACCCTCCTACCTCAGCCTCAGCTGGAATTAGAGATGTGCACCACTATGCCTGGCTGTCATAGTTCTTTATTTTAAAATGTTAGAAGTAGGCCAAAGTCTTGGAAATTTAAGCAGTGATTGTTTCCACAGTTTGTGGGGTTTTGTTTTGGGTTTTTTTTTTTCAAAGTGTAATTGGCTGATTTTTTTTCCCCCTTAGACAATTCAGCAGCAGAGCTCTTCAGAAACTGAGGGAGAAGGTGGAAATACTGCAGATGCAAGCAGCGAGGAGGAAGGCGAGAGAGTAGAAGATGGAAAAGGCAAAAGGAAGAATGAGAAAGGAGGCTCAAAAAGGAAAAAGTCCTACACTTCAAAGGTCACTGACAACCTCCCTCCCACTATTCATGTCTCATGCATGTTCACCAAAGGTTTTCATCTGGGTAGGAGGTGTAGTTCCTTGGCAAAGTGCTAACCTAGAACATGTGATTCAGCCACATCCCTTCCCCACCCCCACATACACACTACAAACTCTAGAGGCAGAAAGGCAGAAACCCTGAGGTATTCAGGGAGTCACAGCTGACTCTTCAAGGCTGATTGCCCTGAACATACTGCATGCTTAGTTGAAGGAGGAAGGTTAAACATATAATACTGTAGGGTGCATCCGTACCAGACATTGAGTTAAACTGGGTATGCAGGACTGAGGATTCTGACTCCACCGAAAGGGAGAGGGGGCACAATGAACAAGTATATAATAAACAAATGTAAATTATGAAAAGAGTAAGAAAATGAATGCAATGAAGAAAACAGAAAGCACAGGTTCCCTTAGATCTTGAGCACAGAGACACAGGTGAATGCTGAACAGTGCGAACTTGCAAGCTGTGTCGTTGAGAAAATAAGCACCAAGAGCTTCTCATACAATTAGGATTTGACTTTGGCAGTTGTTAAAATCTACCTACTAACATATAGCTAAAATGATATCCATTCATTGTTATTTCCTATGTATCTAGTTGTGTGAGTCACTGTGTATCTTAGTGATTACTACTAGGGCTGGAGAGATGGTTCAGTAGGTAAAATGCTTACTGCACAAGCATGAGGACCAAGTCTAGATAACCTAGCACCCACCTGAAATCAGGGCCCATGTGGCTGTAACCCCCGAGCTGGCAGGGTAGGTGAAACAGGATGATCCCTGGAAGGGGCTTGCTGGTTACCCAGTCTAGCCCAATGAGGGAGCTCCAGTAAGAGACCCTACCTGAAAATATAAGGGTAGATTCAGGCCCTTTGAGACCGTTGTGTTCACATATATATAGGCAGTACTAAATGTATGCAGTGGGTGTTAAATTAAAAAAAAAAAGCACAAACACATGTAGTTAGGAGGGGAAGATAGTGGGGAGGGGGTAGGAGGAGTTGGACACGTGCACACACACATATAAGCAAACAAATGATTGCTTTTGGTGAGGATAAAGTTGGTTAGTTTTAAGTTGAGTTTCTTTTAGTATTTGTGTTTTCCTTAAACATCCATTTGAATTTCTACTTAATTGATTACCTGCTGAGGTTGTATGGAATGTGTTTGCAATCTTAAATTATGTAAAAGCTACATAAGGCTTCAAAGACTTAACAATGAACATGTTGCCTTTAAATGTCACTATTTCATTGCATGTTTCCATGATCAACAGTACCAAGATTCATAGTTAGGGTAAAGTTAGCACTTTACAGCAGTAAAGGTGAAGCCTAAAATTTACCATTTAAAGGATTATTTAATTTTAATTAACTAGAGTTAACTAATTTTATTTAATTGAAATTTTCATGATCACTTAAGAACTATGTTTAATTTTTCACTGTTGCTAGCTTTCCACAATGCTAAGAATTAAAACTCAAAGCCTTGCACATGCTAGGCTACTACTGTACCACCTGAGCTACTTAGTACCCAGCCCAGAATTCTGACTTTTTTATATACATTTGTGTGTTGAAGTGGAGGTAAGGTGTTTGGACTTTTTGTTTGCTTGTTTTTTGTTAATTAGTTTGTTTTCTTTGTAGAGGGTCTATCTTTGTAATCCAGCCTAGCCTGAAGCTGAATATATATCCCAGGCAAGCCTTGAACTCATGGTGGTCTTTCTGCCCCAAACTCTGAAATGATGTGATTACAGGTAGCTAAGAAGCCCAGTCAGACTGTAACTTTTTCCTGTTAATAACACAGTGGGTCTCAAACTGTCACATAGATCAGAATCCTATGAATTGCTGTTGACATGCCTTAGGGCCCCAGAACTGCTGTTCCCGAACTTTGAGGAAAGGCTGGGAATCTAGTTTATAAGTCGGCTGACATGGAAATGGCACTGGGAGAGCCACTTCCTCCTGTAGCCCTGTTACTCTCTCTGGATTCCCAGTGTTTTCTTTTTGTTGAATACGTGAATTTCTCTTAAAATTGAATAGTCTACTTTTGTTCTTGAAAACCAGTAGTCTGTAAACCTTCTGTAACATCCAGTTAGGTAAAAGGATTGTCTCATATCTCCTCTATCTACAGAATCCATTTACCTGTGAGGGGAAAAAAACTCAATAATCAAAATAAAAAACCAAAGTACAGCAGGTCTGAGGAAAATGACTTATCTTTTAACAAGTATATAGCTGGTTCATGTTAAACAAGCACTAGCAGATACTAGAAAATTGTAAATTAAAAGTATTTTTATGCAAATGATTTATGGTTAAGGCTTATCAGATCCTTACAACAAATTAGTAAAAATGCTAAAAGAGGAAGAATTTTAGTTAGCAGAACAACAGTTAAACGTAAAACCAATTCAAGTCCACACTGATAAAACAGATGATAAACACCAATTTAAAAGAAACTTAACAGGACTTATGATCTGAAGAGCTTTACAGAGTTAGTTTTGCAGCCAGATTTCCTGCCAAGATACTATTGTCACTCATTAGGAGATGTCTAAAAATGCCCTAGCTCTCATTGGTGTGAGACTCAGTGTTTGTATCATGCCAAGTGCTGAGAAGCATAAACTCAGGGTTACTTACAAACAACCTGCCCAGGCATTTATGTATATTATGATGTTCCATGTTAGGCCAAGAGTGGGAGGTCAGCAGTGTTACTTGAGGACACCTGTTTTTAATCTAAAAAGGTAAAAACGATAACATTTTAAACTAAGAAACAGTTTGGCTGTGGTTAGTAATTTTAATCAAGTAAAATAGAAGCAATCTATTTATGTGTTCTATAACTAGAAGATCTTTCTCTTTGTATTTTAGGTTTATTTCATGTGTGTGTTGCCTGCATGTTTGTATGTACAACACGTGTGTGTATTGCATGCAGACCAGAATGGGAAATTGGATCCCCTGAAACTGGAATTGTGAGTGGTTGTTAGCCACTATATCAGTGCTGGGAACTGAACCCAGGTCCTCTGCAAGTAAGCTCTTTTAACCACAGCCATCTCTCCAGCCAATCTTTGCATTTAAAAAACATTGTATATATGTAAGGGACTGGAGAGATGGCTCAAAAGTTGAAAGCGCTTGTTCTTGTAGAGGACCAGAGTTCGATTCTCATCGCTCACATCAGGTTGCTCACAAGTGCTTACAACTGCCCCTGCACCACACACATACACACATGTACAAAATAATTTTTAAAAACTGATTGTATGAGAAGGTTCCAATTTGCCAATTCATTTCTGGAAAGCCAAAAAAATGATTGGGTTAGTCAATTTGCCTTAGTTTTTGTTTTTAAAGTATTTGAAGATTGATCTAAAAATATTTCTCCTCACCTTCCTTTTTTCCCTCTAGAGAAATGGCCTCATGTAGCCCAGTTTGGTGTCAGAGTCATATGTAACCCAATCATGTTGTTAAACTTTTGAGCCTCCTTCCCCTATCTTCTGAGGGCTAGGATGACAGATATTCATCCATCCTCATGCCCAGTATATATAGTGCTGGGGATCAAACCCAGGGTTTCCTGCATGCTAGCCAAGCACTACTAACTGAGCTACAAGCCCAACCATTAAAACTTCTTAAGAGAAATACAGATTTAATAGATAAAAGGGCAAGCTGGTCAAGTTCAAAACATGTTAAAGGGACTGCATTTGGACAAACAGCTTAGCTTTTGTGTTTTCCACCTAGTAGTCATTCACACAAGCCCATTAGTCATCGTTTATTGTTTATATGCTTGTAATTAAACTTGCTTTTTACTTAAAAAAAAAAAAAACTTCTTAAGAGGAGTCATCATGGTAACTCAGTTGGTAACGGCAGTTGCCACCAAGCCTGATGACCGGCTCAGGAACCACATGATGGAAGGAGAGAACTAGTTCCCAAGGATATTCTCTGACTTCCACACATGCTGTAACGGGTGCATACACCCATACAAATGCATACTCATACACAATAAATACATATAATTCTAAAAATTCAAAAAAAAAGTCTTTTAAAGGGAAATGTTAAAAATGTTACATCTCACCATCATAAATAAGACATACTATTGAAGCCATATTTTTCTAACTTTAGTACTGTTCTACCAGGCGACTTCTGCTGCAAACTATAATTTGATTTCAAATGGAAGATGACAAAGAAAACGCACTGGCTCACCAGTGTACCCTTGGTGCTTAAGTAATTACCCGTAGTTTAAAGATTAGATTGCAGTGTCGTGCTGTGGTGGGAAGGCTTTGTCAGAGTCTTTCTAAGTCTGTCCCTGGTCAAACACCACAAGGTCTTCTGCCTTCAATGCCCTGTGCTATCTTGGGAAGTTCACCCCAACTCTCGGGACCTTGGTTTCTGTTACTATAAGGTGACTTTCAGTTCTGACATCTACTAAGGTGGTAAGTCCTCACCCAATTGTGTTTAGTCATGCTGTAGGTGTCTGTAGAGTCCAGGTTTTAATATCACATTTCCGGCAATAATTAGGTGGTTGTCTAGCCGTATCTGCTTCCTTTCCAGCTAGTTACTCTAGGCCCAGAGAANNNNGAAGTAAAATGGCTCGTCCAGCAGCACCTAGTCCAGCCTTGACACACTGAATGAATTCTGTATGTGCTCCATCGAGTCAGTCGATAGGCAAACCAGCCCCTAATGCACCTCTTTACTTATGTTTCTGCATTTGGAGCTCTGCTTTTGACTCTAATTTTTAACTTTTAATGTTTAGAAGTCTTCTAAACAGTCCCGGAAATCTCCAGGAGATGAAGATGATAAAGACTGCAAAGAAGAGGAAAACAAAAGCAGCTCTGAGGGTGGAGACGCCGGCAATGACACAAGAAACACGACTTCAGACTTGCAGAAAGCTGGTGAAGGGGTGAGGATGTGCTGATGATTTCCTTATCTCCTGCTAACCTAGAAGACATTTCCCTGTGGAGTCAGTGTCCATGGCTTAGCCTTAGTAGACATGTGCTTTGTTGTATCCATTCACAAACCTGAATGAGCGGTCAGATGTTTAGAGTCTGAGGACAAAAGAGAGCCACGTGGAAACTGTACCTTCCTGGAAAATTGGAGCTCTGAATATTTGTTATTTTTCAAACTACTTTAGCAACTTACAAGTATTTTAAAGTAGTTTGCAAGTTACTGAAATTGAGATTTAACAGTTCTATTTCTTTAATCACAAAGTCAGTAGCATATCCAAAATAGAATATAAGTATTCAAGCTGGATTTGATTACTGATATTTAAAAGACCTATAGGACTTACTTTGACTCTAGTTAACTTCTGTTGACTTTGGCATTGCAGGCAGGTCCACATTTGTGAAAGTGGTAGTAAGGGAATTTGTGCACCCGGCCGGGCCTTTCCCATAGCATTTTTCTCTGTAGACCAGTTGTCTTCACAGAATAACCTATGAAGGCTGAGCACTTGAGTACACAGCCCTGGCCCAACAGCACTGACTCTCAGCAACTGCCCTTGATGAAATCGTGGTGAGCGGTGGAGCCTGGGAAGTGCGCTGCTCCTCTATTCAACTGGCTCTCTTTCCATTCTCACCTGTCCATACCGGTCCCGCTTGCCTGTCAGCTTTCCCTCTTGATCCCAGTCACCTGCCATTACTCTCCAAGTACACTTGGTTGTTCTACTCACGCCACGCAGGTTAGGCTTCTGTAACCTCCACCTCTTTTTCCTCCTCTCAGCTTTTGAAACAGTCTTGCTGTGTGCCCTGTCTGGCCTAGTACTCACTATGCAGCTCAAGCTGGCCTCAAATTCATGGTACTCATGCTTGAACCTCTTGAGTGCTGGGTCTACAGGGTGTATCACCAAGCTTGGCCTTCTTCAAGTCCCCTTCTCTCGCAGCATTTAGTACCATGTGGCTCTTCTCTCCTCCCGACTCTCACCAGTCACCATTCTCTTCTGCTCCCCTCCCTCTCCTAGAGCTGTCCTGCAGTCTGCCATGGTATGCTTCCTTAAAAAGTTCACACATCCACGGGGGCGGGGGCATGCCTCTAATTCCAGCGCTTGGGGGGGCAGAAGCAGGTGGATTTCCTAGTTTGAGGACAGCCAGGGCTACACAGAGAACCCCTGTCTCAAAAAACAAAGTTGCTATTTCAATTTTTATTAACATTGTTCCGTGTGGCTTGTTTATAAACATTTAATGATGGCATTTACTCACTGCTGTGCTTTTAAGTTCATTTGTTTGGTTATATGTAGCCGCAAGTTTGAATTTTTTTTAAATCAAAGTTATTACTCATGGGGGGTGCTGTTACAGCTTGCCATACATAGTTCATGTATGGAGGTCCCAGGACAACTTTCAAGGATCCATATTCTTACATGAATCCTGGGATCAAGCTCAGATCTTGGGCTTAGCGAAAGTACCTTTACTCACCAAGCCATCTTGCCAGCCCTTACTCATTTTTCAGTGCTGTGTAATGCTTAGTTTATATAACATATATAATCCTGGGAATATGCCAAATTTATATATTCAGTCTACTGTTAATGGGTATTTGTGCTATTTCCAGCTTTTGGGCTGTTCAAAACTATATTGCTATAAGCATTCTGTCTCCTAGCGTACATACTCAAGTTTTCTTAGTTTGCACTAGAGCTGGAAGTGCTGAAGTACAGATTTATGGCTTTCAGTTTCACCAAGTCCCTTTCTGGAGGAGTTGGCCAGTTTATGCTCAGACCAACAATGCCAACAGTGTATTATTTTGGTGTCATCTGATTTTGGTTTTTGACAGTATATTGGTGTAAAATCGTCATTACAGTATGAATTTGTAATGCAGTGTGATCAGTGATATGTCTCTTTTTATGCTTACCAACTGCCATGTTTCTGCTCCATGATACACATTTCCAGGGTTCTGCCTGTTTTCCCATTAGACTTTTTTTTTTACTTTTTTATAGGGCTTTGCTTATGCTCTACGATACTGTTTAATATTTGTGTCTTATCTATTAACTTTCTTTTGATTTAAAAAAATTACTTTCTTAGTTTTATTTGGTCAGCTGCTCACTTTTCTTCATGTGATTAGAATTGTCTATCTTTAAGAATAACCATCATAACCATCTACTGATATCATCTGCCACCTAGCGTAAGGTTCTGACTAGGTTCTCTTGTGTTCCTTTGGTCAATTACCCACTCTACGCTATAGCAGCCTTCTAACAAGTCATGGTATTTCATAAAGCTGATAGATAATGTTAAACTTACTTTTAAATATGGAATAGCCATGAGCTGGGATAGAATGTCAAATGACCTTGATGCTCAGATTGTTAAGAATGATTCAGTAAATGGATTATCAAAGGAACAGTTGCTGGAGCAGTGTCCTTTACGAGGGAAAAGGCACAAGATGAGTACACATTGTGAGGGAGGGAGTTTTAGGGCACAGACACACATAGTGGGGGACTTGGGAGGAGAGCTTATCAAAAATCCTTGCAATTGCTTCCATTTTCTAAGGAAACAAGGTCATGACCTGAGGAAATGCAGGGCAAGTGCTGAGGTTTCACAGAGGGGAAGGGGTTTAAAAAGTCCCTGAGAAGAATAAGAGAATAAATGGGCTTGAGAAATAAGGTGATTGCTAAGGAAGCGGACTCACTTGGGGCTTGGTGGGCATGAACTTGAAGTAAGCAGAGGGAGTGACTGCTCCAGGCAGACTGAGCTGTGCAGGCACAGAGAGCAGAGAGGTGAATTCAGCTGGCGTACGGGACAGGAGGTTGAAGCCAGGGAGGGGAACACTATAGAATCCAAAATATGTTAATGTAGTAATTGAAGTTTTTGGTGTTCAGTTTTTGCAATTTCTGTTACGTTAGATATCCCCTGGGAAGTGTATAGCTGCCAAGATTTTCCCACTGTTGTTTGGCTCTACGTCTTCCTTATTCTTCCTTTACTGTCACAAGAGCTTCTGGATTTGGTATGATCTCATTTACCAGTCCTGGGATTGTCTGTCAAAGCCTTCAGAAAGTCATTGTCTTTGTCTTGAAATACGCTGCCTGTGCTTTTCTTCACTTTTTTTTAGTTAAAAAAAAGTGTTGCGTACATATATACAATGTGTTTTGATCAAACACTTCCTGTTTCCTCCCCTTCAGTTCCTCCCCTATTTCCTAGCACCACTTTCTCCTCTCAACTTCATATGCTGTTTTCTCTAACATTTTCAGATTACTAGGTCTTACATAAAAATCTTTGATCCCATTTTGAATTTATTTCTATACAGGGTAGGCTACAGATTTAGTTTTATCTCCTACAGGTATGTATCCAGTTTTCCTAGAACCACTTATTGAAAGGGCACTTTCCTCCTAATATATGTTTTGACAAAAATAAAAACTGGGTGCTTGTGTCTGTGTGGTTTTATTTCCAGATCCTCTGTTCTGTATTCGCTTGGACTTCATATCTGTGTTTGCGCTGAGACTCTGCGGTTTGTGTGGCTCTGTAGTATAGTTTGAGATCATGGGTTTTGTACCTTCAGCATTATTTTTCCTGTTTAAGATCACTGAGGCTAGTTGGGGTCTTTATGTTTCCATATGTATTTTAGGATTGTCTTTTCTAATTCACTGAACAATGTCTTAGAGTTTTGATGGGAATTGTATTGAATATGTGTATCGCTTTCACTAGTGTAACCATTTTCACAGTACGGATTCTGCCCGTTCATGAGCTTTGATTCCCTGCCATCTCCTGGTTTCCAGTCTTCTAGTGTTGTGAAATTTTCTTGTGAAGGACTCCCACCTCCTTGGTTAGATTTATTACTGGGCTTTTTACTTTTCTTGGAGCTATTACAGATAAGATGGTGTTCTCTGATTCTCAGCAAACTCATGATCAGTGTGTGGCAAGTTTTCTGATTTCTGTATATTGTTTTTGCATCCCACTACTTAATGCTTATCTGGTCTAAGGATTTTCTGGTGAATTCTTGGAGATTTTTTAAGTATAGGATGATCAGCTGCATCTAGGGATGATTTCTTCTTCCCTGTTTCTAGCCCTTTTATGAATAGTAGTGTCTTAAGAGGTGCTCGCATTAGGGATTGGTCTAGTTTCCTTCTGTTGTTGGGATAAAACACAGACCAAAAGCAACTTGAAGAGGAAAGGGTTTGTTTGGCTTACATTTCAGGCCACAATCCATCATTGAGAGAGGTCAGGGCAGGAACTCAAGCAAGGCAGGAGCTTGAAGCGGGAACTGTGAAGGAATGCTGTTTGTTGTCCTGTGCACTGGCCTTCTCACTGGTGTGTGGTCAGCTAGCTTCCTTTCACAGTCCAGGTCCACCTGCCTGGGGATGGCGCTGGCCACATCAATCATCAGTCAAGACAATCTGATCAGGGTAGTCTCTCGGTTGAGATCTCCTTAGATGGCCCTGGGCTGTGTCAAGGTGACAGCTGCTGCTAATTAGGACAGGACCTGAACTAGTCACGTTTTTTGTTTAGCACAATCCCTCAGACCATTTGGATCTCACACAACTTTGACTTGTTTAAAAATCCTGGTTGCTACTTCCTCAAATGCTGACCTTTGTGGTATGTTTCAGTTATTCTCTAAATACTACTGACTTGTAGAAGTCTTTAAACATCAAGAAGCTATCAATGGGGGCTGGAAAGATGGCTCAGCAGTTAAGAGCAGCACTGACTGCTCTTCCAGAGGTCCTGAATTCAATTCCCAGCAACTACATGGTGGCTCACAACCATCTATAATGAGATCTGGCGCCCTCTTCTGGCAAGCAGGCATACATGGAGGCAGAATGTTGTATACATAATAATAAATCAAAAAAAAGAAGCTATCAGTGGAGGACTAAAAATTATACTTTTCACTTAAATAATCAATTTTTATCACTAGCAACAAATACTATTTTTCTTATGAATTAGAGTCACTATATTTTTCATAAAGTGGTCAATACTAAAGCTTTTTATTAGTGTATAATAACCACACAGATTCATTAGGAAGTTTTTATCCATATACACTATTATTATGTTTATCCAGGACTGGTCCCCTCCCACCTCCACTTTCTCCCTTTCCCGTTTTAAATCTAGAATCTGCATGTGATTTTTTTAAAAAGCCTTATTTGTCTAAGTCTTATTTATATTGTTTTGTTCCAGTCATCTTCCTTCAAACATCATAGTTTGATTTTTTTTGACTGACTAAAACTTGTATGTGTGTCTTTGTGTGTCAGGTTTTCTTTATCCTTTCATAGACCCTAGCATGATTCCATAACTGGGCTATTGTGAGTAAGTGCCACAGTAAACATGGTGTACAGGTACCTCTACTGTATGCTTTGAGTCTTTGCGTGTGAATTCAGAAGTGGTATATATGATCAGCAGTAATTCTGTCTTCTTGTTGTTGCTATTGTTTAATTTGTATGCATGCCTGTGCATGTGTATACAAGAGGGCAGCATTGAAATTCTCCATCACTCTCAACCTTTTAAAAGAAAAAAAAAGACAATTTCTCACTGAACCTTAAGCTCACAGACTTTGCTAGGCTGGCTGACTAGTACTCCCAGCTATCTCTGCTTCCTCCACGAGCGCTGGCATTGCCACCATACACTGCTATCCCCAGCTGTCCTGGTGGGGATCCGAGCTCACTCCTCACGCTTGAGCAGCAGGCACTTCCCTCGCGGCTCCACCTCCCCAGCCCTTGTCCTTAGTCTTCTGAAAGCCCTCCGTACAGATTCCACTGCAGCTCTGCTCCTCTGTCTCCCCAGCACTGTGTCCTCACAGCATTTCTTGTTTATTTCCTTGGTGATAAATGGCCATCCCTCCTGGGGTGAGATGGAAGCTCACTGACATTTTGACTTGCATGTTACTGCTCAATTCGCCAAATATCCAAATCTTAACATCAGTTTTTTTTCACATAAAAATTATACTCCATGAGAAAATCCTTTTGGCTTCTGCCTGCCATATTTTTGGTATCCATTAGCTTTGCTGCCCTGTAAAGCCTTCAGTGTGCCTCTCATTAAAGTATCTCAAGGGGGAATCTGATTGGATCCTCTAGATGTCAGTCGACATAGCCATGGAAAGGCACGAAGGGGATCACAAAGCATGAGCACCGCATTGACTCTTTGGGTAGAGGAAGTGTCAGACCTGGCAGATAGCCAGAGTTCTGTGTCCAGTATGGACACCATCCTGAGTTAGGATGGCTAGAAGAGGACGCTAGCTGTCGTGGGTATTTAAAGCTGTAGCCTCCGCAGCTGCTCCACAAGCCCCCGTTTGACAGTGCCTTATTTAAAAATAGAGAGGTGTGCTCCTGAAGTGCTCGCACTGGTGCCATCATCTCTTCAGTGCATTGACACTACTCAAAACTACTGCTGGATCTGCTTCACAGTAGTCTTTAATGTGAACTGGCTGTTAAGTGAACTTCCTGACGCACAAACATAGAATTTATTGCCTTTTACAGTATATTAATAAAATATACTGTTAAAGGTTTCTTTGGTTGAATAATAATTTTTTATTATTTGGGTATCTTCCTCCCTCCGAAAGAAGAGTCCTCCAAAGTATATGTGAGTATAATCATATGTCTAGTATTTTTATTTATTAATAAATAAATCAATTACCAGGCATTGTATTTTTCAGATTCACAGGCTGTAAATATGATTTAAAAAATAAAGATCCACTAGCTTCCTTGTTTGGGGCAGAGGCAGAGAAAGTTAAGAAGTCTCTCTGCCCTCTGCGGATGACCTTCTCTCCTTTTGAAGGTCCTGTAGTGACTTGATTGGCTTTGGGTAAGTGGGAACAACCCACATGCACATGTGTTACTTGAGTTATCTATGAAGTAACTCAAGCTGTTTTAGGGGAAAATATGTGGGGTCTGATTTCCCTTTTTTATCCATCCCATGAGAACTAAAAGTTAATATTTTTAGGTTAATGGAATGGAAAACAAAAATAGCATCTCATTGGGGAAATATAACCTGACACAATTTAAAGTAGAATCTCAGTTTAAATGCAATACTTGGGTCTATAAGAGGACTCAGTGGATAAAGTTACTTGCCACCAAGTTTGAGGACCTGAGTCTTGAACCCAGATCCACATGATAGGAGAGAACCTATTCCTGTCAGTTGTCATCTGACCTTCATGTGTACACTGTAGTATGCACACACAGAGAGAGACACACACACACACATTAAAAAAAATTAAATACAAAACTAAATTAAAATTTATTTTTTATGAAACAGGAATATTTTATTTTTGCCACACCTATGCCATATAATGTTAAAAGAAATCTAGACTTTCTTTCATCTTTTATTCTTTTCTTCAAAAGCACAAAGTCAGAGACTAGACACACAGATGCTGTTAGCTTTTGTCACTATTTATCCCATGTGTACCACAGTAACTAAAGTATTTTAGGTGACCTGTGTGCACCCATGTCTACCAGCAGTAGACATGTCCTTGAGGGGCACAACATGCACACTACTGCAGAGAGTAGACAGTTTACTTTGGTTTTGTTTTGTTTGCTTTTGTTTTTGAGACAGGGTTGTTTCTCTGTGTAGCCCTGGCTGTCCTGGAACTCAGTTTGTAGACCAGGCTGTCCTGGAACACAGAGATCCACCTCTCTCTGCCTCCTAAGTGCCAGGATCAAAGGCAGGCACCACCACGCCCCACTGACAAAGTTTGCTCTTCAGGGTTTTTGTTTGTTATAACAGAATGCCAAAAAAATTGCCTTTAACTTTTTGCTAGATAAAAAGCAAAGCCTCTGAAGCTGTATTGCTAAGTATTGCTGCTGCCATAATGCTGATGCTGATTCAAACCTCAGAAAAATAATGCTGTGCCCCAGAGGTGTGGATAGTTCCCCTCATTAGTATCCTAGCTCATCTAAGGCTTGTTTTATTTGCTTTTTTACAGACCTAACTACCATAATGAATGCTGCATATTGAGAGAAACCACAAGAAGGTTAACTGTTTGATTGTCTAATTCTTGGATTTGCTATGAACCAACACATAGTCTTTGTTGTCACTGACAGAACCCACCCAGTGTGTGCATAGTCACATTCCTCTCTGGTCTGAAGGAAAAAAAGACACTTTGACCTTTTTTAAGGTTATTGACTTAATTTTATGTTATTCGGTTGCATGAAGTTTCCCTTAACCACTAAGAATTATCAAGATTTTTGCACAGACTTTTCCATGTCTAAGCTCCTTTTCCAAGGCAGTTTTGATCATCAGCTTCCTGCCTCTACCCCACCGTCATCAAATACTCAGTTAAATAGTAATTCATATTTTTAGATGACTACTCAACATAATACTTAAGGATGGGATTTTCTTTCTAACAGAACCNATGTTATTCGGTTGCATGAAGTTTCCCTTAACCACTAAGAATTATCAAGATTTTTGCACAGACTTTTCCATGTCTAAGCTCCTTTTCCAAGGCAGTTTTGATCATCAGCTTCCTGCCTCTACCCCACCGTCATCAAATACTCAGTTAAATAGTAATTCATATTTTTAGATGACTACTCAACATAATACTTAAGGATGGGATTTTCTTTCTAACAGAACCCAAGAAGCAACTCTTAGCTACATACTTTTGGTATATTGGAGTGGAGTTAAAGTCATCTCTCAGTCTGAAGGCCATGTGTAAACTTTAACCATACTGTACAGTACCTGTCTGTATTAGAAGTAGATAGTTGAAACTCACACTTCTCAACTCATGTTGCTGTGTGCACAACCTGAGTGTGTATGTGAACCTAGTGAGTCTTTTGTGTTATACCCAAATAAAGCAAGGATTTATTTTTTCCCAATGCCAATATGATTTGAGCTAATCAATCAAGGTAGTGACTTTACACTTGACAGCTGAAATCAGCAGGAGCACTGTGGGAAACAGACAAAACATTGACTCTTGATACAGACTTTTAACATAAACTTTTCTTTTGGAACTAGAATTAGAGTAGTTAACTTTCATCCACAAATGATTATTATGTGTACATTATTGTCGCTATTGTGATAATAGAGAGTCTTATTTATTTTTATGCCAGCTTATACTGTGAGAACACATTAGTCAGTTTGGGTTTCATCAGCTCTGTTANTTTTGGAACTAGAATTAGAGTAGTTAACTTTCATCCACAAATGATTATTATGTGTACATTATTGTCGCTATTGTGATAATAGAGAGTCTTATTTATTTTTATGCCAGCTTATACTGTGAGAACACATTAGTCAGTTTGGGTTTCATCAGCTCTGTTATGCTTGTCCTTGGAACATCTTCCGTGTATGTTTGAGGTTGGTAGCTGAAAAGTTTACTGTAAAAAAAATCAAAAACAACAAAAAATGTATTGTTTTTACAAAATAAATTTATTGGAATGTATACTGGGAGTAAGGTTTGAGGTTGTAAACAACTGAGTTAGTGTTATTTGGCTTCATATGTGTAATGTGAAGTTTTGATGTAATTCCTATATTAAAGCAAAGATTGACAGCAAATTGACATAAGAATTAAGTGTAGGTGAGGATTTTATTTTTTCTATCTTTTTCTTTTTAATTATTCTGGATGTTAGGTTAATTGAAAACACTGGGAGGGACAGGAGGGAATGACAGTGTGACCTGCCTGCATGTCTAAGAGCACAGTAGCTCCGTGGACCCTGGGTTTACACACAGCCTTATGTGCATCCCGCTTTCTTTTGGTTTCATATTTTATTGAAGAACAAATGAACATGAAGACAAAATATACGAAGATCTAAAAGCCCAGTGTCATGATGATGAAGGTGATGCTGGGCTGTGGGAGTTACCCCTCAGGGCATACTGAGGAGGCTACTGTGCTTTCAGCTTGTTTCTGTCATTTAGCAATTAGTGGTTTTTCTCTGTTGTTCACACACAGTTCCAAATACCGAAAGTTCATTAAGAGACAGGGTGCCACATCAGGTTTTAACTTAAAAGGTACTTTTTAATTTTAAATATTTTATTCTAAAATTAGTGAAATTCATCAGAAGACCTCTTCATTGATCACATTAAAACATATGGAGAATGTGGATAACATTTTAAATTGGAACATATAACAGATTTCTTAAATAAAAAGTTCAAAATTTGTCATGAAATGTATACATCAAATGCTTCAAATTTAATAAAGTTTTGTCTTCATAAAACAACAAAAATAATTTTGTTGAAAGTATACACAGAAGAGAAATATTACCAGCCACCAGTAAAACAAGTATCCATTAAGGCTACTAATAAGGTTGATTTGTGTCATCTTAGCTATTTAAATTCACAATGGAAGTTTGGATAGCAACTTTTTAAAACAAGAGTAATGTACTTTCCTTATGAAGACACTTCAAACAACTTAAGAATATTATACTGATCTGGCATTTATATAAGGTTGTCAGTGAGTCGTGCATTTCATATGAAGAAGTTATTTCTCCAACCTGTATTTGCTGTTTTGAGTTCTTTCATGTGATAGTGAATATGGTTAGTCACTTCTGAATAGTTTGATTCTGTGCTATTTGTAGGCACCGGAGTTGTAATTTTCACACAGTATGTTCAGTGTTAAGTTTGATGGTCACGTTCACAAACAGATTTTGACATATTTCTTTAACAGGCCGTTGCTCACCTTCAGTTTCCCTTCAACAAAGAGAATACACCATACACATGCCATTAGTCCCACTCATACCCACACCGCAGAGCACGAGTCTGATTCTTGTGTTATCATAGACGGGAATGAAGTAGAGCATCCGTTCCTTCTAACAGGACCAGAGATAAAGTGAGGTATATTTATTCCACCTTCTCATCTGCCTTTGTTCTCATGAAGAACTCGGGATTGTAGGTGCAGCGGTAGGCCAAGAGCTGAGGAAGAACGCCGTATGCTATGTTTAATGCTAAAAACAGGACTTTTGCTTCTTCGGGGACTCTGTAGACATAAGCAGTTCTAGCATGGAGAGATGCACCGATGTGAGAAAACTGTGCCTGTTTGCATCAAAACAAAAGAGTAGCATGAGACCTGACTCTTGGATTAATGATGAATTCTGGGTGACTCACTCAGATCATGTCCCCTCAAAACATGCCTTAAAGCAAAATACCTGTAGATAACCCACAGTCTCAATACATAGCCTTTCACTTAAAGGTCATTCTTGATATAGCTATTAAATAATGCCTCCTATTTCAAGTGTGGTTTTATTGTTCCAGGGTTTTGTTTTGTTTTTTAACCTATCTAGTGCCCAATACCAAACATTTCTAATTTGAATTCTAGGAATACTACATAGACACTCCGCTAACTCATAAATTGGGTTCCAATTAAAAATGAAGTTGAGCTTCAAAGCTAAACTGTAGTTAGTGTAACAAGCTACGTCCAGAGGAGCACTGAGGATCTCCGTGTCAGTGATCAGACTGACAACTGAAGCACGTTCTCACTGTTTAGTCATGTATTTCGTTTTGCACAGCTTAATAGCACTGTGGTTGTTTGTAAGATACACTTGTTAATAGCTTGGCTGCCAATAGTAGTATGATTATAAAATGACAAAACATATACACAGGCAACCTTTTTAAACCGGACAGAAATCTACTCAGAATTGTGAGTGGCCAGCATAATCCAAGTTTCAGAACAAAAAGGCAAGACCTTTCTCTGTTTATATACACAGACTCTATCCAGAATGTGCCTGCTGAGTTTTGCTTGACTCGTTTGTTTTTAGTACTTTTCATAAGCACAGAGAAAAACTATTAGAAAAGTAATACAGGCCATAGCAGGATTTAAAAATCAAGAAAATATTTTCTCAGAAAACTTGTTATTATAAAATATAAACCCAAGTCTGCATTTTTATGTTTGGCTGAAATTCAAGGTACACATGAATAAAGACTGAAGATTTAAATGTAAGTCATAGTGGTACACTGTGGTCAGTGAAAAGGTGGAGGGTACTGTAAAGAATGGCTCACTAGAGAATGTTTTAATGTGTGTGCTACCTTAATTTCCTATACTGACTGTGCTGAGGGTTAGCAGATTTAAAAAGCACTACTTAGCATTCGATTTGACCTTGACAAGAAAAGGGCAAGCTTTTATAAAAAGCATGTTTGGGAATTTGTATCAATGGCAGATATTTTAATGGGCTACAATTTATAAATTACTGATATTCTGGATACCTCTAATACGATTTTGCTACTCTGGAGATAAAAATTAAATTCCTGTGGTGTGTTGACAAGGACCAACAAGTGGATTACCTGCATTGTGATCCACAGGCACTGAGGGGCTCTGTCCTCAGACACACCTCCCTAGGGCAGATGGCCAAAGGCCCAGCAAATGTTTGCATCTCAGGGCTACACAGACAAAAGACCTTGAGTAAAGGGCACTTTAGAGGCTGTCTTGAGGAGCTGCAGTTGTGAACAGTCTGGGAACTCTAAACAAAACCTTTGTTCCTGACACTTTTTTTCTGGGCCCTACTTTAAAGAGCTGTTGATCTGAATATATAACCATTTTCTTCTGGACTAGAGGCCAGTTTTGAACTCTGGTTTTGTCAGATTTGTGGGTTTAGTGATTCTATCCCTACAGATTATTGTGTACATCATAGAATGACCAGAAAAATGGCACCTATGGTTTCCAAGAGTGAGAAACATGCGTTGTGTGCATTTGTGTGGGCAAGCCTGCCCGAAAGGTCAGTGAGTCTTTGGGCCCTTCCTGCACTACACAGTGCGGATAATACCTCATTTTCATGAACAGTGAGCTCATGGCAACATTAGGAAAATGACTTCTGTCCTTAGATTAGATTGTACGCCCATTGGGCAGATATTATGTCTAATGTTTTGTGTGGCACCTATCACATTGTTAGAGTTCAATAAACATTCAACAACAATGGTCTTGTGATTGTCAGCTACGAAAAGAACCTTTAAAGCATTTCTCTATACCTACAGTGGTAGGCATTCTCAGCATTATTACCAAGGGTGAAGAAGACTGTAAGACTCCTTACCAAAAGGTGTGTGCGTGTGGGAAAAGAGCCTGGAGGCCAGTTGTCTGCAGCTCCTGGTACTGAACAAGGGTGTGTTTGTGACAGCCAGCTGGTCAGGCCCCCAACAGTAGCCTCCTCTAGTATTAAGTGCTCAGGATTCTGATACCAGAAAAGCTGTTTAAGAGGGTTCCTTTCCCAGACATAACTGGTAAGGAGTGCCCAGCACACATGATCTGTGGAGCTCAGCCTGGGGATGGCACCAGAGCCCAGTGAGTGAGTGCGGTGCTGCTGAATTCTGCATCTAGATTATAGCAGCAGTATCCAGTGATCTGGCCAACACCCCTAGTCAGTTCCCTTTGCCTTAATTCCAAGTTTTCTACCTTGCATAAATAAGAGATACTGGGGTTTTTTGTTTGTTTTTTGTTTGTTTGTTTGTTTTTGTCAGATTGAATGTTTAGAATGTAAAATGAGCCAGGCAGTGGTGGCGCACTCTAATCCCAACACTCGGGAGGCAGAAGCAGGTGGATCTCTGTGAGTTCGAGGCCATCCTAGTCTACAAGAGCTAGTTCCAGGACAGGCTCCAAAGCTACAGAGAAACCCTGTCTCAAAAAACAAAACAAAACAAAAGGTAAAATAAGGTAATGAAAGTCAGCAAAGGCTGCATTGTGATAGCTCCTATTCCTGATAGAGAAAATTGGGAAAGGGTGACCCTATCCTAATCCCTCTCCTCCCTGATCACAACCCTGGCTCCATGACTCTTCCATATCCACATGAATGATAGTGGGCAAAGCCTCTAGGCAATGGACTTGATAATATAAGTAGATGATCCAGAACCTTAGGGTTTTCTGAGTAACCGCATAGGTGCTGATAATACTGACTCCAGAAATACATGGCCAGATTGGATTGTTTATCCAGCACAAGCTAAGTTACGGGGCCCACCTCAGGTGCAGTGTGAGTAGATACAAAACTAAATACCTGCTCACAATCTGGCACCCTGTTGTCAATTGGCCTTTTAATTTCTTTATCAAAGCAGAAACATGTAAGAAAGTGAACCCCAAGGTCAAAGGTGCTTAGTAATAAAGTACCAGATGTGTATGGCAGAAAGGTTTGCATCTGAAGGAAAAATGTCATGAAACTTAGTTCCAGGAATGTCATCGCTTTTCAACTACACTGTCCACAGATGTGCCTCCTGATCCCTGTACAGCCAGGAGTGGAGGAGGTGGTGAGCTGAAGAGATGTCACCTGACTCAATGCCCCCCTCCAGTGGATGTGGGGTTATGTACTGCCCACTAAGTATCTGTCCCTAGGCCTTTGCCCAGGCTGTTTTTATTTTGGGAGCATCGTTATATGTGAGATACGCAATGGTTAAATTGTCAAAGAATTAATCTCAGTAAGAAGGCATTTTTGTCTAAATTCTTTCTGAGACTCTATACCAATAATTATAAACAGGAGTCAGTAGCTTTTACATGTCAGGCACTATGACTAGCCCTTTAGCACCTGTTTAATCCTCAGCAACTTCACAGAAAATTGGTGATCAAGAGAAGTAAAATACAAGCGGTCCTTGCATTAACTAGTGCTGATGGGCTCAAATCAGCCCTTGCTGTTAATCACACTGCATTAACTCGGGTTTCTGTTTTGTTTCATTTTCAATGATTCTAACAATGTGCAGTCAGCTGCTGGCATCCAAGGAGGTTCCAGGACCTTGGGACATCCCATATATGTCAAAATTCTTGGATCCTCAAGTCCCTTGTATAAAATGTTTGTATCCTATGTACATCTTTCTGCATGTCTTCCATTAGAAGACTTACAGTACCACACAGTGCAAATGCAGTGTAAGCCACTGTGCTGTGTCTTTTAGGGAATAAGAAAAGTCTCCTCTTCGTTCAGTACTGATAACCGTCGTAGCCTCAGCGCATGTCTCCTAAGCTGGTTGAACCTGCACATAACGAAGAACTGACTACTCCAGCTGACAGGAAGCACTGACAAGGTCTGACATCCTTCCCAAGTTATCCTACAGCTCCAGTCCTATAGCAGGCACTGCACGTGAAGAGAGATTGTACTTTAAGTCCTCCAGTGGAAATTGACCTAAAATAGAGCCTGATTTTTATTTTTAAATGTTTAACTGAGCTCGTACTTTCTGAAGGTAACAGATTTAGGGGGTTCCTAATAGTCTGAAATCAAGGACGCAATAATCACCCAGTGTGTCTTCCAATGACCTAAGAAAATTTGAAAGTTTTTTGTGCCTATTCTGGTCTCCACGGCACCAGGTACACAAATGGTGTATGGATCCACAGACAGGCAAAACACCCATATACATTAAGATTCCAGGTTTTTGGCTTGAGCTGACCAATAGAAGCTGATGCTATTTGCCACTGACCAAGTAAATGGACAATAGGAGAAATGGGGAGAACCAAGAGTCCTATTTTTAGTCTGACATGCTACCTGGGCATGGCAGGAGGTTGAAACAGGAGGATTTTGAGTAAAGGCTGTTCTGGGCTACAAAGCAAGACTATCAAACAGGAAAATAGGTTTTATTTTGTAGACTGATGCTTGCTGTGCAAATGTGTTTAAAAACTCGTGTGCCTGTTTTCATTACAAAGGTGCTGCTTCCGTTTCAGAAGTTTCTCAAAATGCCTCCAGAAATCTGATGTGCCAGTGAGTCATCCAGGTGAAGTGATAAGTTTGGAATTAAATTTAGGAGGCAGCAGTCAGGGCTGAAGAGACTGGTCACCAGCTTCCAGTCCATATCAGAAGATGGAGAAACAAAAGCCCAAACCGAGGCATTAAGGATCGGGCATTCAGAGGTGGACAAAGCAAAGCAGCTAAGCATCTCTCCAGGAGTATTTCTTCAGCAGGTTTTATCTGTTTTTCTATGATTATTCTAAGTATCCAAGGAAGGATTTAACCCAGTGACCCTATATAAGTTCTGTATTTTTTCAACAATATGAATTCTGAGGTCTTTCTACCATCCATGTTATTGTCCCCATGATTGTATAATCACTGTGCTTTGCTTCCCGGTGGACCCCACTCTCATCTCCTGGTCAGTGTTGCTTTCATCTGGCAGGGACTTGGCAACGTGCCAGAGCGAGGGATGAAGGGCAGGTTCAGCTTTCTTGAAACAGAACTTACACTAAACCAGCCTCCCTGGTTCTGTTGAGGATTGTGTAGCTCTAGACTGTTTAGACAGAATAGACAGCCTTAGGGTTACAGCTTTCAGCTCTCGTCAGTAGTCATGTTAATAGATCGGGAAACAATCCTGTAACAGCGGGTGCCCCTTGCTACTTCAGTCACCCCGGGGCACTCTGGTTTTACTAGAGGACATCTACCAGGTGGCATCATTAGAGTGAGAGAGAGTGGGTGTATGTAGCAGAAATGTCTCCCAGTGAACTAGAAAACGATTTCCTATTCAAACACTGAGCGGAGACAGGTTTCATAATTCCAATGACAAGCTGGTCACTAAAGAACTTTCTCAAAAGGGAATATTCTAGCCCGGTGGTGGTGGCCACTCTTTCAATCCCTGCACTTAGGAAACTGAGGCAGGTGGAAGTGGATCTCTGTGAGTTCTAAGCCAGCCTGATCTGCAGATCCAGGACAGCTAGGGCTGATACACAAAGAAACCATCTTGAAAAAAAAATGGGAGAGGGGAATATTCCTATTTGAGTACCTGAGCTAGACCTCCAGCATGGACCAGCGTTATGTCGGGCATCCATGAGCATCCAGGGACCACCAAGCCATACAGTGCAATCACAAAGTAAGGGACAGAATAGAACATGTACGCCAGCATCTGTGTGACGAAGAAGTGAGCAAATTAACAGCTTGACCATAACAAAAAGCAAAAACATGAAACATTTTCAAAGATAAATGCTAACTCTTTTTCCTGTGTAGACACCTCATTTTCTCCATTTAAAATAAGGGAGAATTAACTTTAGGAAAACCTTAGACTTCGTAACTACTTGACCTGAATTTTAGGATAAGCAGCAGGGTCCTTTAGGTAGGGCTCTTGAAACTGTGCGTAGAGTCGGCAGAGCTCAGCTGGGCAGTCCAAAGCAATCTAAGGACAAAATGAGTTCATTATAAATAGTCTCGTCTGGTTCTTGAGTTTGCTGATGAGGCTATGTGCCACCTTCAGTCATAAGCTACTGTGTCTTTCCAGGCTCATCAGTAACAGGAAAAACAGAAATATTCTGACTTCTAAAGGACTAAGCCTAGGTTAACCGTGGAGCATTGTTCTTGGGACAATGATAGTCACGGTTCAGCATCTAGGTTTAGTGAGCCAAGGCATAGATGACGAGTTCCACTTGGGAATAACTAGCCAACTATTCTCTACCAGAAGAAAAATAACATTTCAGTGCCAAATTAATCATACTATGTTTTGCAAGATTCAAAAATAGCATCTGCCTCTCTCTCCTGTGCCTCCCAGAGAATACGGTCCTTGGAAGCAGCAAGGGATGATTCGAAAGCGGGGTCCTCCTGTGGAGCTTCGCCCACTTCAGGAAAGAGCAGAATGCAGATTTAGTCCCTGCAGAGTAGACTCTAGGTCACAGACTAGATTTTGGCACGCCACTGAGACACTTCCCCCTCAGGCACCATTCCTCATTGTCCTCAGCCGTCCGTCAATGAAACGTTCCTCCTAGATGACAATGTAGATTGCAGGCTAGCAGTGGAGCTGGACCTTTGCCCAAATGCTCATCTGGGCAAGTCTCACCGGCACACACGCACACACCTTTCTCGGGGCAAGAGAGAAAGACATGGAAGGATACAGTTGAATCTCAGTATGTGGTGGTGGTTGAACTTGGGAATTAGCACAGACCAACCAAAGAACAGGTTCCATGACTTGTTCTCAACTTGTGCAATACCAGCAAGGTTAGAATAGTTAGTGATTGTTTCAGCTGAATATGATTAGCAAATAATGCCTAGATATTAAAGTATTTCTTCTAAGAATAAATTATAAATCTGGGCCATTGTGAAGGATCACTGACGTATTAAGGAAGACAGTAACAATAGCTGTTTATTGAACACTTTCTTTGTGCCAGGCCCTGTACCAAGATGGTAGTCACTAATCTTCAAAACAATGTAAGGTAGGCACTCGTAGTTTACGGGGAAGAAAATGGTAGGTCAGAGAGATTGACATCTTTCTAAGGCACAACTAGCAAATGGGTAGTGTTCCCCGCAGCTCCACAGAGAAAACCTGTCTGCAAAAACTGATACACAGAGAAAAACTCCAAACCTGAGCCTAATTCAGCATTAGCCTTAGCAGTGAGACACTCACATGACCCTGCGCGGGAGAGAACTGTTGCCTGGGGACCTCTTCCTTAGTCCCACCGTTCTTACTCCTGAGAGCACCTGGATACTTGGGTCACAGCTGAATTGAGGTCTTAGGGTATCACCCTGACCAAAGATGGTTGCCT
>LOEQ01001641.1:75259-88099 GCA_001685075.1 Bramus lutescens | reverse complement strand
AGGACCTTGGACTTCCCACAGGGCAGGGAACCCCGACTGCTCTTTGGACTGGAGGGGGCGGGGGGAAGGGGAGGAAAATGGAAGGAGGGGAGGAGGTGGAAATTTTTAGTAAAAAAATTAAAAATAAAAATAAAATGACAAAAAAAAGAATGAGATTCTAATCACCAGTTTTTCTGGTATCCTAAAATAAGGAAGATAATTCTAGATAAAACGATCTGAGGACCCAAAGGAGGAAATATGAGATAGCCCAGGACAAGCCTTCCCTTGTGAGTGGGGGTATGCAGAGAGCTGCAGGAAGCTAGTCCAGAGCTCCAGGCTGTGGCAGGAAGAGGAGTTTGTCAGTATGGTTTTAAACACATGCACACACTATACATATATTCATACATACATATATTCATACATACGTACACACACGGACTTTTTTCCCGTTTGGAAAAGTATGTTGCTGTTTTGATACTATGCTTACCAGGCCTCTGAACAGGCAAAATCCAGTCGCCAAAAATAGACACACAACCAATATTAGGTCAAATGGTCTTCTCAGGAGGGCCTTCGCTTGGGCTTCTTGAAGAACCTAAAAGAGAGTTTGTTGCTGGAGAATAAACCTGAGGCCAGGGCCAAGTCTGCAGCACTAAAGGCCAAGACGACGAACAGCATGTCTGGGAGATGCTCAGTCCACATCATAGACCACTGACCACGGAACTTCAAGAGTACCTCCTCTCTGCGCACTCCCTCTTCCGCAAAACGAAGGCACTCAGTCAGGTGATTTGAGGCTCATCCCATACTAGTCCATATTTTTTCTTGAAACTACACTTTTATGGTTATAAAAATAAGCTACATGCATTTGGAAAATGAAACTTTAGAATGTAAACCGTAAATTGCCTCACTGCTGTCAGTGGTTGATACATAGTCCCGTCATTTATGGTTTTGGTTGGTTGGTTTTCGGAGACAGGATCTCAACTGCGTGGTGGAGACAGACCTGGAACTCCCTGTATAGCTCAAGTTGGCCTCAAATTCATGATTATTCTGCCTCTTCCCCCCAAGTGCTAGGATTAGATTTCATGTGTGCCACCATCCTGCCTGACTCATTCATACACACACACACACACACACATTTATGTGTAAATACATACATACATACATATATACACACACTCACAACCTTGTTTGCAGAAATAGAATTTAGAATAAAACAGTTTTGCATTCTTCCCTAAACAACTGCCTGTGAGCACGTGCTCACGTGATTAAAGTTGAAAATACCATAAGGAGACCGTACTTGCTGTCCTCCCAGTGCAAGACACAGGGGCATATATTCACTCGGACACTGAATGTTGAGGAGAGTGACCCTGCACAGAAATCCCCGCAGGGTGTCAGTGATGACGGTCTCAGGACAGGCCCTTATGTGGAAATGGGTTGGATGCATGGCTAAACTGCCCTGCAGAGTGAGTCTGCCGCTCTTGAGTTTTGCTGGCCGAGTTTGGTTCCTAACAGCACTGTGTCTTAATGCCCACGACTGTGCTTCACCATTCAAGCGACAACACGTGGTTCTGTGCGTCTTGTTATGCAAACATTGCTCACACACTGACACGGGGCCCTTTCAAAGCAGTGGAGCCGGGGCCGACTAGGGTTACAGTTCACCCTTCTTCTAACACCCACTCACTCCTCAGATGTACGCGTGTGGCTGCTGTTGGCCTGAGTTTACACGGCAGTATCTACATATTTACAGGTTAACTGCGTGTAAATTGTACGTAGAGCAAGAAGTAAACTTCAATGGTGAAGTGGTTGTTTGGCACATGGGTGGCCATGAATTCAACCCCAACACTCCCCCAAAAAGGTATTTTAATGAATTCTAGTTGTAAAAATAATTTTGGCCAGACATGGTGGCACATGCTTTTAATTCCAGCACTCAAGAGACAGAGACAGGTGGATCCCTGTGATTTTGAGGCCAACCCGGACAACATGGAGAGTTCGAGGCCAGCTAGTGAGGGCTACGTAGTAAGACCCTGCCTCAAAAATAATTGTAAAAAATAATTATTTTAAAGTAAAAATAGTTCTGTCAGGTGAGTAACCATGTTCTAACTAGTACTTTGTTCTCGCACATCAGATAGAGTTAGAGGACCCTACCCAAGGATCTCGTATATAAACCGAAGAGAAAGAAATCACTCTCTCAGAAAGGAAGACTTAAGCAGACCTGCGGGGCTAGCCTTGCTTCATACCGACCACCTTGGCCGTGACTGGAAGGGGAGGAGTCTTGGGAGTGCTCCTGCAGCCAGAGTCCTGGTCCTGCATCCCCAGAAGTCAGACCCCTTGGCCCTTGTGCACTGCCTTGACCAGCTCAGCAGTAAGTGGTATTACCGAAGGTGCTCTCACACAGACCACTGACAAGCCAGGCAAACCACAAGCCTGGACTTCACTTGTCACGCTAACACAGAAGGGTGACAAGAGCCAAGGTGATCCCTGCGAGGGACGTCCCCAAAAGTGTAGTCTGGACAGTGGATCAGAGGACAGTGGAAAGAGGCAGGTGGATTCAGACAGAAGCAGACCATCTGCCTCATTGATGAAGATGCCAGCAAATGCCAAGCTAGCAACACAGCCCTGGGGATTGAACGCCCCAAATGCTCTCTCCTCGCAGGAGGTGTGAGCCCTGTGACCCCGAGGACATGGAAGAGTTAGCCTGAGCTTACACACCAGTAGCCAACCGGTTACACTTCGGTGTGATAAAATTACCTTTGAGGGATAATTGTAGTTTTCTGATGGCTGACTATAGATCCTGAAGCCAGCCCAGACCGGAAGACATGTATATGGTATGCTTAAGAAAAATGCAGGGCAAATCCGTGTTCCATATTTTCCTATTTAAAAGAAAGAGGAAAAAATGTATAGCTCAATAAGATAAAAAAATTTTAGAAGCCTAAAAGAGAGAGGAAAAATAGAAGTCTGTTGGTGTATATATACACACAATGATATTTAAGCTATTTCCTGCCTCAAATCACATAAAATTTTGCTATGAACCAGGCACTATTTTTATCAGATAAGGCAAAAAAAAGTCAAAACCATTAGATGTTTCTTAACAGTGAGGTCCTGTTTACAATATGAAAAGCTATATTAATACATATATCCTAATTTTCTGCCTGTCTAAATGACTTCTTTTACTTCAGCCTGGAAGAATCTTTATTTCCAGTGCATTGACCATGGGTTCTCATGGCGCGTGAAAAGCAGCCATGCCGCAAATGCCCATTGCTTAGCTAACTTCAGTGCCCGCTTCTCAGCATGGCTCCAAAGCACTTCTTAAAAGATGGGAGCACCGAGGGGCTGGAAAATACCTTAGCAAAATAGCTCTTATAAGCTTGCAATCTATTATAAAGCTGAAAAACAACTCTCTTTCTAAAAACCCCATCATTGCAAAAGATAAACAACAAGGAAAGCGTGGCTGTTAAAATAGGGCTTCTTACCTACAATGTTTCCGGGCACAAAGACCACAATGCTCATGATGATGGATCCAACCCAGTACAGGCCGATGGTTCTGTAGCTCTCCCTGCAACGAAACATTGTGATTCAGTGTGCTCGTCTTGGGATACAAAAGGCAATCCCCAGAATGATCTTTCGTTCCTGTTACCGACGTACAGGAATAGAAACTCACTGAACCAAGTGATCAGCACAGGGAACCCTGACAATCAAGGATCACTTCCATATGTGACACAGCACAGAACCCTTTGCGGCCTTTGTGGGCTTGTGCGCTCATGCGTGCAAACGTGTGGTATGTGTCTGTGCACATGTATATGTAGGCCTGTCCATGTGCATGCTTGGAGAGGCCAGGAGACTGTGTCAGGTCCCTTTCTCAAGCACCCTCCACCTTACTTTTTTGAGACAGAGCTTCCTCACAGAGCCTAAAGCCCTGGCCAACTCAGCTACCCAATCTGGATGGCAACTTCCAAGGGTCCTCTTTTCTCCTCACTGCACCCCCCACTTCTGGGGTCCCAGGTGCAAGCCCTCACCCCAGCTTATTATACGATTGAACTTGGGTCCTCGTGCTAATGCAGCAGGCACTTTACTGACTGAGCTATGCCCCCAGCCCACTTGGTGTCCTTTTAAGTAGGAAATTATGCTTCCCACACAACGCTCATGTTGGCCCATGACATAGTCTTTACTGATTAGGACTGTATTTCCACATTGTGTGTAAAACTCAAAGCACAGGCTGGGCAGTGGTGGTGCACACCTTTAATCCTAGCACTCAGGAGGCAGAGGCAGGCAGATCTCTGTGAGTTCAAGGACAGCCTGGTCTACAAGAGCTAGTTCCAGGACGAGCTCTAAAAAAACTACAGTGAAACCCAGTATTGAAAAACAAAACAAAAATAAAACCAGAAGGAAAAAAAAGTTCAAAGATGGAAGTTTAGGATGTAAAATGGACTTTCTGTGGCAACATGGAGTTAGTAGGGCTAAAGCCCCAGAGGTGACACGTCCCTGTGTTCTCAAGGGGCTGCTCTAATCTCAATGGTGGCCAATGGCCCTTCAACTGATAACCCAGGAAACAACTCCACACTAGAGGCTGAGAGGAATCCAAAAGGAGGGGCTAGTGTGGACAGCGCTGTGTGTGTTTTCTGTTCTGCTGTGGGCCCCAACCCAAACGGAGCAACCCCACCAGGGCAATGCTTAGTCTCAGAATGCCACTGAAGGCAGATCATAAGCTGGAGTGTCCCAGAGAGCATGATGGGGCGGGGACAGCTCGGGACCGACCGCATCATAGCCTTCCAAGGAGCAGACCTGAAAGACCATTTCTACCTTAGGGCCACGCAGAGGCTGGGAAAGCTGGAGCTGTCCCAAAAGAGTCCATAGCCAAGATTGCCTTTAGACCCGCAGGAAGCCACAGTGCTCAGGCAGTGAGAATTCAGTCAGAGTTGCTGGTTACTTCTGCAGGTGGCATGGCACACAGGTTTCTACCACAGGAGTCCCCAAAGCGCCCATGTGTGCTGCAAGATAGAGCTAGCCTGTCATAGCAGAGAGTACTGGTACCAAAACACAGCAACTGTCACAGAATCTTCCCTTTTCTTTAGTAGCAGAGATGTGCTCCCAGAAGAGCCGGCCACAAAGAATTTAGGGGTATGTTTAAACTCCAAATCTGTGCAATTTCCCAACCCTAGAGCCACACCTGAACTCAAGGAGAAACAACCGAAATGGGGTGGAACCTTTGAGTTACAACGTGCTGGGCTTTGAGTCCTAAAGTCGAGGTGCTGAGGCATTGGGAAAGCACTTCCTGTACAAGCATGAGAACCCGGGTTCAGATCTCTAACACCCGCGTGGAAAGCCAAGCGTGGTAGTCGTAACTTCCGCATCAGGGTTAGGACAGAGAAAAGGAGACCCAGGCACTTGCTGGCCAGCCAGTCTGTCCAAATAGTGAGCTCTGGGTTCAGTGAGAGAAAGTCCTTATCTCAGAAAATAAGGAAGTAAGCCAATGAGATGGTTCAGTGGGTAAAGGCATGAGCTGCCAAGCTTACCAACCCAAGTTAGGTCTCCAGGTCCCACATGGTGGAAGAAGAGACACCCCCCATTCCAGAAATTGTCCTTTAATCTCCACATACCTCCACCGAGCAGACATACATACACGTGCACATGAACACACACACACACACACACACTAAACAAAATGTAATAAAAAAAATAAGGTAGAGAAGAAATTGAGGAATACTCCCAACATCACCCTCTGACCTCCATACGAGCCTACATGAATGAGCACACACTCCCACACAGGTAAGGCACACATACACACACATAAATGAGCACAATCCCACACAGGTCCAGGCACATGCAGACACACACAGAGTTTATTGTTGATATCACATGTTTGTTTACTATTTGAGACAGGTTTTCACTATATGGCCCTGGCCTGGAATTCATTCTGTAGACCATCCTGACCTACAACTCAGAGATTCTCATTCCCTGCCTCCTGAGTGCTGGAACTAAAGGCGTATACCAACACGCCAAGAGAGATTGTTCTGTTTTGAAAACAAGCAGAAACCTAAGGGATCACTCTGCCTGGGCTGCCACCAAGGTAGAGGGACAACTCAAAGGGATGTGTTAAAAAAGACAGTGAGACAAAGAAAATAGACCTTTGTCCGACTCATAGAACATTCCTGCCCTGGCGTACATGTGTGTATTCGCCTCTCTACGTATGTTTTCCTTACATACCCCTTCTCAGTTGCAAAGGTAACACACACACCAGGAAAGCTAACTTACTCCCATGCGATGGCGGCCACCATCACCAGGTACATCAGGTAATGAACAGAGCCATCCCAATAGCAGATCATGTGCCCATAGGCCGTGTTCAGATACGGTTCACCCTAAGGAAAGCATTAAAAAGATAGTTTAAGGAAGACTCGAATCTTTAAACGCAGGACAACAGACGTGTGTTACAAGTAAAACAACAGAGCTAAGTGCTGTTTGTTCATTTGAACTGAAACAGCTCCCAAACAGTTGGTAGGACTGCAAAAATATGACTTCACCCCAGGGCAGCCAGAACCAAGGTCTGCCACAACATCAAATAGGAGAACTCCTAACAAAATGGTGTTTGATTACTCAACAAAGGTTTGTATAATAACACAAAGGCATCAGGTGGCTGTGTGAGCAATCCCAGTCACTGGAGCAAGGCCAAGCTTGTGTCTGCAAGAGCTTGGCCCTGGCCAGAAGGATGGCCCAGGAAGACCCTGTTTGCTGGTGCCCCCAGCTGACCTTAGCCAGCCATGTTGATCTTGTGGTGGGCTGGGCAGTACATGGGGAGGGGCCCACGTCCAGTTTCACACACAGCTTCCCCTGCCCCTTATTCGACCTTCCCAACAGGCTTGTGGGCTGGTCAGGACCGGCTGTCTGAAGAGGCGAAAACATGTTTCAAGGCTTTAAGACTTGCCTGAGGTCACATAGCTACTAAGGAGCAGGACAGGTATCACCAACCAAAGCCACACTTCAGGGATATTTTTAGTTTCGTGAACCTGCGATTGTATGATGAACTATGCATGGTTCCCTTTCCCAGGTAGTCATGTTTCAGGTTCCCATCAGCCATGAATTCTTCAATGGTGTTCTCTTCCTTTCTTCCTTGTCCTAGGGCCATGCCCTCACAGATTGCTTCCCATGTCTCTCTAATATGCTTGCTGTCCTTTCTCTAACTAGGAGAGGTCTGAGCAGCTGAACGGTATCAACCACCAAGGAGGCATTCCCTGAAACTTTTTGTCTCCCCTCAGGCAAAGACAACAGCACCCCCTCAAAAAAAAAAGCCACACCCAAACTTTAGCCCTATGCCTGGCTACTGCCTTTTTCTCATACCCATGGTGCTCTAGCTGCATAATTCCAACCGATTTCATGGCTCTGGTCATTCCTGTCTACACACTCAGTTCTGAAAGTCAGCACTGGTCTCTTTGGGGAGCTTGACAGATACCCACGGGCTCTTCAAACCCATCTGAACTCTTTCAAGCCACCTGCTTCTCCTTTCCTGGCCCCTACCCAGCCAGCTCAGCCAGCTCCAAGCTCGTCTATGCAGCCTTTGGACAAATCTCACTGATGTTATATCTACACTGTCACTTTAGGTGACCTTCCCGTTTCAACACTGCGTAGGCTCAGGCCTTCAGAGTCCCACATAGAACCACGGCTGCATTCCCAAACGGGCACCCTGTCTCTCCCTGCTTCCCATCTACCACACTCCAACCGCAATGCGAGATGCACGCAGCAGCTATCCTCCTGAAAGCCTGTAGGTCAAAGCTCCATCTCTTCCACTAGGTCCCCAGACCTTACCACTGTTACACCTCAGCTTCCTTTCTTGTGTCTACTACCCAGATCCTTGCCTACCTCACCTGGTAGCTATCCTGCCCCCTGAGCAGCACCCTCCCTCCTGAAAGCCCCTCCTCTGAGTTCATTGGCCCTCTGCCTCTCTCTGCCCACCATGGTCTTTCATTCCCCCACAGAAGCAACTGTATTTGGGTGGCTCCTGGCTCTCTGTGACAAAATCATTCCTCAGAAGTCCTGCTCAGCCATGCCAGTTGGGGCATTAGTAGATGTCTCTCAAGCACCCAAAATGCCACATGTCCCCAGATGAACTCAGCATTCCCCTGCAAACACTCCTGGAGAGATAGACACTATTAGGCCTCTTTCTAGACCTCTGCCCAAAGTGCCTCCTTGCCCTGGAAGCTCTTTCCCTTCCTTGTGCCATACAGAAGTAGGTGTGGTCCTTTCCCATGGCCACTCTGAAATGCTGTGGAAATGCCAGCAACTCAAAGAGGCCTTCCTGGGCATTTCCAGAGCCCATTCATCTGTACTGAGAGTGTACCTCTGTCATTATACCCAGGCCAATGCCATTCTCCCTTCACACTAGACAGTGAACTCCTGAGGGCAAGAAATGGAATTAGATTCAGGACTCTCTATAGAACGTCACTCCTCAAGCCTCTGACTTAACAGCAGTATTCTAACAAACCCCAAAACAGGAACAAGAACATCATCTCGGGCCTTCTTCTCTATCACCCCCAACTGGACCCGAAATACCACTCCAAATCCCCAAAACTCTCTCTCTCTCTGTTTGCCCTGCACTGCTTCTGGCCAACTTCTTGCCCTTGCTAGCCTTGCAGAAGCCACCTTATGTATAATATATCCCACTTCACGAAATGGCCCAATGCTCACAAACTTGCCTTCTTCCCTGGCTCAAAAGCTCCCCTCACACACTCCTGAGGAGACATACAAACTCCTCATTATTTGAAACACAGAAAAGCAATAGACAATACTGTTTTCACCTCTGATCTTATTTTCTATGCGACCTTAAGGAAGTCACTAGGCCTCTCTAGGACAGGATTCAACCCACTCTAAATTAGAAAATAAGACTAGTTTCCTCAAGAGCTATGATTTTGAGGTAGGATATTACTCACAGACTCAGCAAGCTTAAGTAACTTGATATTACATATATATTATGATATATATATATATGGGACCCTGTCTCTGTGTCTGTGTGTGTGTGTGTGTATGTGTATATATACAGGGTCCCACACTGTAGCCAAGCCTAGCCTGGAGCTCACCATATTATCAGACTGCCCTCAAACTTTCAGCAGGTCTTCTGCCTTAGCCTCCCAACTATACTGAGTAAAATTGCAGGTATACTAGACTTTGGTACCAGAGATGTTAAAGACGGGTTTGGGATCTCTGCGATTCTAATCCCCTAACAGAAATCCAAATACTAAAGTCATTGGAAGTTCTTCACTCTCAGGGAAAACAGTTCTGGAGCGAAGGAGGTGTGGGGAAGAAGGTCTCCCGGCCTTCTGTGTTCCATCGTTGGCCTGTCATGTGCCTGCTCAGGCTGGGACAGTGCTCCACCAGCAGCCTGCTTGTGAGCCACCCGGTCACAGCGCAACCCTCACAGCGCAACCCTCGAGCAGCCCCATACCTCTCTCAGGTAGTGAGTCATAAACCCATCAATGATGCCATCTTGCTCCAAGCCTATGATGAGGTTCACCACGCTGGTAAATCCGAACACCGCGTACACTAGAACAGAGGAGACAGCAGCTGAAAACGCATGCCGTGGGAGGCAACAAGGACGGGGCATCCACCAGTTGTCATGGAGTGTTGCTCACATTCTTCCAGGAAATGCTGCAGGTGTTATCTGCACAGACAAGCAGGCTGCATCTACCACACACCGGCTGGTCTTCCTGGACCAAGACTCTCACTCAGGGAACTCATGTCACAGAAACAGAATCACAGTGTGCCAGAAGATTCTTCCAGGCCACCTCCACCATCCTCATTCCCTTCAAGTGAAAGCCCCAACCCCCTGAGCAGCAGGAGCTCTGCCACTGTAACCAAATGGTCATCAGGCGGTCTAGAAAAGGTGAGTCCTCTTAGTGTGGCATGCAAGCCAACTAAGAGTGTGTCCACGTGTTCAGCATGCTAGCCTCGTCCTTCCTGGAGGTCCTGAGGGTAGGCAGGAGGCTGATGTGCAACTGACAGTCAATAGCTTTAAGGGAAAAGGCAGAAACTTTCTGCTTTGGAGCCTGGCCTGGAACTCTGTAGACCAGACTGGCCTCGAACTTGAAGATCCGCCTGCCTCTGCCTCCCGAGTGCCGGGATTAAAGGCGTGCGCCACCACCACCCGACAAAAGGCTGTGACTTTTAAAATGCACATGAGATGGGACAGCTGAAGATGCAGGGAGGAAGGCTGCCACATCTACGGAATCTGGCCGGTTGTTTGAAACCCCCAACTGGGCTTTAAATACTGCGCATGGCCAACAGTTAAGGACCAGAGCTTTATAACAGCTGCCAATCCCACTCAAGGCCTGTGAGTCCACCAAGAAAAGTGCATTTTTTAAAGTTATAATATATTGGCATCTGAGACTGTGGAACGGGAAGGGGCGGTAGAAAACCCTGCTTGTGAATACAAAAGTTGTGAAGAAAGCAAAAGGAGAGAGGGGAAGCTGCCTCAGGGGAAGCCAGTAGGAGTGAGGGGTCCCTGAGTGGGAGTCACCTGGCGTCACTGAGGTCCCATGGCTGCTTCCTGCTGGTGCGACCACTTTGACTCCCGGGTAAGCAGCCATCATGGCTCTTGGAAAACGAGGCACTGGGCGTGTAATCCACTAGCAGCTGGTGACACCCATAGAGGTGATAGATGCTGTCTTAGAGGGGACAAAGACATAGTCTCTGCCTCCTGGTAGGTAAGGAACCTGGCCCAGGGCTCCACTGCAAGGCTGAAGGGTCTTCAAAGCTGGAGCAGAACCATGGATACTAGAGTGGTTGCCTTGCCTCAAGGATGGGGAAATTTTATCAATCAGTAGGCTAAGTGTGGGCTCCCTCGGTGGGGAGGAAGTAGAAGGATAGACAGCGGTGTGAGACTGTCTGGGACCAGATCAGCTCTGAAGTCAGAGAGGCCAGCCAGACACAGAGACTCACGACTTCCCCAAGCTTCAGTTGTGCGTGTGTCAACAGGGAGACTAGTCACTTACAATTCCCTCTCCACCTTTGCCAAGGCTCACAGAGGGCAGGGACTGCTTGCTTCCCAAGTCTTTGATGAGGGCACATGGTTTGCTAACCTTAGGATGGAGCTGGAAGTGAGCGTGGCACTGAGGACATTCCTTTCTTTCCTTGAGCCCTCTGTGTAGGCTTTGGGGAACTAAGAGGAGATGAGAGTACAGCCCTAAATCTACCCACAGCCTGTAGCAGAGCGTCTCAGCCAATCCACAGGCCAGTGAGCAAGAAAAATGGATGCCGGACGCGAGGAATGTTTGACATCAGCAAAAACATAATAAAATGCCCAACAGAATTCCTGGCCACAGGAAGTGCTGCGAGACCAATCACAGCTTTGCCTGAGGCAGCATGTGTAAAAAGGGTCTGGTGGTGTCCCCCATGATCCTGACTGCATTTCTGGCATCTCCAGCTAGCCGAGTGAAGGGATATTTGTTACGAGTATTAAAATAATACTTCTGAAGGGCTCGGAGCCTTCTCAGGCACATGATGGGGCCAACCAATGACTTTTTTGTTTGTTTATTTAATATACATATTTATTTGTCAGGTGTTGATCAAAGTCCCTAGCAAATACTAATGTCTGACCACCTCCCCATGGTATTATCTTCCCCTTTAGACAAATGTGTAGACCCGCATCTCCAACCTGCGGGTCACAACCCCCATTGCATATCAAATATTTACATTATGATTCATAAGTAACAAAATTACAGTTATGAAGTAGCAACAAAAATATGGTTGGGGGGTCACCACAGCAGGAGGAACTGCGCTAAAGGGTTGCAGCATTAGGAGGGTTGAGAACCACTGGTGTAGACTGAGACATGGCACATTCAATCTCACATACCAGCAGCCAGCTGAAGGCAGAAAGCCCAGCCTGGAGGCTGAGGTAAGAGCATGCCAGGCGCTCAACAGGGTGCCTAGAGGAGGCCCGCCTGGCCCTGCCAGTCACTCTCTAGAAGAACTCTATTTAGAAAGTGGACATCACAGCCTTGAAGGGAACTGAGAGGCAAGGGCCTTGTCCTGAACAGTCCTACAGTTCCAGTTTCTGTCAGCAGTGGGCTCAGAGCAGTCACAGCCCAGCAGGAACAGGTACCCAATGCCCGGCTCCCTGCCAGCATGGATACAAACCCTTTCCATCTGAGGAATCTACCTACCAGCCCACCTACCGTAGAACAGAGGGTCCCGCGGTGGTTTTCTTTTGACGAGAACCCGAGCCAAAAGGGCCACCAGGAGCAGGATGAGGGCAGCAACCCCAACAATGGTCCAGGAACTGTCAGGAGCAAAGCAGGGAGGTGGTCACTAGTCACAATAAACACAACAGTGCCTGGAATTTCCTGGCTATTGAAGGCACTGGCTCCCTGTGCTGCAGAAGGCTCCTGGAAGCCAGCCTCAATTCGAGCACCGAAAAGTTGCTGTAGTTTGTCCCCAGCATGCTGGCCTCTCGGGGTCACAACCCCACAACACTCACAGACCAGAAACCCAGGTCCCCCCTTCCTTTCTCCTTCCCACGGGTGTCCCTAATATGGCTGCAGCTCAGCTGTCCCTGCCCTCCTTTTTCTCCAACCCTTTACCCTGGAAGCTAACAGGTCTAACCACTAAGTCTGTCACCTCCCCTGGACCCTCTGATTGAACTTGATTATGATTAACAGGCCCTCCAGGGAGAAACTTGAAATTCGCAGTGTGCTTCCCCACTGTTGCTGGCCTATGAGACTCCGGATGAACAAAAGAGGCCGCTGTCTACACGGAGGTACTTATCTCTAGGAGTTCTGAGCTCTGCTGGCCAGAAGGTCACCCCAGACCTACAGAGATACCCAGATGGCCTACTGATGTAGGAGGGTCTTCTGTCTATGTGTTACTTTCATTGGTTAATAAAGA
>LOEQ01001641.1:54740-68161 GCA_001685075.1 Bramus lutescens | reverse complement strand
TTTTTTTTGACAAGGTTTCTCTGTAGCTTTGGTGCCTGTCCTGGAACTAGCTCTAGTAGACCAAGCTGGCCTTGAACTCACAGAGATCTGTCTCCCGAGAGCTGGGATTAAAGGCGTGCGCCACCACAGCCTGGCCCCACAATCGTTTTAAGGGAGCATTCCTACAGTAAATATAGGCTGTGCTCTGGACAGCTGTAGACAGCTGTTGTTTGGTACAGCCTCCTGCAGGTGACTGGCATTTTGCCAAGTGTCACTCGGTATACTTGAGTCGTCAAAGCAACCTCATAGAGATAAGAACTCTGAACATTTAGACTTGATTTGGAGGGAGATTTTGTAATGCCTGGGACAGTGATGTATTGAAGATCCTTTTCCAGCACCTGTACCATCACTTCTGGTCTAGTATAAGGTAAACACCGCTACCTGATGGTGGCATGCTTTGCTGTTTGAGGTCACACCTTCCCAGCAGAGCACACGGGTAAGTTTCTCTTGGTAAAGTATTTACCAAGCAACCCTGTCTCAAAACAAACAAACAAACAAAACCCAAAGCACTTAATGGGGACTTGCTTACACTTTCAAAGGTTTAGTCCCTTAATGTCATGGCAGGAAGCATGGCAGCGTTCAGGCAGACATGGTGCGGAAAAAGCAGCTGAGAGTTCTACATCTGAACCCACAGGCAGCAGGAATATAGAGAGACTGATCCTGGTTTGGGCTTTTGAAACCCCAAAGCCTTCCCTCTCAGTGACACACTTCCTCCAATAAGACACACCTACTCCAAGAAGGCCACCCTCCTAATCCCTTTCAAGTAGTGCCATTCCCTGATAACCAAACATCCAAATATATGAGCCTATGGGAACCATTCTTGCTCAAATAACCACACCAGCAATCTAGCCTAACCAGCGAGGTCCAAGCCTGAAACAGATCCTATCTCAAAATAACAGGGGGGGGCAGTACCTGAAAAATGATACCCAAGGTGACTTCAGATCTGTGCATGAACACACATTTTTGTGTGCACACAAATAAGTACACACACTCCCAAAGAATGTTTTAAGGCCAAGCTCAGTGACTTATCCCTGCAATCCCAGGACTTAAAAAATAAAGACAGGAGGATCAGAATTCATAGTCAGTCCCAGGTAGGTACTGAATTAGAGACCAACCCAGAATATGAGACCCTGGCTCCAAAAACTGAAAGGGGGGGTGAGGAGGAGCGGGGAGAGAGGAAGGGAGGAAATTCTAATACAGACGAGGTGATAGGGAGATTGAGGTTATAGGAGCTGGCATGCAAGGAAAAAACGCTCTGTGCTTTTTCAGTGAGTGTGGAAAATAGATCATTTGACATTCTGAATGAAAAGGATGAGTTGGGATAGAGTCCTTTATCAGAACCCTAAGTGTCTGTCATCTTTAGACTGCTCCTGAGGCTTGATGAAAAGACTCCACTAAGTCGGTGAGAACTGAGTCGGGCAGGACTTAGAAACAACACGCTTCTCTAAGGAGTGGTTGGGGGGTGGGATAGGGGAGCTGCAATTGGTATAAATCAATCAATCAATCAATTTTTAAAAAGTAACATTATGTTACTTAAAAAGAAAAGAGATATGATTGATAGGCCACAAAGTCTGGAGACTAGGCAGACGGTTATGGCAACTGTTGATGGGAGTGGGGAGCAGCGAGCCACCTGCCACGTGACACCCTGTCACCCCTGCCATGTGACATCAGGCTTGGCAGCGTAAGTTGTACTTCTCTCAATGGCACACGAGCACAGGTAAGCTAAGGGACATTAGTAGTTTTTTGCCTCTGGGATTCACTCTCTTGAAGTGCGGCTACCATATGGTGAGGAAGAGTTCTAGCAGTCACGTGAAGAAGTCGCTACAGAGGACCAGGCCCATGGCTGACAGCCATAGACAGTCCCAGCAAGGAGACAACACTTTTGGATCTTCCAGCCAGCACAACACTCACACCACCTGAAGCAAAATTTCTTAGTCATGAGAATCATTACAAATTACCAAGTTTTGGTGTCCTAAGCCATTGAGTTTTGGAGTGATTTGTTGTGCCACCATGGATAAGTGACACAGGAAGCAATAATGAGAGACCAGAAGGCCTCTAAACCTGAGACACCAAATGCTTCCCCTGGGAGATAAGTCCGAGGTCAGAGTCAACAAAGGCAGAATAGGAGGTGGCTCTGGATGGCCCTTCAGAAGCTGGGCATACCTGTTCTTTTCCTGCAAGACCAAGTGATGGCCTGAAGTAATGACTTTTCTGTTTGCTCACCAGAATCTGTACTCCCTGAAGGGAATAGGTGATCTGCCAAGGGACTTTTGGAGGGTGTAGAGCCCCTAAATGAAGCAGACCCCAACTTGAAGTGCTAAAGTGTCCTAGCCTTAGAACAAAGTCCATTTGATATTCTGTGTGCATCCCTAAGTGGGCTGCTTCCTTCTCCGGCAAACACTTGTAAGGAGTTTCTATGTTTCCTTAGATCCTGCCACTTACACAGAACCCTCAGAAACCTGTCCACTAAGGAAGGCCTGATGAGCAGCCTACATATCTGCAAAGACACAAAAGTATGTGTATTGACCACCATGTAGTCCTTTATTCATAAATATAAGCAAAACCCAGAGATTTCTAGATTAGTCAGGAAAATCAGCAGCACAGAAGAAAGACGGTCCAGAAGGAAAACTGGCCTTGGAGGAAACAGGCTGCTTAGGGAAGAATATTGTGCACTAGTAACAACTAGTTACTGTCTGGAAGAGTCTGGGGTGTCACCCTAGGAGGAAGGAGAGGTGTTATTGGGGTAGTTTAAGTAGGCAAAGATGTGTTACATTTGTTTGTGCTCTAGAGTATTACTTTAACTGTGTAATGGTGTGTGACTCTTGTTTATGCTGCATTTGTTTAACAATGTAAAGATGTGTGTTTGATTATGTAAAAATGTGTTGCATCTGTTTCACCTTACCTGCCCAAGGCACCTGATTGGTCTAATAAAAAGCTGAACAGCCGATAGTTAGGCAGGAGAGTNGCAGGAGAGTGCTAGCTAGGCAGGGCTGCAGAGCAGAGGAAAAAGAAGACAAGAGAAAAGAGAAGGGGGAACACACCTGGGGCAAGAAGCCAGGCAGCCACCAGACAGAAACACAGGAGAAGCAGTGAAAGTAAGATATACAGAAGAAGGGCTACAGAGATGGCTCAGCAGTTAAGAGCACTGACTGCTCTTCCAGAGGACCCAGGTTCAATTCCCAGCACCCACACGGCAGTTCATAACTCTCTGTAACTCCAGTTCCAGGGAACCCGACACCCATAGCAAAACACTAATGCACATAAAATAAAAATTAATTTAAAAAAGCAAAAATAAAACAACAAAAACAAATTAAATACAGAGAGAGGGAAAAAAAAAAGAAAAAAGACCCAAGGCAAATAGTAGATAAAGTGAAACAGGTTAGTTTAAGTTAAAAGACCTAGCCAGATACATGCTAAGATAAAGGCTGAGCATTCAAACTAATACATCTCCTGTCATGATTCAGGAGCTGGTTGGTGGCCCAAGTGAAAGCCCGCTGCAGAGAGGTGTTGTGCAAAAGGAACCAAGAACACAGACTAAGTAGTTTGCTCCAGGAATCTCAGAATGTAGAGCAGAGGTTCTCAACCTTCCTAATGCTTCAACCCTTCAACATGGTTCATCATGCTGTGCTGACCCCAACCACAAAATGATCTCCATTGTTACTTCATGACTGTAATTTTGCTACGGTTATGAATCATAATGTAAACATCTGCTCTGCAGGATAGCTGATGGGTGACCCCTGGAAAAGGGTCCTTTGACCCTCAAAGGGGTCACGACCCACAAGTTGAGAACTGCTGGTGTAGAGAAAGAGAAACGAAGGACTGGAAGTATTAAAGTGGAGGAAACAAGAGATCCAGAAACTGCGTGATCAGGAAAGACGGAGAAAATGCCTCAAGTAATGGAACACCATGCTTGTTTCTGCTTTTTGCTTGGGGGTTGGTCAGCTGGTGCTTTGAGATAGGATCTCACTTTGTAACCTAAACTGTCCTTGAATTCTCAGAGACCCTCCTGCATCACCAGTCTGAGATTGTAGATGTGCACCCCCACACCCAACTAAATATTTACTTAAGTTCATGGGTCTTTAAAAATCCCACCGAACAGAATTAGGACAAAAATCGAAAACTCCCCTCCCAGCATGCCCCTGAACCTGGTCAGCATGCTTCATTCCCCCATAGCACTGCCCATCACTAGCAGGCTGTCTACTTTCCTTATGCGCTATACATGTTAGCTAGAATCTGTCTCCCCTCCTATCCTGCCGGCTCCAGGAACCTGGGAACTGCCGTCTGATTCGGTCACTAACGAACAGCATCTGGAACTTAGTACCTGGCACCCAAAAGACACCCATAAAGCTTTAGTGAATTAAATTAAAATCTGAACACAAAGAGCAGTATCGTACAACTCCATTTACAAGAAGGAGAGCACAAAATCGTTGGTGTTTCCTTCAAGGGAACAAAAAGCAGAACTGTCTCCCAACATAAACAGCCTTAGGTCCTAGAAAGCACACAAAAAGGAAGATATTGGACCTAGAATAACAAATTCTGCCAAAACTACAATTGCTAGTAGAATACTAAAGAGCAGATAAATATTAAGACATGCTATAACTCAAGATATTTAGTACCTGTACTCCCTAGATGAGAAAATTAATCAAAAATACTGTTCAGTAAAACAAAAAATGACTTCCAAAGGAGAAGATAACATAGGAAACAAGAAACTGAAAACCCAAAGGATTGAGGAAGGTAGCCAGGAATTGAGAGGACCCACAAGAATCTTCTCAGACCAACACAATGTAAATGATGCAACCCTTCACGTTTATAAATACCTCTGGCTCCGCTTCTGCTAACGTCAGAGCCTGTTCCTCCCCAAGTCATCAGTGGCCTTTCCCTCACAGTCAGCATCTCCTGGATTGCCGACCTGCAGGATTTCATAAAGTTCATCAAAGTGGAGCCAGGCGGTGGTGGCGCAGGCCTTTAATCCCAGCACTCGAGANGGTCTCTGTGAGTTCAACGCCAGCCTGGTCTACAAGAGCTACAGGCTCCAAAGCCACAGAGAAACTCTGTCTCGAAAAAAAAAAAGTTCATCAAAGTGATAGTGGAGAATGGCTTATAAGAATTTGACCATAAAACAAAGAGCAAAGAAAGACATAGATGTGATAAGTGCTTCCAAATAGAAAGGATTAATGGCAGAGGTGGGCTGTGGAGTAATCCAACGGGCACACTTTCTATCACTGACCAGCCTGTTATATTCTGGAGAGCTAATGACTTTTGCTTCTCTTCACCAGCTGTATGCAATGGTTTGAATGTGAGTCCTGTCACAGCCCACCTCCCTCGAGAGGCTCATGAGTTCAAAGCTTGGTCCCCATCTGGAGGCGCTGTTGGGAGGTGACTGGACCATGAGGGCACTAATCTTAACCAGTGAGTTAATCCACTGAGGAGTTCTTACTGAATGGGCAGTTGAGGTTAGGGCCCGGCTGGAGAAAGTAGTTCCCTAAGTGCATCTTAAGGGTATGTTTTGTCTGGCCTCTTCCAGTGCCTCTCACTCTCTCCAGGTTGCCTCAAGGTGAATGATTTCCTCCCTAGGGCTCCTGATGTTCTGCCTCAAGGACAGAAATCCGTGAACCTTTCAGAGGAAGTAAACCTTCCCTCCCTGTAAGTTCACCACCTTCTTGGGCATCAGCGTGAAGGCTGCTTCACACCCTCCCCTCTGGGATCCTGAATAACAGATAACCAGGCCATGCAAAAGCTGGCTGTTGGGCTATTTGCTGTCACATTCCCTCTGCCTTTGGGAGTTCACCACTTCCTTGATCCTAGTGTTGGCAAGGCTGTCCCATAGTCAGGAAGTAGAAAGGAGAAGTGGGAAAGAAAGCACAGCACAGAGATTAACTAATTACACTCCTCAGCACTAGAGAACAAAGCGAACCTCTACCTTGGTTACCAGGCTTAATGCAGTGCATCCAAAGGACTTGCAGCATTGACTGGATACTTCCTATACTAGGCATTGTGGGTAAGCTACCAACTCATTCACAGTGTGCAAGGGAGTTAGGCGTGTCACTTGTCACGATCACAATTGTGTTGTGATTTTTCCTGTTTGTTTTTTTCAGATGTCAAGATGCAGAGGTATCATAATGAGGAGACACCATTACAAAGGCAACTCATAAAAGAAAGCATTGAGCCTTTAATCCTAGCACTTGGGAGACAGACACAGGCAGATCGCCTAGCTGGAGGCTAGCCAGGTCTACAGAGCAAGTTCCAGGACAGTCAGGGCTACGCAGAAAACGAAAAACCAAACCAAACAAGCAAAAAGCTGGCATTTAATTGGGGTTTGCTTACAGTTTCAGAGATTTAGTCCATTATCCTCATGGCAGAAAACATGGCAGCACACAAGCAAACATGGTATTGGAGAAATAGCTGAGAATCCTACATCTGGATCCACAGGCAACAGGAAGGGAAAGAGGCACTGGGGATGACTTGAGTTTTTGAAAACCTCAGAGCCCATCCCTAGCTACCCTTCCTCCCACAAGGCCACACCTCCTCATCCCTCTCAAGTAGTGCCACTCCCTGGTGACTAAGCATTCAAACAGATGAGCCTATGGGGACCATTCTTCTTGAAACCACTAGGAGAGCTAACATGTCCTGAACCTCAGGGTGCAGGCAGGTCAGCAAATGTGATCCCTGAAGGAACAGAGCGGAGGAGGTCTTTCATAAAGCATGTGGACCAGCGCAGTGGAGGAAATCCTCAGAGCAAGGGGACTGGCGGAAGGTTAGAGAAAGACACCTTTGCTGGGCTAATTCAGTAGCTGGGGCTGGTAGGTGTGCAGAGAACAGGCGAGCAGGGGGCAGCAAAGAGAACAGGAGATTCATCTCAGCAAGAAACACGGGCCCTGTGCTGGGCAGTTACAGCAAGAGCGGAAAGGATGAGGTAAGTAGGAACTGGAGCCTGGAGTCTGGCGATTAATTGCCTGAGAGTAACGGGAGGATTTAGGGGCGGCAGGTGGTTAGGAGAGGGAAGGAGGATGGGAGCCAAGGAAACCAAGATTCCCTGAAACATACCGAGTCCTGCTATGTTTTATGGGGGGTTTTTTTGGTTTGTTTTTGTTTTTTCTCTAGAACCTCCTTCCTTTCCCCAGTTTTATAAACCGGGAAAGAAAGGAAAATCAATCAGGAAGTAGTTGTAGGATAAAGATCTATTGAATGCTCTATCTGCTCACCCTGTCTGTTAAGATACAGCGTGAGATTGGACCGCAAGGAGTCCCTGACAGGTGCGAGACAGACGCACCAGAGCATGGCAGGTGCGAGACAGACACATTGGAGCTTAAGTGAGAAGTTTTACTGAGAAGAGGAACGGGAAAAGGGGGAACCGGGAGGGGAGACTGGCCTCTGGTGGACAGGAGCGGAAGAAGGGAGAGAGAGGGAGAGACGGGAGAGATGGAGTGGGAAGAGAACAGAAACAGCGGAAAGACAGGGAGGGAGTGGCAGAGCTTGTCTCTTAGAGAGACCTTTTGCCCCTGCTTATGTACAGAGCCAGGGTACTTACTGCCTGCCACTCCCACAGGAGCAACACAGGTTGATGCACTCTGCTAGGTCTCCAGGGGGCAGGCCCGGATATGCCTGAATGCTAACGCTTTCCACCAAGGCTCTCACTCTGTAGCCCAGGCTAACCTGGAAGTCATTATTCTCCTATCTCAGTCCCGTATCACAGGAGTCTGTGAATTTGCCGTTGTGCTAGACCCTGCGCCCCATCCTCAAACGGCTCCCCGAGGCTCTGCTGCCCTTGGGGACACAGGGAATTCTAAGATCAGCAGGCTCGCCTCACCTAGCTTAAGGAAAACAGGCGATCCTTGACAATCCCATATGAAAGTCCCTGAAAAATGAGACTCCTTTTTCAGCGCGAGTAGATCAAGAATGCCATTTAGGACCTGGCCTCTTTAGGCCTACTTAATCCCATCCTTGGCCTGCTGGATTTTCACCTTTGAGCTTGTTAATACAAGCCTGTTTCCTCTGGGGTTTTTAATATTAACTAGTCCACAAAAACCTTCTCATTGGCTGGAACTCATGCTTTGATCAGTTCAGAAGGAGTCACTCGTGGGAAGACAGGGTCAGTCTTGGTTACTCCCTGAGGCCAGAGTCAGGTGCTCTCAGGCCTGTCGCCACTGAATGAAACCAGGTTCCATAGGCTAGAAAATAAGAAATAATTTGACATATAGCACAGTTGTCTGTCCTATGGAACATCACAGGAGGTGGGGATGTGTTGAAAGAAACAAAGAAAAAACTAGAAAAAGAGAAAGCCATCAGGCAGTGGTGGCATACGCCTTTAATGCCAGCACTTGGGAGGCAGAGGCAGGCAGATCTCTGAGTTCGAGGCCAGCGAGGCCAGCCTGGTCTACAGGGTGCATTCCAGAACAGCCAGGGCTATAAAGAGAAACAAACAAACAAACAAACAAACAAAAATCAGCCCAACAAATAACAAAAAAGGATCCTTCCTTCCTTCCTTCCTTCCTTCCTTCCTTCCTTCCTTCGAAAAGAGAAAGTCAAAGAGGTCTCCTAAATAATTCTTGGTGGCATTTAACAATCAGAAAGATTTTTTTAAAGCCTTTTCCATGCAACACACCTAGCAGGCTATGGCTGGTGTACATGTTTTATAGCATCTGGAGACCTAGCATAGTGAAAAGCATTAGAGACAGTTCCTTTATTACTGAACTATAAAATAAGGGTGTTTCTTAACTCAGCTTGGTCTAAGCTGTGTCCTGCACGCACCTCTTAATAATCTGGTATGTTCCTTATGGGCCACTGTACATCCTACTATGGGAGGGGCTAGCCCTCCCCTGCTGGTCACAGATGGCAGTATGCCTGCTCGAGACTCAGTGTCATCTGTATCTTTTTAATTAGCAGTTAAGGCCAGTGTTGGGTAAGCTCTCTGGGAGTTGTGAGTCTGAACAATTGATCCATTTGTTATCCCAAGTAAATAAACAACAAGGTGATCATGTCCATTAGACAGGTAAGGAAATAGAAGCCTGGAAGATTGAAACCCTTACGGGGGGTCATCTAGACAGAGCAGAGCAGCATAGCCCCAGGGCTTGGAGGCTTTCTGCTATGGTACTGATGGCGCTGTGGTGCCTTTTCCTGAGCCAGGAATGGAGTCAAGTGACCACGTCGGTAAACACCATGGCTGACACATGTTACAGGGGTTTGTTGTATTCTGTCGTAAGTAACTGTTGAGACCACGGGCAAAAGCCAGATGGTGTGACTTTCTGCTTCCCAACTAGAATCAGGGTAGAACTTCTTACATTTGTTTACATTTATTTACCGTCTGATGTGTATGTGTGGGTACCTGGGCTCCCCCATGGAGGCAAAGGTCAGAGGACACCTTCAGAGTTTCTGCTCTCTCTTTCCAACGTATGGGTTCTGGGGGATCAAATTCGGGTCATCATGCTTGGGGACAAATTACCTTTACCTACTGAGTCATCCTGATGGTGTGTGCCATCTGGGTTTTGTTAACCTGACACAAATCTAGACATATCTTGGAGGAGGTGTCTCAGTTGAGAAACTGCCTCTATCAGATGCCTGTAGGCAAGTCTATATGGCTTTTGTTGTTGTTGTTTATTAAGAATTGGTGTGGGAGGATACTGTGGGTGATGACACTCCTGGTTAGTTGGCCCTGGATGATGTAAGAAAGTAGGCGGAGAAAGCCATGAGTGAGCACACCAATTAAAAACAGAATGCAATAAAAGCCTGCATGGCTTCTGCTTCAGTTCCTGCCTCTGGGTTCCTGCCCTGGCTTGCTTCAGTGACTGAGTGTGACCTGAGAGTTGTAAGGTGAAATAAACCCTTTCCTCTCCAAGTTGGTTTGATCATGGGGTTTATCACAGCAATAGAAACCCCTAAGGAAGACAGGGCCCTTGGCTCTGAAGGTTTTTTGTTTTGTTTTCTTTTTGTTTGTTTGTTTGTTTGTTTTGAGGTAGCAGCAATTGACTTTTAAGAAAGTTTGAGGCAAAGAGATATGGTAAGCTTGGTTTGATGTGTGGGACATTGATGGGATATTTCTAGTAGAAGTGCGGAAATCCAAAACAAGACCTGTGCAAAGAACGTCCAGGGCTGGAAAGGGAGCTATGAAAGTCGCCTGCATTAGCTGAACTGTAGGTGTGGCTGAGATATGAAGATGCTGTGAAAAATGATGGGACTTGGGCTACAAAACCCAGGCAAAGGAAGTTCCGGAGTGTGCGTCTCAACATCGTGCCCCAGAAGTTCAAATCCTGGAGAAGATGAAGACCCAGTGGGCCTGACAGTTAGTCACCAGCCAGCAGCATTAGAGCTACTTGTGGAAGTGGGGACAGAACCAGACAATACTGCTTGTGGAGCGTGAGGAAATGAGGGTGCTTTGGCTAGGAGAGGAGGCAACGGAGGCTGAGGCGGGGTGGAGGAAACTTCACAATGGGGCCTAGCCGTACGTTTACAAATGTCTGGAGAAGGAGCCATGGCATGGGAACAGTAACGTCACCGGAGGGAGAACACACAGTAGCTGGGGATAACAGGATGAATCCAACCAAGTGCAAAGATAGGAAAACTCGTCTTGAAAAGAAGGGGGATTTCTGCAGCTGGCAGAAAGAGTCAAGCAACTGCTGACACTAGGATTATCTGCTTTCCGAGGGCTGGGGAATAAGTAGGGACGGGCAGAGATAAATGAAACATGTTCACGTAAATCAGCATCTATATTTATTTCCCTGTAACCCAAGAAGCAGCAGATGCTCGAGAAGCGGACTCTGAAACCCAGCCTGCTGCTTTGTATTTCGTTTCTGGCCAGGACATGTTTTTCGGGGAAGGTCATATTTAAATCCCCATAGCACGATCACAGCAACTGTGCTCAGAACACGTGGGGCAGAGAAGTGTCCAACGCCCTGCAGCCCTCAGGTTATTTTTATTATCATGAAAATCTTGACATGACGAAAGTTGGACTAATGTTTAGCTGTCTGCCTTATATTTGATCCCATCAAAAATAGTCCGGTACATCTAACAAGAATAGTGCAACCAAACGATAAAAGTAGATTAAAGGCGGAAAGGGAGCAAAGACAAGAAAAGAATCTGAACAGCAGCAAATGCAGAAATGGGAATTTGGGGGTGGGGATGAGGCACCGTGAATTAAACAAAGGCAAAGTCAAATTATTTTTTTATGATTTATTTAACTTTTTATTTTATGTGCATTGGTGTGAAGGTGTCAGATCCCCTGGATCTGGATTTTCAGACAGTTGTGAGCTGCCATGTGGGTGCTGGAAATTGAACCAGGGTCCTCCGGAAGAGCAGTCAGCGCTCTTAACCGCTGAGCCATTTCTCCAGCCCGCAAAGTCAAATTATTAAGTCCATGCAGAGTAGACCTTGGGAAATTTGTAGCACAGACATCACCAGTGAGAACCTGAGCCTGTAATGCTAACTAAGGAAGTTACCACAGAAGGGTCAAGGGTTCAAAGCTATCCTAGGATACATAGCAAGAATGTTTAAAACAAACAAAGCCAAAAGGAAAAGAAATCAGCAATTAGTATTTAAACTAATTTTTGAGCAATTGCTAGCATTTTGTAATAAGGGAAACGGGGAATGGAAAGATGAAGTAAGTTGGCCATGCACCACATAGCAAACTGTGGCCCAGCTGCAACTCAAACCCAGGTGATTGGTTTCCAAACCCTTTTTCTCATTAGTCCCTACTCTACACCAGCAGCTCTGAAACTGGTCTCAAGTATCTTATTCTTTGTTCTTGGGATCTTAGAAAATATAACGGCTTTCATGATGAAAAGTCCTCAACAAACTAGGAAGCAAAAGGTGACCCCCTCAACATGGTAAAGAGCAGTTGCGAACAACTGGCAATGTTGTGTGATGTTTTACTCTTTGGGCTTTTTTGGCTTTTGGCTTTTGGAGGGACCCACCACCCAGCTCCCAAATAAACCACACACGGAGGCGTATTCTTAGTTAAGTGTCCGGCCTTAGCTGGACTTGTTTCTTGCCAGCTTTTCTTAACTTAAATTATCCCATCTATCTTTGGCCTCAGGACTTTTGTCTTTCTCTATTCCTGTGTACCTTTCTTTCCTTCTTACTCCATGTCTGGCTGTGTAGCTGGGTGGCTGAGTGACTGGCCCCTGAAGTTCTCCTCCTTCCTGTTCCCAGATCTTCCCCCCACCCCCAGATTTCTCTTCATATTTATCCTCTCTGCCTGCCAACCCACCTATTTCTCTCTCCTGCCTCATTAGGCCATTAGGTGTTTGGACAAGAACAGGAACACAGCTTCACAGAGTTAAACAAATGCAGCGTAAACAAAAGCAACACGCCTTAAAATAGTATTCCCCAACACCATAGTTAGCATGGTACTCAATGTGAAAATACTTAAGACGCTGCCCTGAAGGTGCAAGCATTAGATAGAGAGGGAGGGTGGTCTGCCTATGACATCTGTGATACCATTCATTGATCACCAGGCATGATTCCACTGATCTGGCTGGATGGACAGAGTGTTCTTTTTCCCTCGCTATCCCATGCCTGTTCCTCCTGAAGCATGGCTTTCCCTAAAGGGAAGAGCTTTGCTATGGGCAAGGATATGCAGATACCGCACTCTCCTTCCAGAACCTCCAAAGCAGCTCTCAGGATCAGGAACAGGATCTGCTGATTCTCATCTCCCCTGGGCGAAATCCCAGACAGAGCAATTGGGGCAAAAGAAAAAGAAAACAAACGAAAAAGCTGGGTGGCTGAGTGACTGGCCCCTGAAGTTCTCCTCCTTCCTGGAAAGGAGGAAATAAAACAGTTCTTAGTCACCGATTATCTGGTCCTGTGTATAGAAAGAAACTATCAAAGAATACATGCACAAAAGCCATTGCTGAATTTGGCAGTGTGACAGATATAAGATCAATGCCCAAAAATTTGTTGTATTTGTATATGAGTAATGGACTATTCAAATAAACTTTTTTAAAATTTTCACTTGTAACAGCAATAAAAAGAATACTTGGGAATAAGATTGGTGAAGGAAATACAAGTTTTGTTGTGCATGTGTGTATGTGTGTATACATTCATGTGTGTGCAAATGCATGTGAACATTTGCAAACTTGCATGTGAAGGACAGAGGACAAGCATGGGTCCTCAGGTGCCATCTATGGTTTTAAAGAAACCCAAATATAAGCCATGTCTATCTTAGTCAGTGTTCCATTGCCATGAAGAGACACCATGACCACAGCAACTCTTACAAAGGAAAGCATTTGACTGGGGCTGGCTTACATTTTTAGAGGCTTATCATCATGGCAGAAAAAATTCCACATGCGGGTAGACATGGTGCTTGGAGAGGTAGCTGAGAGGTCTACACCCAGATCAGCAGGTCAGCAGGTACTAGGAAGAGAGAGAGAGAGAGAGAGAGAGAGAGAGAG
>LOEQ01001641.1:2138-30767 GCA_001685075.1 Bramus lutescens | reverse complement strand
CTCTGCCTCCTGAGTGCTGGGATTAAAGGCATGCACCACCACCGCCCAGCTGAAAACAGACTTTTATTAAATATTTGTAGCAGAATGTATTGGATAATGGCTATTGAGTCAGGTAGCTTTCTTAGTATTTTATCTATGGCAATTTAGTCCTTATTATAACTTCATGAACTGTTACCATTAAGAAACTGAAAGTTTGAGGAGGTTTAAGGAAGGAGCAAGGCTATGTGCTCAATCCAAGGGATGGCAGAAATTGAGGCAGAGGTGAAATAGCTAACTAAAGCTATATAACAAATATGTGCTATTTCCTACATTAATATCTAATAAATAAGTTGATACTAAGATTAATAAGATTATTGTTCAAGGAGTTTTAATGTATTGAAGCAGATTAAGTAACAACTTTTTTTGCTTTTGAGACAGGGTCAGGGTTTCTCTCTGTAGTGCTGGCTTTCCAGGCTGCCTAGAACTCAGAGATCCACCTGCTTCTGCCACCCCAATGCTGGGACTAACAGCGTGTGCTACTATGCCTAGCTAAGTAACAACTTTGGTCTGAGATGGGACCCGAGAATCTGTATCTTTAATAGGCTTTAAGTTGACCCCAGTGGTCCTGAACCACACTTTGATTAGCAGGCATGTTAGTATGAGGGGGAAAAACCAAAAACCAAAATACTTCAGTCCTGTTGGCCTGAGGGCCTGAGAACCAGAATCACATCATGACCAGATCAGTAAACTTTGACCTATCGTGAAAGTGATTTAAAGTAAGCCTAATCATTCACTTGAATCTGTAGAAGTTCACTCAAACAGAGAGTTAATATATTCTACATGATTTATATAAAGAACACCGTTTGTGAATTATTACCAGGGATGGTGCTAAAGTAAATACTGAGAAACTTTATTTTGCTCAGAGCAGTAGATTGCATACAGAACTATTGCTCATAGTGTCTTAGAGGTAACAAATGGTTACTATAAGTTTGGACAGAACTTATTTTTCCTAGCTTGGAAGATTAATGTTTTTCCTGAGCACCAAGTAAAAAATAGTCCGATTAGCAAATTAAAACATCTGTTGATGAGCTGGGCCTGTTGACACATTTCTTTAATCCGAGCACTTAGGCGACAAAGGCAGGCAGATTTCTGTGTGTTTGAGGCCAGCCATGTCTACATAGTAAGTTCCAATATAGCTAGAGCTACATAGAGAGACCCTGTCTCAAAAAAAAAAAAAAGATGAAGCAAAAACCTATTTGATAGAGTTTTACTTCATAAAAAAATGCATTAAATTTTCTTTAAGAATGTACAGACTCTGGTTTTAGACTGGATCCTGTACTGCAAGGGAAAATGTTACAAAAATAGGATCAGGTCAAAGTTATAAAACTGAAATCAGCCAACATTAGTAAATTAGCAGATTGGTAAATATTATATTAATTTTGTATTTATCAAAGCCAAAGTTATGTGAGAATATCTTATTCTTAGGAAGTTTAAAAGCCCACAATATATGCAGCTTGTTCTCATGGCCCAGTCCCTCACGAATGGTGTATATATACACAGGTTTGTATGGAAGAAAGAGAGTAAGAAAGATAGAGTAGATAACTTTTAGATAAGCAATCTGATATGCATTGAGGGTGTGTGCGTGTGCATGCATGCACGCACACTCAAGCACACACTATCCTTTAAAGTTTCTACAAATTCAAAATTCCAAATTTTATGGGAAAAAATCACATGAAATAGAGTTCATATTATATTAATACCTTTTTATTATTTAAAGCTAAAATTAGCAAATTGACAAAGCAAATTCATATAAACAAACCCAGTGTGTAACCTAATGAGAACATTTGTTCATTTGCATCTGAATTACTGAATCTGGGTTGGAGAAAAGACTCAGCTAAGTGCTTGTTGTAGAATCCAGAGGACATGCATTCAGATTCCTAACACTCAGATGAAAGCTGTGCGTGTCACCATGCATCTGTAACACCGGCAGTGATGGGCAGAAACAGGTAGACACTGGAGACTCCTAGCCAGCCAGCCTAGCTGAGCTGCTGAGCTTCAGGTTCAGTGAGAGAGCTTGTTCCTAAAAAGAAGTTGAAGAGTGGCAAAAGAAAGCATTTGACATCATCCCTGGCCTCTGTCTGCGCATGAGTGGACATATACCCACACATGCTCATATCTTCTGTACACATGTGCACACACATGCACAGAAACTCAGCTGTTAAATCCACTAAACTGAATTTTATTGGGGCTTAAGAGATGGCTCAGCAGTTAAAGAGCATTTGCTGCTCTCATAGAGGACCTAGGTTCAGTTTCCAGCACCGAATGATGTGTGTCTTAACCTTTTTAACTCCAGTTCTAGGGGATCCAAAGCTCTTTGGTGTATGCAGACAGCAAGCACACACACAGTACCCATATATACATGCATGCAAACACTCAAACACATAAAATAAAAATAAGTAAATCCTTAAGAGAAGAATTTTACCTAAAATCAAGTGAAGACTGCAGTCATGTCATGTTATGGCTGTCATTTCTAGTGTGGTTAGTTTGTTGGGTGCCAGAGCTGGTGCTCTAAACCTCTTTACCACAGTCCCCTCACAGCAGGAAATGTTAAAACAAACAACAAAACGGATCTGTTTTTATCCTTAACAGTTGATGTTCTGGTTCTGGTGATGGTAAGACTAAAATTTTAAATACTAGTCTGCAACAGTTCTAACTACATGACCTTAGACAAATAGATGCACATCACTGGACATTGGGTGCTTTCCCTGATCTAGAGTGTGTTCAGGATCAGACTAAGTGATGAAAAAGAAAATAGGCTGTAAAGGATATGCATATGAAAGTCAAAGTAGCAAGATGGTTGATAATGTGAATTCATTGCTCGGTGAAACATTGGCTTCTTTAGCCTTCCCGTTCTGATTGTCAGTATCTTTACATAATTAGCAATTACAGTCGTCTACAGTATCAGCTTTGATTGTGCACAGCCTAAAGTAACTGAAAGTAAGCCGGCTTTCTTTCTGTGTGTAGGCGCGGTTATTTGACGAGCCTCAGCTGGCCAGTCTTTGTCTGGACACGATAGACAAAAGCACGATGGATGCACTAAGTGCAGAAGGCTTTACTGACATTGACATAGGTGAGTTCCCCGTGACCAGAGTGTTCGCATTTTACATACAGTGATGTCTTGTCTGCCTTGTTGGAAAACTGTGTGTAAATTAGTGGGTTTTTCCAAATAACTGAAGGATACCTCCATATGAGTTGTTCTTTCTTTCATTTTAATGAAAATATTCCTGAAAGTCCTAACTACCTCAGTGTAATCTAAAATGTGCCAGATGACTAAGATTGCACACCATCTTCATGGGATTGTACTAGGGTCCTACAACAAGTAAAGAGGAAAATGTGTTCTGTTAACTAATCACTGGTTAGAGTTGTCAGAACAAAATATGTGACCATTAGGTTTTAGCATGTCAGTGGGATGGCTAGCCTGTAGCAGTGACGTTTACCTTTCTAAGTAGGTATCAGACATGTGGAAAATAATTACTTGGCAACTACAGAAAATGGAGATGTTACTTTAAATTGAGTAGTGTTAGGGAAATTATGGCAAAAGAAGTTCTGATATGAGCCTTAAGGAATGGATAGTGCTTGGACTGGGGATGGCTTAGTGGTAGATTGCTTGCCTGGCGTGCATGAGGCCCTGTTTCCATTCCCAGCACCACAAGAAACAAAGTTCCTGTGTGGTGAAGATGACAGCAGTAGAGACAGTGGCACTATGCGGAGTATGTATAGAGTCAGGAAGTGTTGGCAGGTTGTTCAGGGGGCAAAGGACTTTGCAGTGACGGGCTTGGGATTCGAACTTTGTTTTGTAGAAGAAGAAAGCTAATTCCCATAGCTTTAAATGATCTTTTTTATGGTGAATTGGAATTATATGTTTTAGTCCCTCTCATGTAGCCTGTTGTCCGTTTCATTTGTAGATTTTTTAAAAGATATTTCATACAGAGCAGTCAAAAGAGCACTGTTGATTTCCCTCCCTGTTTTAGGACTCTCCAGTTCTCTTCTGGTGTTTTCAGCATTCCCCGAGATGTCTGATGCTCTTAGTCACAACAGGAAATAGCTCTTCAGTCTAATATATTTTTAGACCTGATTGCTCAATCTTAAACCCCATAACTTAATCTTGATTATTCTTTTTCATTTGTGCCCCACATACAATCTCACCACTAAGTACCCATGATTCCATGTTCAAAACAAATCCTACATTTGACTGTTTCTTATCTGCTGCTACTGCCTAGTATAAACCAGCGTTCTTTTTCATTAGGATAGCTCAGAATGATCTACATAAATAGAAACACCCAGGTTGTTTTACTTCTGTTTCCACTGCAGTAAAATTCAAACTTCTTAGAAAGCTTAGCAGATCAAGCCCTGTGTAAGGCAAGAGAGATTAGGCTTGGCTATAGCAACAAACCAAAAGTGTATTCTGGCTGAAATACAAAAGCAAAGTCATTTTACATTCGTGTAATGGGCCATAAAGAGTGACTTCAGGAGGTAGTTCTCAAGGCCTGATCACTGCCTGTATGTTATTAGTAGATGAGAGGGAAAATAACCACACATTAAAACACTTGGCCCTGAAATTGCTTCTTTGTGTTATCCTTTATTTCATTGTCCAGAATTCAGTCCCAAGATCTACCTGACAAGCTAGTCTGTGCAAGACTAGTCACTTCCAAGACAAGAAAGCAGAATTGTGATTAACAGCTCAACTCAGTACTATTCTCTGATCTTCTGCTTGTTCATTTCTGTTCCATTACACTGGGCAGGATTCACATTGCTCTTTCTGACTGGAGTCCTTTCTCCTTGAATCTTTGTATGATCACCTGCTTCTCAGGCCAAGGTTAATTGAGATAGGCCATGTCAGACTTACTTAATTAAGCTAAATACCAAAACAAAATTCCTGTTCCTTTACTCTGATTTATTTTTCTCATATTTATTGCTAGTTGACAGTCTTAAGTAGGTATTCATCTCTCTCTCTCTCTCTCTCTCTCTCTCTCTCTCTCTCTCTCGGTTTTTCGAGACAGAGTGTCTGTGTGTAGTCCTTGCTGTTCTGGAATTCACTCTGTAGACAAGTCTGGCCACAGATTTACAGAGATCCACCTGCCTCTGCCTTCCAAATGCTGAGATTAAAGGCATGTNCTCTCTCTCTCTCTCTCTCTCTCTCTCTCTCTCTCTCTCGGTTTTTCGAGACAGAGTGTCTGTGTGTAGTCCTTGCTGTTCTGGAATTCACTCTGTAGACAAGTCTGGCCACAGATTTACAGAGATCCACCTGCCTCTGCCTTCCAAATGCTGAGATTAAAGGCATGTGCCACCCCACCCCCCCCGTTGTGTTTCTTTTTAAAGTGTTGGCTGTCTGCTTTCCTCTCCTAGACTTGGTCTTGTTTACCACTGTATTTCTAGTGCAGAAGACAGCAGAATATAGTATGTGTTCAGTTAATACCCTGACCAGCTGCCAGATAAGGATGTCTTTCCTCTTCACCTTGTATGGTTCTCACTCAGGAAGCCAGGATGCTCCTTTTCACTTAGCTCGTCTTATACCAGTGCAGTGGATTGTGTAAGGTCTGACACCTTACCCTTTTCCAGGACATTGAGTGCACTTCTCTTTTATAGTTGATGTAACATCCATTGTCAGTTTACCTGGTCATCTCTCAGGTGCCTTGGGAAGAATGTATACATTGCATTTTACTGAAGGCCAGGACTAGGGCACTGTTGACTTGTTAATGAAGCATTGTTTAATCTTAAATGTTTCTTGTTCAGGATCTCTCAAGTGCTCCTTTTGTTTTTAAGCAACTCGTGAAATTATATGACCTGCATTACATGTGTGCTTTACATGTGGCAATTGTTTTACAAATACTTTTTATGTTTTTCATGCCATTAGAGCCTGGGAATCTTACTTTGCTGAGTAGATACCCCATAAATACTTGGTGATTTGTTAACACCCACTGATGTATTATGTTTATGAATCATATTCTGTTGTGTTTTTATCATCTTAGGCTCAGCTATAATTTTTCTTTTTAACACTTGCCAGTAGAAACCTGCCAGTACAAGGACTTACATGTTCCCCTATTTCCATACCAAAGGCCAATTTGCCAGACACGTACTTGTTAAATTTGGGAGTTCTAGAGAAAGTGTAGGAGTTGAGAGGAAAAGGCACTGGGTTCAGGAGTTCTTGGATTTAGGATAGTTTTTTCTTCTCTAAGTTTTGAGCATGTGTTCCAGAGGAAGAGTTTGCTGTGTTAGGTTTCTCGCTTTAGAAATACAATTCTTTTTTACATGGATATAACAAAATAAATTTGGGCCAGCAAGAGAACTCATCTGGTAAAGTGCTTGCTGCTGGGCCTGATGTCTGGAGTTTGAGCCCCAGGACCCATATATGGTAGACTCAGAGAAACAGCTCCCATACGTTGTCCTGACTCCTACCTGTGCGCTGTGGTGCATGCACACATACAAACATACACACAAATAATTAAAATATTCACATTGTGCCAAGAACAGTGTGATGTGCTATATCATACTCCAACTTTATTTTTAACTGAAGTTATTAATTAGACCAGGGTCTGTTTTTCAGTTGAAAAGATTAAATAGTGTGTTCATTTTTTTGAGGCAAGGGTCTCACTCTGTAGGCCAGGCCTTGTCCTCTGGAAGAGCAGCCAGTGCTCTTGATCTCTGAGCCTTCTCTCCAGCCCCTCATTGTGGGTTTTTTTTTTAATTTTTTAAAAATTTATTTTTATGTTATGTTCATTGGTGTTTTGCCATGGGTGTCAGGTCTCCTGGAACTGGAATTACAGACAGTAGTGAGCTGCCCTGTGGGTGCTGGGAATTGAACCTGGGACCTCTGGAAGAGCAAACCACTGAGCCATCTCTCCAGCCCCTCATTGTGTATTCTTAATCCAACAAATAATGAAGTATGTTAGCTTTCACTTTATTGTGAAAAGCTTTATAGAGTCTTAGTTCAAACTAATTTGCTCAGCTACAATGAAAATAAGAAAAGTTTGATGTTAAAAAAAAAAAATCCTGGGTACTTTGAGATGGCTCAGTGAGTAAAGTGACCTGGGCTGGTGACCTGAGTGCCCAGCACTCAACGTGGTGGAAGGAAGAGCCTGCTCCTACTGGTTGTCCTCTGCCCTCCACATCGCGCTTCCATACCACAATACCACCACTGACAATAAATACATGGACATTTTTAGACATTTTTGTCTAACCAAGTTTTAACACATTATTGAACCCCTACTTTGTTCTAAAGATTAGTATCTTTCAATGTTACCCACCCTCAATAAGTAAAATTTGACTTTTAGTGTGAATGTATAGACTTCAGAAAGTGTTTTTTAAATTGATATTTATATGTATTTCTGGATAATTTACTTACTCTTGTTTAGTGCTTTAGTTGAGCTTTTAATTTAAATTTAAAATGTAGGGCAGAGAGATGGCTTGATGGGTAAAGATACTTGCTACCAACCTTGACAACTCGAGTTTAAGGCCAAAGATCTATTTGAGAGAAGAAAAGAACTGACTCCCCCAAGCTGTCCTCTGGCCTCCAAATGCATGTAGCAATATGCACATGCAGTAAATAAATGTAATTAAAAAATTTTAGATGTAGCTTAACTGTTTTATAGTAGCATCCATTTTACTTAAGTTCTTTAGAAAATAGGATTCCAGGCTGGGCAGTGGTGGTGCACTGCTCTTGGGAGGCAGAGGTAGGCAGATCTTTGTGAGTTCAAAACCAGCCTGGTCTACAGAGCAAGTTCCAGGATAGGCCCTAAAGCTACAGAGAAACCCTATCTTGAAAAACCAAAAGCAAAACAACAACAACAACAAAAAGAGTTTAGTCAGGTGGTGGTGGCACATGCCTTTAATCCCAGCACTCGGGAGGCAGAGGCAGGCGTATCTCTGTGACTTTGAGGCCAGCCTGGTCTACAAGAGCTAGCTCCAGGACAGGCTCCAAACATTCACAGAGAAACCCTGTCTCGAAAAACCAGAAAAAGAAAAAGAAAATAGGATTCCATGAAAAAAAAGTTTACATACCTTTGAATAGTTCTTGGAAAAAGATAAAGTACACTTTGCTTTACCAGTCTTTATTAAACAATGTATCCTAAATAAATTTTGAATTCTTGTGATTATTAATGTTCATGATATTTTACTCTTACTCTAGAGTGATACATTTAGGGACTCTGGAGTGTTTTACTTACTTATTTTTTTAAACTCTTGTATAAGACAAGATTGCTTTGCTTTTCAAATGTGAGTGCCTACTTTTTACGACTCCTCTTTGTTAAATTGCAGCTTATTGTATTCTAGCATGCTTACCTCAAAGCTCTCTTTTCCTCTAAACTTAGTACTTCTGGGCTGCTATTGCTTAAAAACGACTGACCTTACTTTAATAGTCTGCCTATGACGAGAGGAAAGGAAGTTTAAATGAGGATCTATGGGACAGGCTTGACATTATACTTGGATTTTACATTATACATTTGACTTGGATTTGACATTATATATATTACACAGGGATTTCAAACTTTATATGTCCAAAATTCAACTTCATTCTTTCTCCCAGCCTAAGCCTGTTCCTCCTGTAGTCTTCCCCATCTCAGCTAATACCTCCTGATCACTCTGCACTTGACGTTATTCTTGAGTCCTTCCTCTGTATCACGTTAGAATCTGACACCCCCACTGCCGTCCTGGTTCAGGCTACTATCACCCTTGACCTGGGTGTGTAGCTCTCTAACTCCAGCAGATCTCTTCTCAGTACAGTAGCCATAGGTAGACAAGACAGGGTGATGTACATCTGTAATTCTAGCACTCAGAAGGTAGAGGCAGGAGAATGATAAGTTTGAGGCTAGCCTGGGCTATCTAGTGAGACTTGTCTCAAAAATACATACATATTTACATGCATACATATACCATATATATATATTGTCTTAATCGCTGTTATGTTGCTATGAAGAGACACCATGACCAAGGCAACTCTTATAAAAAGAAAGTATTTAATTGGGCAGTTGCTTACGGTTTCAGAGACTTCATTCATTATCATCATGGCAGGTAGCATGGAGCTGGAACGGTAGATAGGAGCTGCATTCTGATCTGTAGGATGAGATGCTGGGTCTTGGTGTGGGCTTTTGAAACCTCCACACCAAATACTTTTCTATGTCTGTTGAGATAATTATGTAATTTCTGTCATAAGTCTGCTTTTGTGTTGTATCATATTATTATTGATTTGCTTATGTTGCTCTGTTGAATATATCCTAGAGTTCTTGGAAGCTTTGGTCATTCTCACTTTTTTTTTCTTTCTGTATAATCGGGATGTATCATTGTCTCCACCTGGTCCTCCATTCTTGATATTCTTTTCTTTGCTCAGTCATGTCTTTTGAAGGTGCTTTCTACAATGCTTTTTATTTAGCTAACTCATTCCCAGAATTTCTACTTAGTTTCCTTGCAGAATTTTTCCCTTTAATTTTTAATTTTTATTTTTTTCCTCCAAATAACTGACCATTACATCTGCTTTGATACTTTTTGTGCTGTGGTTAGGTCCTAAATTAATCTCCTTATTGCCTCATTCTTCTGTTTGAGTCTCCATGTGACCATTGATCTCTGTGTGTGTGTGTGTGTGTCTGTCTATCTGCCTTGTCTACCAGAAATCAATGTATGGTGTTTCTCAATCACTTGTTTACCTTATTTTTTGAGACAAGATCTCACACTGAAACTGGAAATCACTGCCTGGCTATTCTAGCTACTCAGCAAGACAATTCCTGTCTCTGACTCTCCTGTGCTGGGTTCAGAGTCAATGCTGCCACACCTTCCACTTTCCGTGAGCTCTGAACCCAGGTTTCCATGCTTGCCGAATTATTTTACCAGATGACCCTTCTTGTTGATGCTTTATAAAAGTAGGAATCTGAAATTGTTTTCTGGCATTTCAGTGATCTCATTCAATTTTGATTTCCTATGTTTGAGGAATAGTGAACTCGTGAAAGGGTCATAGCGGCTTGTAATCTCATCTTTCTTTCTTTCTTTTTTTGTGTGTTGGTTGGAGTAGTCTTCCAGCTTTTTATCTTCCCCTTTATCTTACTCTTTCTGTTTCTGTTCTAAGACTTTGTGGTAAATTATATTCATGGGATTCATGTTTCCGACCTCTATTTAGTGGGGAAGCCAATTGAAGTAACACAAGCTGGTTTGACAGCAGCCGTGATGTTAATCTGTCACAGAAGAGGCTCATCCTGAGAAGGCTCAGAAACAGTGATGGCACTGATTGGGGGAAATGTAGTCATGGATTTTTATAGCTAAGATTATGAATGGGTTGTAAAATGAGGAGGTAATAGAAAAGAGAAAAGCAGGAGAATTACATATCATTGAGAAGGAAAGTATACGGGTCAGGGGTATGGGAAATAGTAAGAAAATAATACATAGTAGGTACAGAAAAAAAATGATAAAAGCCTGTTCAGACTAGAAAGGTGATAAGCCAACAACCAAAGTAGAAAAATACAAATATAGGTAAAATAAAGAATAATGTTGAGCACTAAAATGGAACTGAAGGTTATTAGGACCATGATTATTTCTGATTCCCAGTTGGGATGAATGTAGTTTCTCCTTCCCATCTGATGTCTTCTGTAGCAGTCTCTGCAGGTTGAGGGAAGACTGATAGTCTCAGTCATTCAAACATTCCTTGCTGGGAGGGGTTCCATGTGGAGACTAGTAGGGACTTCTTTTCTGCCAGAGACTGCATTTCTTCTCCACCAGTTAGTTACAACTTGCCATCTCTAGTGTTCGAGGGAGCAGAGGTTCTTTCCATGCTCGGGGTTCCTGAGGTTGAGGCCTAGGATATGGAGGGCCAGCCACCTGTGATTAATTACCTTTGTTGTGCACAAGGAGACGACAGCAAGTTCAGCAGCGTTCTTGCTGCTGTCTGTCTGAGGCAAGCCTGGTAAGGGGGTTTCCTCCAGGCTGTTCTTCAGAGCTCTGCTGGAGAGTCTCAGCATGAGGCTCCTCTGCTACACTTCTGCCTCCACTCCCACAACCTGTGTCGCCCAGGCCGCCTCTCTGCTCACCGCCTCTCTGCTCACCGCTCCCAGTGTCAGCCCCTGATTGTATCTACTCTGCATTTACTACTGTGTCAATAGGAAAGAGCTCTCCTCTGGCAGATACTGCTAATCTGGTCAAGGGGTGGCCACTCCTGGCTGCTGCTCTGCAGAGGTCTCGTCTTAGCCTTGACTCTTTTTGCTTTGGCTCTTATAAAAAGTGGATTGTTTTGACCCTGGCTCCTTTCTATCACTGGGCGGCACAGAGGAAGCTGCTAATCCACCATCTTACCTGGAAATCCTACTTTTTATTAATAGTTGTATCGAATCTGTAGTTTTGTTGACTTTTTTTAGTGAGTTTAAAGAACTTAACATAAATAATACATTATTAAGAGCAAAATGTTCTTTACTGTATTTTCTCTGTAGATACACTCTGTGCAGTTCTAGAAAGAGACACATTAAGTATTCGAGAAAGTCGACTTTTTGGAGCTATTGTACGTTGGGCAGAAGCAGAATGCCAGAGACAGCAATTGCCTGTGACGTTTGGAAACAAACAGAAAGTTCTAGGAAAAGCGCTTTCCTTAATCCGGTTCCCACTGATGACAATTGAGGAATTTGCAGCAGGTAAGGCTGTACCTTCACTAATTTGAAACTATTTCCAGAGCAAAATAGAAGGTATGATTTAATAAGTACTAGTTACAAAATAAATATATTTGTATATAGTTTCATTTAATTATCATAAGAACTATTTAAGATGACATCCACATTTTATAGCTTAGAGGAGTGAACTAGAAAAGATTAATTGCCTTTCCCAAGGTTATAGGGACAAATCTTTTTGCCCTTTATGGGTGCTACTTCTGATTAAAAAGAGACAGACTTAATACTGAATTTCAGGTGTGACTAGCACTCACATGGTGGTTCCCAGCACTCTGTACTACAATCCCAAAGGACCTGATGCCCTCTTCTATCCTCTTTGGGCACCAGGGATGCACATGATACACACACATACATGCAGACAAAACAGTCATGGAATAAAATAATAAAATTATAAAGAACATCCATATACATGTCATTTGTCCATATGAATATTTCTGTTGAGTGTAACAGAGTAGAACTACTAAGTTGAGCATGAGTGTGTTGTAGCACTAGTTTATCCAAAATGAAAGAACAAAGCTCTTCTGACATGGGAGAGCAGAGTTAAGTTGAGTCTGATTCTTCACGTGACTGTCTTAACACTTTGTACCGTTATTGCGTCAGTCTATTTTCTATAGCTATGATTGAAAACTATGACCAAAAGCAACTTGGGGGGAAAGGGTTTATTTCATCTTAAACCCTGGAGTGCTTCCCAGCAAATACACAGTATTGGGTATAACCTACAGCAGCAACAACAACAAACCCAACTTTAATTTTGTGGTAAAGTTTTCTTTTCAGAGCTGTGATTATAGGTATTTGTTTTAATTTTCAAGTATTTGAGGATTCTATTTTTATTTTCTCTTAAAATTTGTATTCCAGTATAATTAGAAAATTCTGTCATCTCAGTCCTTAGAAATTTATTGATTTATTTTATATCCCAACATGTCCAGTTTTAATAAATAGCCATATACTAAAATGAATGTAGTCTGAGTACAGAAAAATCTGATGAGTTCTGTGCTTGCTTAACAACTTGAATAATCCTGTATCTACAAAATAAATATTCTAAAAATAGTGTCCAAAATTTGTATCTATCTACCGTCCCCTCTTGTCTTGTCAGTTACTGAGAGAAATAGGTTCAAGGTTTTGGTTTTGATTGAAAATATGTCACCATTTGGTTACATAAATCTTTTCTTTGTATATTTGAAGATTCTATCATTGGATACATTTAATTTTGTATTTAATTACTTTTAATGGATTTATTCTTTATGATACATCCTGCTTTAAATCTAGTAAAGCTTTTTTTACACCTTTGACACTTAATGTAGTTTTATAATCTTTTTAAAAAGTTTTTTTGTATTCTGTTTTCTAAAGATTTAATTTGATTATTTTAATTGTGTGTGCGTGTGAGAGAGAGGTATATGCATGAGTGTGGCTGCCCAAGGAGGCCAAGGTGTTGGGTCCCCTTGGAGCTGGGAATCAAACTGGGTCTCTGCAAGAGTAGTTAAGTGCTATTACTTATTAAGTCGTTTTTCTAGACCTGTATTCTATATTTTTTCCCATTCTTTTAATTGGGTTTTTATTATCTTTGCATATCAGTTATGTTCCTGTAAACTGCATTTTAAGGTATCCAATTCTACAAGCATTATCTTTTACTTTCAATATTTGATTTACATTTAATAGGTCATTGATAGATTTAAATTTATACTTAAAAGGTTATTGGTACATTTGATTTATGTTTAATAGGCACATTTGATTGACATGTGATAGGTCATTGGGACATTTGAGTTATCATCTTGCTACTTGTTCTTGACTCAGCTCTGGTTTGTGGTGGATTTTGTTTGTTTGCTTTCTCTTTCTCCTCACTTTCTTTAGAAATAACCAAGTGATTTCTGGTATTTTGTTTTCTTCTATTTGCTTGTTAAACATTTTCTTACTAATTTCTAGTGAAAACTAAGAAAAGTTAAGCTATTTTAAAGAGAAATCAGTATCTTTTACTATTTAGTGGGTTACTTGATAATACACAAATGCTTCCTTATGAAATTTAGAAGTTAAATCTTTGAAATTAAAACTTTCAAATTAAAATTCCCCATGCAGTACAAAAGATACTTAACCCTCTTCAGCGTTTGTTGCCATTTCATGTGTTTTAACTCTTTAAAGCCCATAAGATGTTGTTATCTTAAAATCAGTAGTCATTTAGATCCTGTCAGTTTACCCTCTCTGGTGATTGCTGTGCTTCTATTGGATCGTCCATCACACTGGACAGTTAGCATTCTTACAGCAGGTGGGCTGTCAGATTCTCTTAGCTCTTTCCCTGTGTCCGTCTGTAACCGTCTTTTCCTGCTTTCAGTTTTTGAGGAATACAACTTCAGTTAGCAGTTATTATTATGTATTATGTAATGATCTATTATGTAGATGCAGTCCTGTTTCCTTTTGGCTTCCGTTATTTCCCTTGGCCAGTCTTATTGTTACCTCTTATTACTATAGACGGATACATACCTTTTCTCTGGCACTTCTAGGATTCTACAGTATCTTGCTTTCACATAGGTTGTTGATGATGTATTAGAGACATGATTTTACACAACGGACATTAATTTTTTGATTTACTGCTGTTAATTTTAGCTCATGCTATTTTACCTTCTTTAAGCTGTTACATGTTCTTCATCACCTGAAAACTTTCTTTTTTCCCTTTTCCTCCCCTCCCTCCCTGAGACAGGTTTTCTCTGTGTAACTCTGGCTGTCTCTGGCACTTGCTTTGTAGACTAGGCTGGCTTCGAACTCAGATATCTGCCTGCCTCTGTTCTTGAGTGCTGGGATTAAAGGTGTGCCACAACTAACTACCCAGTAAGGACTTTCTTTTCAACTAAGGAAAATTCTCTTGCTGTAGGCTTGACATGTATTTTTAACCTGAAAAAGGTGTGTGTGTGTGTGTGCGCGCACGTGTTGTGATGTTATGCACAAATATGTAGAGGCCAGATGTCAGCCTTGGGTGTTTTTCCTTAGGAACTGTCCACATGGCTTTTCTTTTTGAGACAGTCTCTCACTTAGACTCTGCCTGGCTTTACCTCCCAGTGCTGGGATTGCAAGTATGTACCACCATCCCTGACTTCTTACATGGGTGCTGGGGTTTAGCCTTACAGACTGAGGCATCTCCTCACCCTTACCTGGAGGAAATTTCCATCTTCATCTCTTGTTTCATCATACATAGGTTCAGTTCTGTTTTTCAGTGCCTTTCTTCACTCCTCCTTCCCTCTCTGTCGCCAGCTTTTTCTGATTGCTTTATACTCTTTCCTAATCCAGAGATTACAATAAAGCTTGTATCATGTATATCAAGCCAATATATTTTGTCATTTTATATGTGATTCTTAAATTTATTTATTTATTTATTTGGATCAGGGTCTCACTATATAGCTTCTGTGACTGGGAAATTGCTATATAGAGTGTGCTGACCCTGAACTTACAGAAATTCAGCTGCCTCTGTATCCCAAGTTCTGGGATGTGCCACCACACCTTGCTCTCATACAGGATTTTTTTTTTTAATTCTGGGTTTTAAAATCAGTAGGCTTCTTATTCCAAATTTCCTAGTAATTTGAAGATTCTTACTCCACTGTTTCTACTGGCTTTGCAAGGGATCTCCTGGCCTCTTTTTTGAGGGAGCACTATTAATTCTGGTAAGTTTAAAGTATTTGGTATTTTTCTCCAATAAGAAAAAGTGAATTGGGAAATTGTACTATGTAGCTTTCTATTTCCATAGCTTTCCCAACCACAGTTCTCACCTTCTGCTTGCTTTTATGTCCCAGAAAGAAAGCTTTAGCCCCTGTCTTTGTGAACAGAAATGTCCCTTGTTCAGATTCTAGTGTCAGACAGGTAGGAAGTGGGAGGTGGAGGGTCCCAGGTACCTGTCTGTCCTGGAGATGATTTGCCACAGAGAGCTTGCTCCTTCTGTTGGATGGAAGTCAGTGGTACTCAGAAGAAAAGACAGAAAATGATTTCTGTTAGGGGAGAGTTCCATCTAAGTCTTCACATATCTTAACACACATTCCTTCAAGTTAGTTTTGAAAAGATTGGTCAAAACTTCAAATGTATGCTAAGATTTTATATGCTAAGTTTATTTTGTATCTCTGCAGGTCCTGCTCAGTCTGGAATTTTGTCAGACCGTGAAGTGGTAAACCTCTTTCTTCATTTTACCGTCAACCCTAAACCCCGAGTAGAATACATTGATCGACCACGATGCTGCCTCCGAGGAAAGGAGTGCTGCATCAATAGATTCCAGCAAGTAGAGAGCCGCTGGGGCTACAGTGGGACAAGCGACAGAATCAGGTATCTGCCGGAGCGCGGGCTGGGCACGTGTGGGGAGGGCGCCAGTTAGTGCTTAGCCTTTCTTTAGCCTCCTCATCGTGTGAGAGGCAGTTAGCCAATATTTCATTCTATAGTTTGCTTAATACAGGATGAGGCCAAAGCTGCACACAAAGAAAAAATAACTGCTTTTAGCGAGTAAGAGTAGGAACAAGTGATTTAAGTAATCAAAGTAAATAGAAAATGAGTATAGAAAGAGCACTAGAGAAATTAAATAGGCAAATGAAGAACGGAGTGAGTTAAAACTGATGAATACATAATCTGTTTTCCTTAAAAGATCAATAGGACAAACCGTCCTAGAAGAAGCCATTCTTCAAATTCCTATCTAGAAATCAAAATGTGACTATCATATGCTAAAATTTTTACTTAATTCTGGGTTTACTCTGTGCTGATAAATTGAACATCTTGATGGAATGAATCATTTTATAGGCAAATATAAATTATCAGAATTGACCGGAGAAGAAAGCCTGAGTAGACCAATTACCTGGGAGGAGTTAAGTTGTCAGAGAACTGTCCATTCACAGAGTTCACAGGTGAGTTTGTATCAGACCTCCAAGGAACAGAGGTTCCTGGAGCACTGAGAGAAGGAAATACCGTGTGGTTAGTTCCTAAAGGAAGCAACATTCAGATAAGAGTTAAATGAGACACATAGTCTGGACTGCCTCACCATAGGGTGTAGAGGAAATTCTACAGCCCACTCTGTCCTGACACAGCGGTGCTATGAGAACAGATAGAGTATATTTGGAGGGTGAAGAAGTAGCTGGGTGATCTGTTAATATGGCTCATCACTGTGGGAGACTAAAGAAAACAGTGGTTCCTATAGAGAGCCAGACTCCGGAGATGGTAGGGGTGCCATTGATAAAATTTTACCTTTGTACATGCTGATAACTATTAATAGATTCAATCTAGAAAACATTTCACTAATAATGATTGACCACTGAAGAGAAATTAAGAATTGAAACTCTAACTAGAGATACCCACCTTTGCTAGGTTTTGGCAGTAATTGATGCAGTCATAAATTAGAGCCCTATATAATCAGAAAGGAGGAGGCCTTTTCCATTAATTCTGGATGTACCTTAGTACATAGCTCTAGGAAACTCAGTTTTTCTATAATATATATAATATAAAATATCTATTTTATACATACACACACACACACATATATATATAATTTTTTATTTTATTTTTTTTCCCTAAGACAGGGTGTCTCTGTGTGACAGGTCTTTGCTGTCCTGGAACTCACTCTGTGGGCCAGGCTAGCCCCAAACTCAAAGAGATCCATCTTTCTCTGCCTCCTGAGTACTGGGATAAAGGCATGCGCCACCACTGCCAGGCAAATATTTTGTACTTCTTCCTTTACTGACTTGAAATGAAATTCATATTGTCATGCTTAGGGGATAAATGGTCTATCTGTAATACATACAGAGAAATAAATACAGCTGATAATAAAAGTGTAAGGTAAAATAATGAAGCCTACAGGAAGGTTCATACTTCAGTACACAGACTTTTGGGAGGACAGTAGCAGGCAAACCAAAATGTACAGCTCAATGTGTATGTGCTCATATGTTTGTCGGCTACAAAGCATGCACATGTTAATGCCTTACATTCCAGAAGTTGACAAAAGTTGTCACTTCTCTGTATTCATATTTCCATATCTGAACTTATCTACTAGCTGAAAGCTGTTTCAAATTCTTTGCTTAAATTTTTTTAGTCCTTTTCTGCCAGAGACTTTATTTGCATGTTCCCAAGCAAGCTGAAGCTCAGCTTTCCTACGGAGCTGGACCGGGAAAGGATAGTGTATGCAGTGCAGGAGACTGCTCTGGGCTGAATCTAAAGGGCTAGGTCCAGGTGCAGCAGCTCTTAGCAGGGCAGTCTTGGTCAAATCACCGGATGCCTGAACTCCAGTTGCTCTTTTGTAAAATGAAGATAACAGTGTAGGATGTGTCGTTCATGGGATTTAAGTGGAGGCAGATCGGAGTGTCTGTGTCTTCACATATGACATATGCATGTTTGGGTATAAAGTTGTGTGTGTGTAAATATATGTATAATTACTAATGGCAACAATAAATACATAAGTTTTATTTATTTACATGGTACTTGTTGTTTATGGAAATCACTAAAATATCTTTGGCCTGTAAATAAAATATGATTACAGCTTACAGTTACAACAAAAAGTTTCGTTTCATGAATTCTGGGAGTGTTGGTTCTATTCTGTACATCACAGGAATTGTAGTGTCACTGGCTCCTTGTACCTGAACCTTAGGGTGAAGAGAACCTAACAAAAAGCCTATTGGGCCTAATAAAAGAATAATTGCTGCTTTAAAATGTGAATTTGAGATTATTCTTACCATTATTATAAACCCTGTTAAAATAAGAAGCCCTCAGTTACAGAAATGAACAGTGGTCACAGTGTACAGTGACGTAAAAATACTTAATGCCACTTACTGTACAATTAATGACTAATGTGGTATAGTTTATATGTGTATTACCACAATAAGAAACCCAAGACTTTAAATGTAAAACAATGAGATATATTGAGTAAATAACATTTTAAGTACATATTTTACAATATTGTAGTTATATATTTACTATATTGTATTATATATATTGTAGTTATATATTTATTATGTTGAACATTACTATAATACAGTAGGATTAAACTCCAAAATGGTCAGCAAATAGTTCTTCTGTGTAGATCTAGAGAACTTCGCCTGGAATCACACTTTACTAAGGATGAATTATTAGCCTCTTAAATTGTGTATGTTAGACAGTTTCTTTCAGAAGTCCCATGGTTTTGGTAGAGGAGTGGCCTCACAAAATATAAAATTAATCTGGAAGAATAAATTCTATTTTACCAAAGGGAGGAGCAGCTCAAATACGAAAAAGAACGCTGAGTCTATAAGGAGTGTTATATGGACCACACTGTAGAGGTCAGAGCCATGAGGCCAGGTGAGCATTTAGAATGGAATAAAAGAGGGAAAGATTGGCCACTGGAGTTGGATCCTTACTGATCCCATGCAATATTTATATAAATTAAAGTTTTAACATTAAACAAAAACAAAACTTTGAACATACTACAACAGATGAGGATGATGGGGCCTCTCAGCCTAGAACAGATCATTGTTTGGTAAAGAATTTTATGTTCCAAACGATGAAGTTTAAAGATAAATGACGAATGGGGGACTCTTTAAAGCAGTTTGACAGATATCATAAAGCGTGAGAGTGTGCCTTTGATTTTCCTCCACACTGCTCCTGCGAATTGAGTCTAAGGAATGATGGAAGCTGTGAGACAGTTTTGTTATAAATCATATATTATCATATAATGAAGAACTGCAGATAACCCAGATTATCCAAGTACATGTCACTTCTTCCCATGAAGATGGGTTCAATAGTTAGGCTACATGAGTTATCTTAAGGGCCTATGGAGGAGGTGTGATCTAGGTCATGTAGATAGGGCAGAGGTCATCTGAGTTATTAGCCACCTTCAGTCCTGGTTGTGGCAGCTTGGAGGAGCCCCTTCTCATAGTAATACAGAGGTCACCTAGAGTATTAAATGTCTCCAGTTCTGCTTGTGGGAGCTTGCTATGTCCAGGTCCTGCAGATAGTGCATGGATCACCTAGGCTAATAGCCACCTCTAATCCCAGCCTTCTGGGCAGAAAACAGGTTATACATCTTTTCCTTGAAAAGACAACCCTGAATGAATATTCCCTAGTGCTCTGTGTGCACAACAGCCTATGTATGACCTTTGTGTTCCCAGCACCTTCTTTCTCCCACTGTGTTGTCTGGATGGTCTTGATCTTGCGAGCACAAGTTTTCCTCCTGCTTTGACTTCCTGGTAATCTCAACATGAAAGTTGTTGCAGCCATGCATGGCTAAAGCTTGTTTCACTGACTACAGAAACTGGGGAGAATAAAAATAGATAGTTCACTAATGTGTAGGGCTGCTGTGCTATTTAAAGGAGGTGAGTTATAGTAATCAGTGGAGCTGCGGGCTCAGTGCATGTGCAAGTACTCAAGAAACTGTTGTGGTGTGTCAGGAGTAGTAATAGTGATCGGAACTGCAAATGCTGAGATTACAGGTTACCTGTAATCATTGTGTGTAATACAGTCTTTTCAGTTGCTTTGTAGGTTATATCTTTTTTTACACATACAGTAAATGAAGTAAAATAGATCGGTATTTCTTGACTATTGTGACCAAACTAGACTTGCTAATTATTTTCTGGAGCCTTTATCCAAATCCACCAATGTGAGTTGGTGCCTGTCTCCACCCGTCTACCACCAGCTGTTAGCTTAGTGCATTTACAGCTCTTCCCACAATATAGAGTTAGTATTTGTCCCTCTCTTCTTGTTTATCACTGTCTTCCATATGGCAGAGATGGAAACTGTGCCTTGGTCACCATTGTTTCCTTACCAGCCTCACAAACTGAATATGCTAGGCCCTTGGTAAGTATTCACTGAGCTGACAGAATGTCCAAGTTTGGGACTTTGATCTTAATGACTAGAATGGTCATGAGGGAGATTTGGATGAGTGCAGCACAGAGCCAGCCACTGTAATAAGAGCAGGTATTCAGGTTACAATCCTCTGACTGTACAGAGCAAATCCTGCTTGAGGTCCTCTTCGGTTCACATTAGGATTTGTGGGAAGTGAAGATGACATTTTCAAAAGTGTCTTTTATGATGATTTCCTTTTTGTAACTAAAATCCAGATACCACTTTTAAAAAGCTATAATCTTCAAAATATGAACACTTAGAGAATTTTTTATGTTATTTTGTAATGGGATCCTTTTTTGCAGGTTCACAGTAAACAGAAGAATCTCTGTAGTTGGATTTGGTTTGTATGGATCTATTCATGGGCCCACGGATTATCAAGTGAACATACAGGTACTCCCCCATCCCTGTTATGAAGATTTCAGTTCTGCTCCTTACTGTCCAGCTTTTTTATTTGTTTTAAAAGGCAGCCACTACTTAGCCCCTGCCATTAAATAGTTCCTGTCTGGATACAAGGGTCTAAAAATAAGGAGACAGAATTGATGGATTTTCGTGTGAAATTTCTTGATGTTTCATTTGAGTGTTGACTACTATTTAAAAATGTTTAGATACCCTCCATGAAGTCCATCCAAAGTCCACCTAACCAGTTATGTTACCAAGTTACAAAGAGCCATTTTAACCGCTGTAGTAAAGCCTCGTTTTTCTGGGCAACTTCTCCTAATACCATGTGTCTACCAGCTGAGCTATGGTTCCTAACATACCATGATTCCAAATCCTCTAAATGAATGTTTCCTTGAAATTAGTGTGTGCGTGGGGGTGGGTAGTGGTAGGTACATGTATGTGCTGGTCTGTGCAGGTGGGTGTGAGTGCACATAAAGGTCAGAGATTGAAGTTGAAAATAATTCCAGGATCACTCTCTATCTTCTTGCTTCTTTTGTTTCCTTTCCAGACAGGGTTTCTCTGTGTAGTCCTGGCTGTCCTAGAACTAGCTCTGTAGACCAGACTGACCTTGAACTTAAATCCATGTGTTTGTGCCTTTGGAACACTGGGATTAAAGCATGCACCACTACCCCTAGCACTCTCTGTCTTCTTATTTGAGACAGTCTCTCACTTCACCTAGAGCTCACTAATTTAACTAGGCTGACCTGTGAGCTCCAGGGATCCTCTTGTCTCTCGCTATTGCACCCAGCTTTTATGTAGCTGCTAGGGATCTTAACTCAGAACTTCGTGCTTATGCAGGAGATACTCTGCCCAGCACTTAAGCCGTTTTCCTAGTACTTTAAGTTTTATTAGAACCATCTAGAGGACTTTTTCTTTATTTAAGTATTGATTTTATTTTGTGTGCATGCACCTGAGGGTATGTGTTTCCTGTATATGCAAGATCAGAGGAGGCATTGGCTCTCCTGGAAACCAGAGTTAGACAGTTGTGAGCTGCCGTGTGGGTGCTGGAACCTGAACTTAGTCCTCTGCAGGGGCATCTTTCCAGTCTTGAGAGCTTTTCTTAGTACCTGTGCTGGGTCATCATCCCAGAAACTTGTAACATAGAAAGGATAGTCTAGTGTAGCAGACAGAGGTGGCTTCTTTTTTAAAATGTGAAAGTTCATCTTTATGTGCCTAGGTTTTTTGTTTTGATTTATTTTTGAGATCCACTTTACCTTTCACCCTAAATAAGAGCCTTGCATGTCTCAAGACAGTACTTTGGCTCAGATGAAAATACCAGAGACTTGTGGTAGAAGAAGGATTTGATAACTTGCAACATTTTTGAAAGTTGATCCATGTCTCCACTGCCACTAGCTACATGGATCACCATTAAGGAAAGATAGATCCTTGGGACTATATATAGCAGTTATATCACTCAAAGACCCATCCCCACCCCCTTCAATCTCAGCTCTCCAAATCCCATGGGACAGCAGTATTGAAGCAACAAGTATGTGTAGCACAAATAATAAAAACTCAGAGACAGATATTGGGGTTCAAGCTGAAGATCAGAAAAGCAAAGCCACTAGAGAGTTTTTTACCTCTACCATGGCTCAAAGGGGCAATCCTATCCTTGGTGTAACTGCAGACTGCAATGCTCTCCACCAAACCTCAGCTGTCTTATATACCTCTCTCTGCCCAGCCATATCACTCCTGTCTCCACCTCCCTAGTGCTGAGATTAAAGGCGTGTGACTCCTGAGTGCCCAGAACACCTTTGTGTGAGCTGTTTCAATCTTGTATGTATGTATGTATGTGTGTGTGACTCCTGAGTGCCCAGAACACCTTTGTGTGAGCTCTGTTTCAATCTTGTGTGTGTGTGTGTGTGTGTGTGTGTGTGTGTAATTCAATCTTGTATAGTCTAGAGTGGCCTTGAGTCCTGGGATTAAAGGTGTGTGCCACCACTTCCTGTCCTCTAGAAGTTTAGCACTCTGACTTCAGGCAAGCTTTATTTATTAAAACACAAATAAGATATTATAAGTATATAAATTGATGGTAATTGATACAAGAAGGTGTTGAAAATACATCCATATGCTAATAATGGCACCTTGTTGTAGTGTAATGGTATTTTCTAGAGATTTTAATTTTATAGTTCCAACCTTTTATTGAGCTGATTAGAGATACTTGAAAGGTATATTCACTGAGCATGGGGTATGCATCTTTAATTCCAGTCTTGGGGTGTTCCAGGCCAGCCAGGGCTACATAGTGAGACCTTGTGTTTAAAGGGAGGCAGGGTGAGTTATATTAGAAAATCACACATAGAGCTTAGTTGTCACAGACTGTACATAGCTACACCCGGTACCTTCCTTCCCCTCTCCTGCAGAGGACCTTAGCTTTAGGTGGCTTTTGCCCATTTTAGTACTGTTTCCTAGACGGTTGGCAGGAAGGCAGGCTTATGAGGGCACTGTCCCATGTATGGAAGCCTCCTAGTAACTGGTAGGTTCTGCCTTGAGCTTTCCAAGCCGTCCTCCATGAAGCTTTGCCCTCTTTAACAAAAGCGCTTTCCTCTCTGTCCAGCGTCTTTATCATCTGAACTATCACTGCCTGCATATTTCCCCTCATCTATTGGCTGACTCCTGGAGGGAGTCCCATGATGTCTTGTATATCGCTTAGAACTAATAATATAGAGCAAATTTAAATTATTCACAAACATGGCAGTGCATTTAGGGGCATTTTAATTTCAGTAAATACTGAGATTGAAAATGTTGAGAGATTATCCTATGACTAAGACATGGGTTAAACAAAGAAAGATTTTTTTTTCCCTCCAATATCTCAAGTTCACATCGCCACTCCTCCACAGATAGGGTTTCTCTGTACAGTCCTGGCTGCCATGGAACTCACTTTGTAGACCAGGCCTGGCCTCAAACACAGAGAGATCACCTATGTCTGCCTCCCAAGTGCTGAGATCAAAGGCATGCACCGCCATGCCCGGCTCAAGTCCACATTCTAAAGTTCACACACCAAACTGTGTTTTGTATGTAGCCTCTCTTCTGCAGCCAAGCCCCCGCTGCTCGATGCCTTCCCCACCCTTCCTGTGATGCATGAGTTAAAGAGCTATTTTCTGACCATCAAATGCTTTAAAAAGGCATCTTTGATAATTAGAGATAAACGGAGAAAAAATAGAACATGGAAAGTTTACAGTCTGAGTCGCAGCTTCTAAAGCTTCCCATTCTTTCTGTAAGACTGTTACCGTTTAACTTAGATGTCACTTCTCTTTTAAACCACAGATCATTGAATATGAGAAAAAACAAACCCTGGGACAGAATGATACTGGATTCAGTTGTGACGGCACTGCTAACACATTCAGGGTTATGTTCAAAGAACCTATAGAGATCCTGCCCAACGTGTGCTACACGGCATGCGCAACCCTCAAGGTAAGAGCTGCCTGGACTCACGTGTGGCTCCTGCCTTCCATGCTTTACAGAGCCCCTGGTAGGGGAGCCTCTTAGAAACGGGGAGGGGAAAGCGAAGTGAAGACCCTCCACGGCTTTAAGTGCTGTCCAGCACTACTCTATTCTGAGAGAAGAGTTCTTCCTAAGAACTGCTGCCCCTTTGTTTAAAGAAATTGAACTTTCCACACAAGAGAAAGTACTGTTCCCTTAAGAGTAAGACCTTTCCACAGTTGTTAATGGCCTAACTCTTTATTGGTGTTTTTAAATTGTTTATAAGCAAAAACTCCATATTTCATTAAATGACTAAATGAAATTTTATATGGAATCTGTAATGACTGGGGCAGAACACAGTGAGCGCTTCCTAGACGACTCTCACTAAACCATCGCTTCTCATTTAGGGTCCAGATTCTCACTATGGCACAAAAGGACTGAAGAAAGTGGTACATGAGACCCCTGCTGCAAGCAAGACTGTTTTTTTATTTTTCAGCTCCCCTGGCAATAATAATGGTACTTCAATAGAAGATGGACAAATACCGGAAATAATATTTTATACATAATCTAGTGTTAATGACCATTCAGTCTGATCACAAAGCATAAACAACTGGCCACAAATAGTTGAGTGTCATGAGTATTTATAATTACAGAATAAGAAACATTTTAGTTTCTTAGAGAAAGTAAAAAACCTTATTTAAATTTCTGCATGATTCAAAGGCAGATTTTCCATTTTCTTCTAACCCTTGGGGCAAAGAGAACCAGGTTTGTGTGAAAAGCGCAGTCTTTCCGCTTCGTTTTGTGTGATTCACAGCTCCACTGACTCGTCATCTTTCAGTAGTTTGGGAACTGAAAGATTTTTGTCTTATGTAGCAGATTGTGGGTGTTTTTGCTTTTTTAAGAGCTTTTGTTTTTACTATTTTGAAAGTTAGGTGAAATGGGTCAGTATTCCTACAGAATTCTTTTTAACTCAAATAACTAATTTTAGAAAATTAAGAAAGCTGACTTTATATTTGGGGTTTTGAAATATCTGGTTGTTAGCATTTGGAATAATGCTAAAAGTAAGACTAGAAAACACCCAAGAAAACTTTCAGTGTATTTATAGAAAGGTATTTTGTAATAGTATAGTAGTGTATTGCATAGTACTGTTTAAAACTGTAAGTGGCGCTTGTATACAATGACAATTGTTACAACAGATCACAGGGATGATCTAAGTGCATTCTTTGTCACTCCCACCCTGCTCTGCCTGTCACAGGGCTGCCAGTGATTCTTAGGTGACTGAGATAAGATGGAGGTGCCAATAGATAGCACCCGCACACTGCAAGAACGGGGATAGAGCACTGTGCCCTCACAGCTGCTTTGACACCAGGAAGCTGTCCAGCCAGTCGCTCCTGCTGAAAAGGAAGGGGGCCTTTTGTCAGCTACATAGTTCTAGCCAAGAAGCAACATGCTTGATAATTGTGACCTTTTAATGTGGCTGGTGCATCTATAATAAGAGGGGGTCAGAAGGATATCTGGCAGAGTGACATTTCTACGTTTTTATAAAGCAGATTTTTAATATACAAGTGAGATAACATTTTCTCCTTGAAAATGATTATCTTAAAAAAATTAACCTTGTGTAAATTAAGCTTAAGGTGTATCAGTCTATCAGTAGTTGTGGAAAATTGTTAAAAATAAAAATTCTAAGTATCAACTTAAGATTTTTTTCTAAGTAGGATATAAAAGATCTCATCAAAAGTAATATTTTGTATTTTCAAGAGGGCAGGGAGGTGATGTGTTGTTGGCCAGAGCCTCTTGGAGTTGCTGAAGAAAGGGCACTGTTTTCTATTTGCCCTGGTACCGTGATCTCATGTTGCCAGCCTCAGTTAGCTGGAATACCCATGGAATGTGTGCTTCTGCTTAACCGAAGTTTAGCAAAGACTAGTAGCCATGGGGAGTACTTCTTCCTAACCAAGTGCTGCATGCAGAGGTAGCTAGTGCTTCTGACTCTGGGGCACTCATGTGCCTTGCTTCTTATGAACAACTATAAAGGGATGTGGCTGATGGAAGCTACAGGAAACAGAACCACTCACTGACGTTGGGACATCACCTGGAATCTTTAAAATAAATTTATCCTTTTTGTTTACCTATCTTTTGTCATGTGTCTTTTTCTCTAAAAGTTGAATGTGAGACACTTTGGCACAAAGGTTGTACTTAAAGTTTAGCTCTTAAGCACTTCTAATTTTAACCAGTACTTACAGAATGGGGCAGGGGACAGTTCAGAGGTACAGCAGGTGACTAATGTGGTTTGAGTGAAAAGGACCACATCGGCTCATGGAGAGTGGCCCTGGTAGAGTGAGTGGTGATATTTTTCTGTCAGCTTAGCAGCTGCAATAGTATCTACTGATAAAGTTAATTCTTCTCTGTGGCCCCACAGCCCTGCAGTAAACGCCCCTCTGGCCCCTGGCTGTGGCCTGTAGGGCCTTCCAATCCCATGGCCCAGGCTCTGCCATGGCCACAGTATGTAGGTTTAAACTAAGTCTTTATTCTAGTTACCAACGACTTGGAAGTCAGATGTGGGGGTGAAAACCTGCTAGATCAGAGAAGCTGTCAAGTGTCTAGGGGATTTCATGATTTCCTGAACTTTGGTTCCATTTTGTGCCTCTATTGTAATTTATTTAATAAGAAATAGATGTGGTGTGGTTAAACACATGGATCCCTGCCTGAGCCTTCAAGCTTGCTGTCCCTAGCCTTTCATGAGCTTTCCTCATGAGCACATCACACACACCCTTCCTTGTCCTATGGGACTGCTGTGCCTGTGATGTGAACTGAGATGCCCCATTCTGAGTGCAGCTTTCAGTGGCTGTGTTCAGCACTCACGCTCCATCCTACCTGTTACTGCATCTGAGCGCTGTAGCCCTTTGACCCTCTTGACTTCCCTACACAGTCAGACATTTGGTCTTTAACCACTTTAGTGACCCAGTCAATATATACCCAGATCAATGTGGCCTGAATTAAAGGTTGGTGTCCTAGCTGCTGAGGCCAGGCCTTCAAAGTCCTGTCATTTGGGGTGTAACTCAGTGGCAGAACATGTATCCAACATCAGAAATGATGTAAGTGGACATTGGGATTTTGATCTCTGGCTCCAGCCCGAATCAGATTGCTGGTGCCACTGGGTGAGTTTCCATAGACAGCGTTGCCGTTTTCCAAACTGTTATAGCTAATTCCTCATTGCTTACCTTCAGCACCCCTGGCTGGTGAAACTCCAGGTCCTGCGTCTGAAGCCTCCCTCTTCTAGCTCATTCCTGTGCTTTCAGATGCAATTACCTGGTTCAAAAAAAAAAAGTCCCCCCAAACCCCTCCATATTCCTGTTATTTCTCGGCAAAGGGTGAAGTCTTATCTACACATTTCTGTTTATCCGCTAAAACTGCCCCACCTGGGTCACCAATACCACTAACTTTTAAACCTGTCAACACCTGGTCGTTTCAGTTTTTGTGACAATCGTCAGTTGACCACTCCCCTTTGTTGCCATACTACCTCTGGCTAATGTTTAGCTGTGGCTTGTCTCCCTGACTCTTTTGCTCTGTTGGACCTGCATGACAGCTCTGCACATTGGAAATGTAATGATGATCCATTTCTTTCTGACCATCTGTTCTCTAACACCCGCATAGGGCTCTGATGCTTCAGTTAGGCACAGGTAGCTCCTTAACTATTCCACTTGGATATCCCTAAATATTTCAAACTTATTGTACCCTAAAACCTCACCTCAAACTGCCAACTCTGTTCACTAGCCCCAGACTTGGGCATCTTCGGTCTTAGTTGCTACATGTGATCTTCCATCTCTGACTATTTAGGACCCAAAGACCCTCAAATGGTTATACACTATCTCCCATTTAGGTGGCAGATATCTTCCTACCTCTGGGCATATCTTGTCTACACATTCTACCCAAACTAAGCAAGGCCAGTCCCTGGCTTCAGCAGTCGTCTTGACTGGCCTCTGCTCCACTCTCGCGAGCCGTCGTATTCCATTTCCCATTGTAAATCCCCTCCTTTCGCACAGCGCTGTACAAATGGCCACGATACTTCGTGGGAAAGACTAGCGCTGAGGCTGGCTGCTCTTGTCATCAACTCCTAAGGACAAAGATGGCTCTACACGTGATCGCACTCCTGGCAGGCAGGCTCCAAAAGAACGAAACCCGGGCGCAAGGCGTCGCTCTCGGATGAGGGCAGGGCGCGCACGCTGCTTCCGCCCGCGACGTGCGCAGGCGCAGAGGACTCTTCCGTCGCTCCGCTCGGTAACTC
>LOEQ01001640.1:262810-298210 GCA_001685075.1 Bramus lutescens | reverse complement strand
GTGGTGCTATACACATTAATAGAAATGGGTTAATCAAGATGTGAGAGTTAGTCAAGAAGAGGCTAGATATAATGGGCCAGACGTTGCTTAAATGAGTACAATTTGTATGTTGTTATTTTGGGGTATAAGCTAGCCGTGTGGGAGCCAGGTGGGACAAAAAGCAGGCCCGCAGCTCCCCTTTCACTACAGACCTGGATGGAGGGGGGAGGACCTTGGACTTCCCACAGGGCAAGAAACCCTGACTGCTCTTAGGATTGGAGAGGGAGGGGGAGAGGGAAGGGGAGAGGGAGGGGGGAGTGGGAGGGAAATGGGAGGATGGGAGGTGGTAATTTTTAATAAATAAATTTTAAAAATTAATAAAAAAAAGACATGCATCCAAAAGCAGGCTGTGTTTTCTTCCCCTTAGAGGAATCTCAGTGTTCCCCCAAAACATCAAGGATGTAGTGGCAGATATACTGGGTTTGTCATTCAGTTTTTTAGGGACCTCAAAGTGTTTTGAAAACTTAGGGGTCAGGAGGAAGTAATCAGCATATTTCTCAAGCTGAAAGTGACTTTGAGAAACTATAGGAGGCTCACCCTGGGTTTTAGCTTCATATGCTCTGTCCCCATGGTCCAGGGGAATAGATGCACCATTTTCTTAAAGCTGTTCAGAGCCAAGCATTACAAGTCTTCTCCAGCCTCTCATTCTTAGACTAAAATGTATGTGTCTTGTAGCAAAAGGGGAGCGGCCTGCTTTTCATCCCACCCAGCTCCCGCATGGCTAGCTTAGCCCCAGAAATAATAANAAGGCCAAGGCAGTTTCTTTATTAACCAATGAAAGTAACACATAGACAGATGACCCTCCTACATCAGTGTCTGAATTTCCTCATGCAGTCCTCCTCCGTGGAAACCTTTCCTGCTTGCATAACCTCACTGCCTTCATCTCTTTGCCTATCCAGCTCCTATTTCACAACTGATCTTTAACCCACAGCCTTCCTTCAGATTCCAATAGTGGGTGAGGTTTACCCTCTCCTATAGGTCTCTGCCTTGCTCTTATCTCAGATATCATCAGATGGTACTGAAATCTTTCTCTATGACATTGGAAGCTGCCAACAATATTCTCTTTGGTTAATTAGAATTTGTACAAATTCTATGATCTACAACAGGAGTGGAAGGGTAGTGGTTCTGTACCTTGAAAATGAAAAACAGGCTTGTGCCGCTCAGTACTGGAATGCTGTTGTTGAGGGTGTTGGTATTGATGGTGGTGGCAGTGGTGGTGGTAAGGTGTGTGTGCCTGTGTGCGTGCGTGTGTGTGTGTGTGTGTGTGTGTGTGTGTTACTAGGGATGAAGTCTGGGGTCTTGCACATTTTGGACCATATCTTCAGCCCTGCAGTGTCCTTTTAAGTACTATTCTCATCACAACAATTTCCTGAACAAGAATTTGTCAGGCTATCTACTCTCTTTTGGTACAATTTCATTGCCCTTCATCCTGCCTCCTGCTAGACCAGATGGTGTGCTAGTCTCTGATGGCAGAAAGCCATTTCCATTGTTAAAATGACTCCTGACTTCATCCTTTTGATTCAGTAAGACCTGCTGCCTGACCAACATCCAATCCAGAGTTTATTACCTTTCCATGGACTGAATACTGGAGGATGGGGAGACAGAAGGAGAGGCAGGAGATGGGAGGAAAAGAGGATGGAGAGAAAAGATAGGACTGTAGCCAGGTGAAAAATATGGAAGAAAGAGAAGGGGAATGGGCTGTTTGCACCAAATTGTCTCTTCACCTGACTTCCCAGCATGCATCGTTGTGCTTTAGTTCCACATTGCCTTCTGCTAGGAGGTGGATCAACCATATGCTATGTTTCCAGTATTTCTCCAAGATATTTTATGTGGTCTGGTAAGTTCTGCTTTGTAATTTCTAAAGCCAACTTTCCCCTTCTAAAAATAGTACAGAAAGAAGACAGGGCGATTTTCAGTCACAGGTTCTGAAGTAGAGCAGATCCTCTTGTGAAGTACTGGTTGTCCACACAATACCGGCCCATTGTGCAACAATGCTTCATGGCTCATCTCTAACCCTCATGATGCTGTGATTTCCATACACACAGAGAGAGGTAGAGAGACAAAAGCAGACAGACAAAGGGGTGTGTGTGTGTGTGTGTGTGTGTGTGTGTGTGTGTGTGTGTGTGTGTGTGTGTGTGTGTGTGTGTGTGTAGAAAAACAGACAGACAGAGACAGAGAGAGCAGGGCATTACATCAGTATGGTAGAGCCAGTTTATCTCCTTTATCACTATGTATCTATGTATTTCAAGCTGGCTTTGAACTTATGGTTCTCCATAGTTCTGCTCCAAAGTACTGTCTGTTGATGAATGTTATAAACTGAAACAGAAATGCAATGTGTTGAATTTCAGTAGAGTTATTCAAGGCAGCTATTTTTAAGGGAACTCACAGTGTATTTATAACCGTTTTCATGCCCTTCTTAGATTTGGCATCCAGCCCCCTCCTCTAAAATCTTGTCCATGAGGCCTTCTCTCTTGTGTATGCAATATGGCAGTGTATCAGTTAAAACCATAAGTAATTCAGCCTAAAACCAAAGCCAATTCCACATTATTTGTCTCAACAGAATTACCTGAATTTGCCAAGTGCTCTGATGTTCTATAATCATAATTATGCTTTCTAATTTGTTGCTCTATAGACACTCAGAGATAGAAGTGCTGAATTAATTGTAGCATTTTTGTGACCTCTAGACTTTCTCCATTAAGACCAAGTTAATTTTTCAACATGAGAGGACTCATTTTTTGTACAGAATAGTATCAGTAATAAACAGGGAGCATAAGTGAACAGTGTGCACTAATGGCTGCAATCAAACAGCTATGTGATCACACCCTAGCTCCTCTGAAATGCAATTTATGTCAAATGCATTAACAGAGGATGTAATGCGTGCTTGATTTGTTTTGGGCTTTGTGGACAAGCAGCGTCATTTCTCAAAGATTTGTATGTGCTCATGACGAGATAAAACCACAAATAGGCATGTTCGCCTCAAGATTCATTTGCAGGATATGATGTGTTCTTGAAAAAGAGGCAGACTTCACCACAGAGACACCTGGGGGACCACTTCTTGGAGGCCCTTCAGATCATTAGAGGCCACTGGGCATGTGCTGATCTAGACTTCTCACTATCCTCCAGACTTGCCCTGACTATGGAGACGGCAGTTGAGGAGATCTTGACGTAGTCTGAGCCAGTACTTTGGGGTGTTGTTAACTCCAGCATATACAGAAGGCAGGAAGGGCTGTAGTTAGGTGGCTTTGCAGTAAAGTTCGCCTTAGCTGTCTAAGAAGGGCTTGGCATAGCATCACTCTGGTTGACTAATAAGCCATCCGTGGCACTGTCCAGGTTCTGACCAAGCCTCCGCCACTTCTCAGTGAGGATCCTGGGCAGCAAAGATTCTCACTCATGGGTGATACCAACAAGAAGGGGAAATGGACTTAGAAACAAAACAAGATAAATATTTAGAACACTAGTTCTACAGTGTTTTAGACTCTTATTCTATATCAACCAATGTGTTATTTTCAAAATCTAGTATTAATCTTATTTCTTTTCATAAAGCGTTAAGTAGAGGATGTAAAATTTAGAACAAATCTAAATCAACAATGTCCTCTTTAAACCAGTGTGGCTGGCTTTAAGGTGCTACCTACCATTTAGATTTTTTTATTTATTGGTTTTGATTATGAATGTTAGAAAAGGCTAAGACACTATGTTGTAATATAATGTGTGTTACAAATTCTACATAGCTCTAAACAATAGTTAATTTGTGCCAATAAAATCACTAATTAAAGTGACATGAAAGTAATAATAAGGGTTTAAAAGTGATGAACATATGTAACATAAAGATATCAATCATTCACTGTTTCTGTATCAGACGTTTGTAAGGAAATTAGGATAGATTAACAGTCATTATAGCTGGGATTCTTATTTGGCCTGGAAATATGAGGAAATAAAACCAAATAACAGGTGCATAGCAAGGACCTTTATTTCTATGAGTCGACAGTTTCTAGGAATCTGTCAGGACGGCATGCGGAACCCACAGCCTGGAAGGTAGGACCCATGCACATGTTCTGACTCAGGGCACTGGCAACATGGGGTCTCAGCACAGGTCCACACCATTAAATGCCAGACCTGGAAGATAGCACCTTTTGGCACACTGTGTTCTAATTGCAAACATTGTCACTGTTTAGAAATTCTGAATTGCCTGGGTGATGAGACGAGACGAAACGCACAGCATGCCCTTCAACTTCCTGTGTTAGCACAGCCCTTCCCAAGACTCTCAGGACAGTGTAGTCCGAACCAAGGATAGAGTTGACTTTCCTGACACCTGGCATGAAGTGGTTTGTGGGACAAATGACCAGAACAGAGAGAAGATTTGGGGTGGGAATTTCATATTGAAATAGTTGCTCTCAAATACTCTTCAAACAATTATATGGAAGAAATGACACACTAGTAATAGTGTGTAATGCTTAACTAGAAGTTAAATGCTTCAAAATAAATTCGTAGGAAACCAAGAATCCAGATACACCCAGAATTCTGTTGTCCTTGGTAGCTACAAAAGAATGACTTCAGGTTCTCAAACAAATACTCGAATATGGAGGGATTCAAGTCCTTATGAAATGACACAGTATTTACATCTGAGTTAAGCACATTCTTCGATATGATTTAGATCAAATCTAGGTTATTTGTATGCCTAATACATACTTGAAACATGTTGAGGCTGCTGATATGAAACCTATGGATAGGTAGGGCAAAGGTACATTCTTCCCATCTTTCAGTCCTTAGATCAAGTTCCACATTCCCTGGGGCCTGCACACCATGCTTCTGGCAACAACCGAGGGCTCACTTGGAGATCTTCTGTTGGTTACATGAATCCCCCGCAGACTGTGGGCAGTGACCATGTCTTTACTTTTTAGGGCACATCCTCCTGACAGAGAGAGACGGAGGAGCAAGAAGAAAACGGGAGGAGACTGAGATGGACATATCTATGCAAAGAAAAAGTGGAACCAACTTCCTGTCCTAGGGAAGTGAAGCAGTCTAGACAAGAATTTCCCAGCCTCCCTTGCAAGACTCATTTCCTATGGTCAAGTTCTAATCAGTGTGATGTTGCAGAAGTTCCATGACCTTTTCTGGCAATGCTATCTCCCTTAACAGACAGCTGGTACTTATTTTCAGCCTTCCCTTCTGCCGGCCAGGATGCAGATGCAATGTCAGGATTTGTTGTGGCTTTCTTGGTGGTTAGGAAGAAACTTGCTGTTCTTAGGGACTTGGGACAAGGACAGTCTTCTCTCAACTGGGGAGCAGGTAAGCTTTATTTTCACATATTGTTAGGATGCCACAGTATTGTTCAGCAATTGAAACGACCATCTGGATAATCTGAAGCGAAGAATAAAATCTCACAGCCACTATCATAAATTAGAGCAGTGGTTCTCAATCTTCCTAAAGCTGCAACCCTTTAATACAGCTCCTCATGCTGTGGCAAACCCCAACCATACAATTATTTCATTACCACTTCATAACTGTAATTTTGCTACTGTATGAAACATAATGTAGATATTTATGTTTCCCAATGGTCTTAGGTGACTTTTGCGTGTTAAAGGGTCACAACCCACAGGTTGAGAACCGTTGAATTAGACAACACTTTACATTTAGCTGATGTAAGATAAGCCAGATCGGTGGGTTTATTAAATCATTTGTAAGAATTCAGAATCTTCCCTAGTATATCGGAACATGAGTCAAGATTTGGAATATGAACTGAAATGGCCTCCAACTTCTCTTTACTTTGCAGTTGGCAATAAAAATGGTGCCTGAGAATGCCAAGCAGCTACACTGCACTGATAGCCAGAGATGGTTCCAAAAAGAAAAAATAAAACCTAATTATAAAGGACCAGAATGTGCAAACTAAAAAGCTATGAAGCAATGCATAAAACCGAAAGACCTGTAATCATAGCAGAAAACGCTAAGACAACTTTCAAAAACAACAGAATGAACTTTTAAAATTTACAACTAACAGATGATGCAATGTTGGTCTAATGGACACAACCGCAGGTTCAGAATCCAGTGTGATATATAATACACACGCTTTACAAATTGAATTTTAACTAATGATCTAAAATTCTTCTTAAAATTATTCACATTGAGCTCATGATAAGCTGCAAAAGAAGTCTCAAACAATTCAAAGAGTTAAATAATCTGAGCAATGCTCCTTGATATAACAAAAGTTCAAAGGGAACAAGTTGAGAGCAGGTGACATTCAACTATAAAGTGTGTAAACTGTGCATCCACAAATTCATATTAAATAATCCAGAGTTTAATGAGAAAGTTAGAAAGGAAACTGAAAATGACCAATGAAAATGCTGCATGAAAAACTTAGGGTAGAGCAGAATCAGAACTTGGAAGCTAAAATATGGATTCATTAGTCTTTTCCGGGGGGGGAGACTGGGGATCAAAGCCTCTTGCCCGCAAAGCAAGAGCTTGCTGGATACACTCTGTAGTTACAGGAAAATTTAGACATACACAAAACCAAAGAGGACCTTGTAATAAACCTCTACCCCTTGTCCGACTTTAACCATTATCAAGCTTTGACTACCTTCAATTATTTGGCAGCAAAATATATATTTTATCCCCAAGTCCTTCAGTATATCTCTCAAAGATATGACTTAACCAAGTGGCAATGTCATCATCACAAGTAAGTGAATAAGAATTCTCTAGTAATTGTATACTTTGTTTGAATAAGGATTCCAAACAAGATTCAATTCTTACATTGGTTTATACATTTGAACATATCTTTCAGTCTATAAATGCTACCCTTTCTTCTTTTTCTCCTTAATAATTACTAGTTGAAGCAGCCTACAGGAGCTGGTGAGATGTCTCTATGGGTAAAGATACTTATTACCTAACCTGACAACCTAACTTTGATTCCCTAGGACCATGTTGGAAAAGGAGAGAACTGATTCCCAAAAGTTGTCATCTGACTTCCATATGTACTATGGCACATACGCAAACAGACAAAACACATGCCTCCACAACAGATGATAGATAGGTAGACGGATAGATGATAGATAGATAGGTAGATAGATAGATAGATAGATAGATAGATAGATAGATAGATAGATAAACAGATGATACATGCATACATACAGACAGACAGACATAAATACATACATACATGCACATCATTTTTAATTAAAAGAAGCATACAAAAATGTTTCTCTACAAAAAATTCTTACATCCTGAATTTCATTGATTTTAGTACCACTGAAAGCATTCAGAATTTTCTATTCTTCCTATAAACAATTGTTTGTAGTTTAATTGTGGTTCATATTTTTATGAGAACACTTTACAAGCAGTGGCATATACTCCCCACCATGTCAAAGCAGCAGGCTTTGGCATCATTGAGAATCATGGCCTACCTCTGAATGTCCACTAAGGGCTGCAAAGGTAGAATATCCTGTGTATACAGTCTTCATTAATTAACTAAAATTCTTCCAAACACAGCTTACCATCAACTACTATTTTCCCTGAGGCACAGCTTATATAAGAAAAGCAAAATAAATGCTACAGTCTTCCAATTTAAAGGGTTTTTTTAAGGATACTGAAATAACAGCCTTACATTAAACATAACTATAAGAAATATTTTTATTATTATGAGCTCATGGGTTTTAACACATATGACATATTTAATTCTGCAGATTTCATTCCTTTTTGATGGTTATATTGTCTCACTGTTGGTCAGAGAAAATGGGAGCCTTTAATGAGGCATTAGGATCCTATTGTTGTGGCCCTGTTTGTCTTTGGTAGAGTCTTTGTTATCTATTGTGACAGATGTTCCGGGATCATTTTGTATATTTTCTGCCCCAGATCTGGTCTCTGCCAGTCTTTAATAAGCACTAGTTCTCTTCAGTGGTGTGACTATTGGAGAAATGCATTTTCTCACAAACAGCTTGGAAAGAAGTTAGTTAGTTATACACTAATTTCAAGATGCTAGAAACAGAAACTGTTTCATCAAAGAAGCACAGTGGGAGGGAAGAAATGGAGACCTACAACACACTTTCTTGCAAAACCTAGTGTGATTAGTTTAATGATAATAAGCTTTTAACCAGACTGAGTGAGAATGAAAAGGCAGAAATAAGTGGTGTTGTAGGGGGAAATGTGGAGGACAAAGCTATAACTACAGTAGACATCAAGAATCACCTTAGGTTCAATGCACTGTGCTTCCTGAACTTCCAGAAAATCAGAGTTTAGCTCCCAGCATCTGAGTGCCTACAGCTGCTCTGAGCACGGGACCCTTGGGAGTTCCTGATGGCAGGGGAATGGTTTCTGGTGCGTTTGGCTGGGACGTGGCTATCCCTGTATAAGCTGCCCCTGAACACAATAAAGGGGGTTTTCTTGGGGCATCCTGGCATCAAGGATGACCCGTGTCTCTGTCTCTCTGTCTCTGTGTATCTTTGTGTGTTTCAATCTCCAGCCCCTTGCCCGGTTCACGAACTGTATGGTGGTGCATAGAGCGCAGACAGTCATGGTGTGCCGCATGTCCCCAGGGACTGGAAGGGGCCTGGCACACACTGAGCATCCAATAAACATCTTCTAAATAAGCATTCTAAATAAACACAAACAGCTTCAAAAATGAAAATGAATTCATGAAGGCAGGTGAGTATATTTTCTATATCAAAGTGAGAGAACAAAGAAAAGCAGAGAGGAAAATGACAAAAGAAAAGGAGAATGAAAGAAGGGAGGGATCCATCATTTCATAAAGGAAGATGAAAAACTTAGAAAAAGTAGCATCAAATTTAATTCCAGGATGTATTGTAATAATGTAGAGTATATCCCAGGAAAGTAGGGAAAGCTTTTAATATAAATATCCAGTGTAACACTCGGTGAAAACAGGATGTGAGCATCTCAGTATACAGGAAAAGGTCTGATGAAATTGAACCTTTTCATGAGCAGAAACCATTTATTTCACTGCGATAGAGCATTTGTCCATGCCTAAAATAAACAGTGTACTGAAGGGTGAGGTATTGGAAGAGGGGTAATTTTTTAGTTCACTTTTGTTTTTTCAAGACAGGGTTTCTCTGTAGCTTCGGAGTCTGTCCTGGAACTAGTTCTTGTAGACCAAGTTGGCTTCAAACTCACAAAGATCCGCCTGCCTCTGCCTCCCGCGTGCTAGAATTAAAGCCGTGCACCACCACCGCCCGGCTTAGAAGAAGTGTCTTGAAGACAAAAACAAGACAAAATGCCTATGTCATTACTTCTATTCACCGTGGTCTCGAATACAAGCAACTTAATCTTATGTGCATAGAAGAGAAGAAACAAAGAAGCACCCCCAAAAAGAGAATTCAGCGCTGCTCAAGGTGTAGCATGGTGCTCAAGCATTGACCTAGCACACATCAGGTCCTAGGTTTGAATCCCAGCACTGCAAATAAAAAGGGAATTCAGCAAGCTCACTGAAGACAAAGTGTATGTAGAAAAATCAGTAGAGACCCTCTTCAGTATAATTTACTAGAATGCATATTAGGACAATAGCTCACCCATACTGTCAAAATATAAAAGTCTATATGAAGAGCCTTAGACCAAGTGGATATATTTTGTTGGAGAAAAACACTGAAATATTATTGAAGTTCATGAAAGCAGGTCTGAAGGAATAGAAACTGTCTACGATCAGGTGGGAAGCATCAATCCCATAAAGACGTAGTCTTCCCTAAAGTAATCCACACATTTACTGTAATTCTAATCAACGTCTGATCAATATCCCAACACAGGTTTAATGTAGTTGAAGGCAGGAGGTCTTACTTTGCAGACAGTAGCAAGCACTTCCTTAAATGCGCAGAAAAACATCAAGACCAACAACATTTGGAGAAGGGGGACGGGACAGGTAGAGGATGGGTCATTGGGGCCAGAGCAGGGGAGGAGAGGCCTTGTACCATGAGAGTTCAGACTTTCTACAAAGTCGTGGGCCATCATAACTAACAACAGTGGGTCCTGGTTCCTTTACGGATGAGATGTTCCAGCTTTGCTGCCGGTTAGCAACATATCCAGGGGAAGGTCCTCAAACAGCTTTCTCAATGCCGTCTGGAAATTCAGCTTGAAAACACGTACACTGTAAGTGTGTTATAGAAACTACATGAAACACTGATACAAAGCAAATGATTCAGACAGAGACAGTAAGAACTTTTTTTAAAGAGTAGAAATGTATTTGATCTTAGTTACTAAAAGCAGTAATCACGATATAATATGCTTTATTAAAAGTATCAATTAAATCAAGTAGCTACTCCTTTCTTCCTTCTGTTTCTGATGCTGGCTCCCCTTGGAACTCCTCATCTGCCCTTGAATCTAGAGGTTGGAATTGTGTTCTTTGCCTGGCCACTCGCTGCATACTTTCCAACACACAGAGCTAAGCAAAACCATCAACTGTTTCCTGTAAACCTGGCTACAGCCCACACAGGAAAGAGAATGCACAATCATCCTGACCCATGACTGTAAGACAGTCAGAGAGTGAGGATGTCCAACTTGAATCAGAAATAACCCTTCAACACTAGAAGATATCAACATTCTTCAAGCATGCTTATAGCTGGTTCAACTTGATCCCCCCACCTAGGCTTATTTCCCAGGTGTTCTGTTCTTCTACAGTTAATTTCTCTGATGCAAAGTCTTTCATGTAACCCAGGCTAGCCTTGAACTACTTTCCTACTGCACCGCCACACAAAAGTAAAAGTACTTTGGAGATATGAACCATATTAAATTATATATTTTATTAAAATAAATAGTTAAATTGCTATTTTGAGACCAAGTCTCACTCTGCAGCCCAGACAAGCCTCAAACTCATGGCACGCCTTCTGTCTCAGTCCTAATTGCTGGGTTAATATGCATGAACCACTACATCCAGATGATTTAATTTTTGAAAAGGAAAATATATTGCAGGAGTACATCTTTGCCTTTCAGGAGAAATCTGTAAATTTTCACTGAGTTTCTAGGTCAGGGTCTAGTCCATGGAGCCAGCTCCAGATTTTAATGTTGCCGTTGCCTCCTCTATCTTGAGGCATAATTTTCTTTGTGAGTGCCACAATTATGCTAGACAAATGATGACTTTGATACTAAAGGAAGAAAATTAGAAATAATTTCTTTTAATTGTCTGACTTCTCAAACTCATTACATGTGACACAGATACTTTCAACAGCACAGAAGCAGACCAAGATTTCTAACTCCAAAAGCTCAGCAAAAGAGGAGGCCGAGGTCAGACAGGAGGAAGATCAAAACCAACCTCTTGTACTGCTTCATCAAATCCAAGAATTTCTTTTCACAGCTCTTTGTCCCCACTGAAGTTAGTGATATGGCTTTTTAAAGAGTCCTGACTGGGACATCTGAACCTAAAAGGACGGCCAGCACCACATACAAGATGCTCCATACTCCCATGAGGGTCAAAGCCCAAGAATATGCACTGATTGTGCACAATAAGATGAAATGGACCACAAAGCAGACATCCCCTCGAGGAAACGCCAGATAAAGGCAGTTTAAAGAAAGCATAGTAGCCTTCTCCGGAGGGGCAGAATCAATAAAATGTAGACATGATTATGCAAGAATTTATTAGACTGAAGGGTCTGGGCGATAGCTCAGTTAGGAGAGCATCCTCACAAGCATGGAGACTGGAGTGGATGCTCAGCTCCCACATAAAAATCCCAGGAGTGTTGGCCGATGTCTGTAACTCCAGTGTGGGAGAGGGAGGGAGGAGACAGGTGGATCCCACTCAGCTTTTTTTAGTCAATGAGGTCCAGGTTCTGTGAAAGAACTTATATCAAAAAAAAAATTGGAAAACAATCAAGAAATGCTTGAATTTGACCTCTGGTCTCCACACACATGCACAGCCACCCACAACCATGCACACACAGACATGTACGTACACTGCATGCACACACACAGCAACATACACACATACACACACAGCTTGCCTCTGAATGACCCCATTGTGCTGGTTTATAGGGGTAAGAGTGAAGAGAACCAATGGCTTCTCAGTCCAAGAAACTGAAAGTCTCTGAGAAATAGGAACCAAGAATGCAGCCTAGGTCCAAGCCTGAAGGCCTGCAAGCCCCCTGGAGAGAGGCTACCACAAGTCCACATTCAAAGAATGAAGAACCGGGGATGGAGAGATGGTTCAGAGGTCCAGAGCACTGGCTAGTCTTCCAGAGGACCTGGATTCCATTCCCATCACCCACACGGTGGCTCACAAACACCTACAATTCCAGTTCCAAGGGATCTGACTCCCTCTGCTGGCCTCTGTGGGCACAAGACATACATGCAGAAAAAAAATACTTGTATAATAAAACACTAAATCAATCATAAAGTTTAAAAACAAACAAAAACAAAACAAAAAAAACAAAAAAGCTGAAGAATCTGATGTCCACTGACCATGGCCAAATAAAAAGTACCCATTCAAGAATGAATCTTGCCTGCAGCAAGCTTTCCCCCTTTCCCACTTTCTGCTCCATCCAGAACCCTGATTATTTACTGGTGTTCCCCACATTTGGGATGGCTCTTCACCCATCAGTTCTGGGCTCCACATGCCAGCCATCTCTGAAAACACCCTCACAGACACTCCCAGAAGTGTCTTCCCAGTTTCCCAGGTGACTCTCAATCCAGTCTAGTTGAAACGAAGGTTAGCCGTCACAGGGCAGTCCCCTGAAACGTCTCTAGATCTGAAATGCACTGAGTTGCTCAAAACTTCGCAACTTGATTTTGCAAGATGTGGTCAAGGCACTTGCCACTGAGCCTGGTGACCTGAGTTTGATCACTGAGACCCACTTGGATGGAAGCAGAAAACCAGTTCCGGCAAGCTTCTCTCTGACTTCCACACACATGCCATGGCATGGACACAAAAAGATGAATATAAGTTTTAAAAATGTTTACATTCTTCAGACGTTCACCCATCTCTGTCATAAGAGGATAGCTGGCGGTGCTGCTCAAAAGACAGAGCCTCAGGTAGCAGCTCAGCCAGTGATATTGCTGTCCAGGGCAAGAACCCTGTTCTCAGGTATCACAAATATCTCAGTCCCCTGGAGACAGAGCGGTTGATTCACGCAGGCCCTGCAACTTTCATTGCTTGTTAACTTTCATCTCAATGTTTAAATTTAATGGACTCCCGAAGTCTGGAAATCAGAACCCTCTGTGGGTTTAAGTTTAAGGCTTCCTGGCAGAAGACGAATCTTTGGGCTCAGTGGCAATTTTAAAAAGAAGTTTAATCGAAGTCTGAAGTGTTGCATAAATGGAAGATATAAGTTTTAATTGAAAAATAATTATAACCACTTAATCACTTTTAAATGAGGGCTGTAATTGCAGTCAGTGCACAATAGCCACATACAGACAGTGAGATCCCAGCAATAAAGCAGGGATGGTACAGCTTGATTTGCTAATAGCACTTCCACTTCTCCTCCCTTTTGTCTCAAAGATTAATTCAGGCAAGGGCTATTAGTGCTGTTAATTGGTTCTGCAATTTAGACCTTGTGTCTGTGAATGAATGACTGATGCAGTCGCTCAGCCAATAAATGGGAGCACTTCGTCAATGCTCCCCATTGTCCAGCAGGGCATCATCTTGGCTGCCCAGCCTCCCTCCCACCAGCCATTGGGGACAATAGGCCCAGGGCCTCTTCTAAGGTCACAGCTTCAGAAAGGCCTGTGGTCGGGCAACGCGATGCCTTTGAAACGAACCTGACTTATTAGATCTAATGGATATTCAACTAGCATTATTTCCTGCTCACCAGTGGAAGATTTTTTTTGAACCCTCCCCTCACTTTATTATGAGGCTATGAAAGAAGAGGGGGTCCAGCTCTTATGAAGCTTGGCAAAAGAAAGTAACATTGGCTGGAAGATAAATAGACCCCAGAGCTCAGGGTGAAAACCCCTCCTTCAATTGCTGCAGTGCCTTCTTGGCATGGGCATCAAACTCAGGGAGGCTTTGGAGACTTATCAGGCCCAATGGGAAACCATATGGATTGTATTCCCCTCAAGGACTTGGGAGATAAGTGTGTGTTGAAACATCACCAAAGACGAGTCCTGATTGAAGACCATAGTCACCAGCAAGCGTTCGCTGGCTGTCACCACTCAGGGAAGGTACGTGGCACCACAAGAAAGCCCCTCCTCTACAACAGCAAACCTCTTAATTGCCACAGGCACTCAGGTTGAAACTTTCCTGAGCTTAAATGCTAAGAGTCAACTGCTTGCTGGCTGTGTTGACCCCAGGAACAGCCTTAAGCCAGGAAAAGCCAAAGGATACAGTGTGTCGTGCTCCAAACCCAGGGAGGGGGATGAGGATGCAAAGGGCCTCTGAGCCTAGCTGACACTGGACATGGAAACGCAGACGTCCCTCGAATGTTTTACAGACTGTATGTGGGATCACACATTTGGGTCTTTGCACGGGAGGCGGGAGGACTGTACTCAGCTTGGTTCCCATTCACAAACTGACTTCTCCCTTCAAAACAAGAGTTGAAAAACCTCTTCTGTCCTGACAAGAAAAATGACACCATAGAGAAGCTCCACCACTCCAAGGAGAGCAAGAGGGAAGCAGCCACACAAAGCGGTTTGCACAAGAACCAACGACTGGGCACAGGTCTCCAGCCATGAACTCCCAGGCAAGAGAGAATAACTCTGTGTTTAGTAAACAGAGATGACGTTAACTCTGTTCACTCCGTGACAGAACCTGGAGAGTCCCTGGTTCTCTTGAAGGGTGAAGAAAATAGACAAGCATGAGACATGCATTGTCTGTGGAGAATTTAAAGGCAATAATCATATTCACTTATAGTTATCATTGTGTGGTCTTTCCATTGCTGGCAATGGTAAATATTCCTCCTTAAAGCATCTTTTGTGGTTTCAACATCTAAATAATTTTTGCAATTGTGCTCAAGTATCAATAATACATATGTAAGTTTCAAATTGGCACTTTTTTACTGTTTATCTTTGAATAAACATTTTCTATTGAGAAGTTAATTAAGAGTATTCCCAGTTGACCCAAGGCACATAAGTATAACTGGACAAGTTTGTTTCAAGGGTATGTGCTGAGGGGTTAGGGGTCACATGTGTTTGCTTCGGGCACAGTTAAATATGCTTGTTCCCGCCTCTCAGCAGGAGATAGGAAGAGCAGCAATGGTATTGTCATTGTTAAATGAGAAAGCTATAATCCTGTCATTTTATGAAAGCACATGAAGATTTTCTTGTCTTCAAAATTAAAATAATGCAAACTTCACTGTAATCGTTCACATTTAAAGATATTGGGGCCAGAGAGATGACTCAGAGATAAGAGCCCTGGCTGCTCTGCAGAGGACCTGGATTCTATTCCCAGCACCTATTCCCAGCTCACAACCTGTGACTCCAATTCCAGGAAACCCAGTGCCCTCTGCTGTCTCCCACAGGTACAAGGTACACAAGTGGAACACAGATATATGCAAGCAAAACACTCACATACATAAAATAAAGTTAAATATGTAGATAACTGTAGATCTATTGTAGGCAATGATAATGGTACATGCTTGCAATTCCAGCACTCAAAGGGTGGAGGCAGGAAGATCACAAGTTCACATAGGCCACATAATAAAACCCTGTCTCAAAAACTAGCAGTCGGAGGTTGCTAAACTGTCATAGCCCAGTGAGGACCATAGCCTGATCATCTGTAACCTCTCACCTGCCCCCAAAGCCATCTACAGAACTACCACATGAGGCACACTGAAGCACAGACCCCAACTACAGCCATCTATGCCCCTCCCCCCAAGTCTCAGGAGCCTCTCCAGCAGAAGGACCACATGTGGCTCTGCCCAACTTGGCCTGGACAGAGTTCCTCTGCCTCAATTACTCTAACCCCTCCCTCACCCCAAAAGCCCTCGCAGCTGACTTTCCACAAGCAACCCAGGCTACCATGAACCTAATAAGGCAGACTCCTTACTGTGACCCACCTCTGTCCCTTCTAATCTTCCTCAAAGTACCCATCTCACAGCCCACTTCCAGGGTCTGGCAAAAGATATGACCAATAACCCAACCCCACAAGTCCAGGTTTCATCAGAAAAACAAAAGCAAGACAATATGCCCCTCAGTAGCCAATTCCATAATAATGGTCCTCAATGAGGATGATTTAGATAGAATTTGAAATGAGGAATTCAAAATAAAAAACAAAACAGCTATAAATATGTTCAAAGTGTTCAAAGAATTTGAAGGGGTCATGAAAAAAAAACATCTGAATGAATTGAGATAGGATAGAGATAAATTGATTGAAGCTCATGAAAACACAAACAGTAAGGAAGGCAAATCAAGATATGAAAACAGAACTCAATAAAGAGAAATTCAAACTGAAGTTGAACCAGAAGTGAACAAATATAACTGATCAAACGAAGCCCTCACTGGCAGAATGGATCATGTGGAAGACAGACCATCAGGGCCTGAAGACAAGGTAGATGAATAGAATCACTCACACCAAGGAGATGATTGTTCTTTAAAATGCATCAATGGAACATGTAGGATATTTGGGACAACATGTAAAAAGCAAATCTATAGTTTGGGGGTACAGAAGAAGGAGAAGAATCCTAAGTCAAAGGCAGACAAAGAGGTTTGCTGAACACCAAACAGACAGGATCAGAAAATAAACCCACCATGACATATTACAGTTAAAACACAGGAAAAAGAATACTGAAAGCTGCAAAAAAGAAAAGTCAAGTCTTAAAGACAAACTGATTTGAAAACAGCCTTAGAAAAATGTATTCCAAGCTCTGAAAGATCACAAGTGCCAACCCAAAAATATTGTACATAGAAAAATCAATCTTTTATAAATGAAGGAGATATTAGCATTTTCCTTGATAAAAACAAACCAAAGGAATTTATGAACATTAATCAACTCTACAGCACATACTGTAAAGAATACTCCAGACTGAAGAGAAAGATAAAGACACCAAAGAATACACAGGAAAAAATAATACCAGGACAGTTAGTCAAATAATGTCTAAGAAAAGCCCCACAACACCCTCAAAATGACAGAAATTAATATGCACCTTTCAATAATAACTCTGAATATTAATGGTCTCAATTTCACCAACAAAAAGACACAGACAAGCACGTTGGATTAGAAAACATGATCCATCATTTTGCTGACTACAAGAAATATATTTCACTATCAAAGATCAATGCCACTGAGGTTTGAGAGATGTCTCAATAGTTTAGGGTGGATTCAAGTTTAATCCTCAGCACTTGTGTTAAGAAGCTCACAACTGTCTGTAACAACCCGCCCCCCCAAAAAAAAACTGAGAATAAACATAACCAAGGAAACGAAAGACCTCTGTAGTGAAAACTTAGAATCATTGAGAAAAGGAATTCAGGCCAACACCAGAAAATGAAAAAGATCACCATTTCTTATGGACTGGAAGAATTGATATTGCAAAAATGGCCACTGTACCAAAGCCAATCTACAGGCTCAGGCAATTCCAGTCAAGATCCCAAGGACAATTTTCAGAGACAGAAAAAAAAATTCTCAAAATTTTCCAGAAAACACAAAAGACCAAGGAGAGTCAAATTACTCTTAGACAAAATGAGCACTGTACAAGGTATTGCCACTCCTCATTCCAAGCTGTACTACAGAGTCATAGTAGTAAAAGCAGCCCGGTGGTGGAACAAAGACAGACACATACATCAATGGAATAGAATAGAGGATCAGATAAAAATTCATGCAATTATAAATATCTGATTTGACAAAAATCCAAAGATATTCTCTAGAGAAAAGACACCATCTTTAATCAACGGTGCTAGAAAACCTGGATATCCATATGTAGAAGAATAAAACTAGATCCTGATATATCACCTTGCACAAAATAATTTTAAAAAGCAACTTCAAGTGCATCAAAGATCTCAATATAAGACCTGACGCCCAGAGACTGCCAGAAGAGAAAGTGGGAATTGGAATTTTTTTCTGACTAGGACTCAGGAAAGCAGACCAACAATCAACAAAGGATCACAGTAGAACGAAAATGTTTCTGTACAGCAAAGGAAATTGGTAACTGGGTGAAGATGTGGCCCACAGAATGGGAGAAAATATTTGCCAAATATATATGTGATAGAGTATTCATAACTAGAATATACAAGGAGCTCAGGAGACTAAACTCTAAGAAAATAAATAATCCAATTACAAAATGGCTTATGTAACTAAATAGAGTTCTCCAAAGGGGGGCACAAAATGTCAGGAAACACTTTTTTAAAAGGCTTAACATCCTTAACCATCAGGGAGATGAAGATTAAAACTATTTCTAGGTTCCTGTATTTGTTCACTATCTCTGGTTCTTACACGCCTCTGTCTCCTTTTTGGTGATGATCCCTAAGTCTTGGGAGGTGGGGGTGCAGTATCAATGATCCATTTAGGGCTGAGAATTCCACAGGCTATTACCATCTTGGTCAGTTGTGGGTCTCTGTGTTAACCACCATCAACTGCAAGCAGAAGCCTCTGTGATGAGGGCTGAGAGACGCACCAATCAAGTATAACGGTAGGTCACTAGCAGTCAATTTCAAACTGTGTTAGCAGTTATGACCCCATGCACAAGATCCATGCAAGATCAAGCCAGGTCAAATCACAGCATGGAGAGACAAGGTGGACGTGAAGTCCCACCCCCCCAAACAGAGACCTATCGGTAACCAAAAGCTGCTGGGAGGAGAAAGTCAGTTTTCCTTAAAAAACAACTGCTATCAGCAGGCCGACAACACTCTTGTGAAAGGCCACGCATTCATGAATGTATGGGCAGCACAGGTTGTATGTCATAGGAGACAGAATAAAAGAGTGTACAGGGTTAGAGAAGGTGGAAGGGAGGGACACGGATGTGGGAAGAGTGGGGGAGAGGATCAATATGGTATTATTAGAGAACAAATAAAAAGAATGTAATATTTTTAAAACCTGAAAAGTATTTTAAAATGATCATTGTAAGTATTCATTTGTGTATGCTTTAGGGGTAACTACTTCTGCCTACCCACTTGACATTAATTTTAATTTTAAAAGGTATTAAATACAATCTTGAGATGGATTTATTATTCTGATTAGAACTTTACTTAATAACATGAGTAAGAAAGTCAAAAGAGAAGAAATAAAAATGTCTACCAAGGCAGGAAGCCATGTTCAGCAGGCAAATCAAGAGCTTCAAGTTGGGGAGGAGGGAACATTACTTCACCTGCTTGTTCCTGAAGTGATTTAAAAAAAAAAAACTAAAAAACTGAAAACCTTTAGTTTTTAAGTGAATGAGAAAAGTATCCTTTTGAATCCAAATTTATTTTATATTCATATCAAATATTCCCCTCAAAGAGTTTATCCTAAGAAAAATAATGAAACTATTGAGAAATAATTGATGTTCTAAGATATCTGTGTCATTATCATTCACAACAGAAAATATTAAAGACATGCATTAATACCATGCTAATTAAATTAAGTTTAAAATGCAACCAAACATAAAGATATTAAGCTTTTTGAAAGTTTGAGGTGAATGTGTAATAAAAATCTAAAATTATGCCATGACTTCTTAAGTAAAAAAAAATAAAAAGGTATAAGATAGTCAACATATTAAATAGATGCTGTTGTTTACATAATAAAAATAGAGTCAGGAACTGGGAAAATGACTCAGTCTATAAAGGGTTGGATCCTCAGCATCCATGTATATGCCTGAACCCAGCAGTGTGCCCCTACAATCCCAGCACTGAGTGGTCAGAGACAGAAGAATCTCTGAAGTTTGCTGGACCAGCCAAATCTACGAGCTGCAGGTTCAGTGAGAGACAATATCTCCAAAAGTCAGATGGAGAGTTGATTGAAGAAGTGTTGACCCCTGGCTTCCATGTGCACACATACATGCACACATACAGGAGCATGTACATGTGTGCACAAATGCAATTTTAATGTGTGTCTCTTGTTGGCGTTTTAGAATTTAGACAGAGGGTGTTCATTTTTTCACCAGCTGAAAGTGAACACAGCAGCTTCAGGATTTCCTCACTCTCTGGGCTTGCTAGACAACCCGCAGTCACTTTACGCTACAATTATCACCTCAGGTAAAAACCAACTGAATGGGTCTGCCTAGACGGCTCAGCTACTAAAGGCACTGTCACAATCCTTGGAACCCACGCGGTGGAAGGTAAAACTGGAGTCCTGCAAATTATCCTGTGCCTTCCACAAGGGCAGCATGGTACATGCAAAAAAAATTATTTTAAAACAGAATGCTTTATGGGATAATTAAAATTCCAGATCTGATTGGGTCAGTCTCTGGGCCAATTTGGTATTTGTCTTTTGCCTTTGTTTCTTATGTTTTGCTATATAGCAAACCAGCTTCATCCGGAAGCCTACAACTGAAAATTGTCTCTTTGCTCTTCCTAGCAGGAGCAGCCTTCCCCCCACCCCTATCACACACACACACACACACACACACACACACACACCTCTTTGCTCCAGGGTTCCCTTCCCCTCCATGAATGAACACCACCAGCAGCTGTCTGGCTCCTTGGGAGCAGGACCGAGGTCGTGTCTACCAGTATTCTGACAATGATCTTTTACTTAGTCAAAAACGTCAGGATTTGATTATGATGCCGTGGTTAAAATTTGATCTGAAGTCCAAAGGCTCCTGGTTATGCGGCCAGCTCTGGTGCTGGAGGTAGACAGAACACAACACCCCAACTCCCTGAAAGAGATGACAGTGAGTGCTTGAGAAGTGGAAAGAAAGACCCGTGCCTGCAGCAAGGGACTTAGTCATAAAGTTATCTCCATCTCGGAGGCAGAGGGCAGAAATGTGCTGCCTGCCCTTGGTGGACTAGCTGCTTTAAGCACAGTTGTTCCCCGGAACCCGGTGTGTGTGAGTCTCCTTTAACAAATAGCGTAAATGAGGCTCAGAAAGATTAACTAAACAGCAAAGCAAGACACTGAATCCAGGACCCGGGATCCAACTCCCCTGTTTACTTCTTCCGTCTTTGATTCCCACTCAACACTCAGGATTATCCGCCAAATTTTCAAACTCTAATCCATAATCCTTAGATGCACCCCCATCTTAAACTGAGTCCAGGCCTAGAGGTTTGGGAACTCACACATGAGGCTGTCAGATACCCCCACCGCCTTTGTAGGGCAGGAGACCTGAACTGTGATTTAGTAGCTCAGTTCCTGGACCTCGCCCTCGGTACCGTGTCACCCGCTGCCCTTCCTGGGCGCAGTTGCGAGGCGGGCGTTGTCTCTGCACTGGTGAGAAAGCTCCAAGCAGTCTCGAGGTGAGCAAAGCAGGCTGGACTGGCAGACTCCTGGCTCCTCTCACTACCCTCCCATTGGGCTGACGGGAATGGCCATAGGAAGGGGAGGGGACAATTAAGATACTGCCAACAGGAAGAACCAACAAAGAACTCGACAGAGTCCTCCAGAGTGACCCAGAATGGAACCCCCTGGCTGGGAAAGCGAGAGTGACAGCTGCTAAACACCCGGAGCAGGCTGCAAGTTTCCTGAGCCCGGGGCTAGGCAGGGCCTTAAGGCCTGAAGGAGGCTTTACTCCGAGCTGCTGGCTCCCTCTGGTGGTGGCTGCCACCGCCGGAATGCGCGCCTCCTGGCGCCTTGGGAGGTTGGAGACTGTGAATTGGAATCCCCTAAGGGTCAAATGGCTTTGAAAACAGCTACCGGCCACTCACTGCACTCCAAATAACTTGGAGAGAACTGGATCTCTGTTGTCCAATACTGCCACCAGCAGGCAGGAACAGCTATCAACGACTAAAGAAAAATGAAATTTTAAAAAAATCTGAGAAAATGAATGGGTTTAGAATATATTAAATGAACAGATGGGTGAGAATATATTAAACGCGACATCAGACAATCTCAGAAAAAAATCATGCGTTCTCTGACATATGCAAAATCGAGCCAAGTGAATGTGTGTTTGTTGTGTGTTTGCATGTGTGTATAATATGTATGTGTAAAAAATGTACATGTCGGTACAGTATAACATGAGGAAAAGAGACCAAGGAAAGCTAACTATAAGGGAATTGGGCAGAACTGAACTCGATTAACAGACACGAGCTTATGTCTATAAAGCTAAATGTTTTTCTGGTTCTAATTCTGCCATGGATTGTATTTGCCTGTTTTGGTGGTGATTAAGTGCGTAAATCTAACAAGAAACTTCACGGCTCCCATTTTCATTGTCAATCCTAACTGTATATAGGTTTGTTAAACTGTGTGGTCTTTGAGTCTGGTTAATTTTGATAGTGATGTTTTTGTTTATTTTCAAGGATTTTTTAAACAATAAAGTAGGAAAAATGAACATTCTAATTGCATTGGAAATGCAGAATAGAATACCCAGTGGATTTCAAACCCATAGGACTAGAAAAGAATTTCTATGCGGATTATACATTGAAAGTTTTTTTAATGAAAGATTCTATTAATGGCATTATTTGATTTGCTTCTTCCTTTTTTACTTTTTAAAATACAGTTATTAGAAAACTTAGAGTTATATATGTAGTTCATATCTGCTGCTTAAATCATATGTAAGGCTGCCATGCTTAACAAATAAGAACACTGGGTGCCCCATTAAATATGAATTTCCAGTAGACACGAAATTTCTTAGTATATCTAATAAGTGTTTAAGTATAAATATGTTCCATTCTAAAGTTTGGATTATGCTTATAATAAAACTCATTATCTGGAATTTGGCCACTTTCCTTCCTATGTCTCAGCACCAGTTAGACCATTGCTACTCAGAACATAGGTTTCACCTGGCAGTTTGTCTGAAATGCATGCAGGCTCTCCGGCCTTTTCGGGCTTTTGAACAAGGTTCTAGAGGCTAACAAACCTCCATGTCTAGAGGCATTGAGCTGGACAGTCACCAGCTAAGTAGAGGCAGGAAGCAGATGAAAGATGGGGTCCTCATGATACTCCTGGGCAAGGCAGACAACCCTAAATGCCAGGCTCTGAACCCACTCCTGTATCTAATAATTCCCAAATAAAAAGGTTGATTAAGAAATTGAATTATGTATGAACTTATGAGTGAGTAGATAGATAAGTAAATTCAAGAACAAATTGAGGATGGTAGAGAGTTAAAAATAGCTTTTTAAATCTAATTTTAGTCGTTGTTATGGTGGTGTATTGTGTGCAAGTACATACATGTCAGGGCATATGTGAAGGTCAGAGGTGCCTTTGGAGGATGGATTCTCTCCTTCTGGGATAGACTTCTGTCGTCAGCAAGTGCTTTGACCCACTGCACCAGCTCACCAGCCTGAGAATGATGCTCTTTTGAGTGGAGCAAATTCTGAACTCCATAAGCACCAATAGAAGAGGCAGAAGGCTCAGAAAGAAAACACCATAAACAAGTCACTTAGCATGAATGGAAGGTATGAACATCCTGTTTGTCTGAGCGTCATCCTATCAACACAGAGACTTGAGCCCCTCGGGGACACTCTCCTGCGTCGCAACTTCTCTTCGGGTTGCTCATCTGCAATTACCCATGCTAACCATGTCCCTCTGCTCCCTCTCCCAATTTTCCCCCAACTCCATGCTCTTCATTGCCATGGTTCTATTTCTCATCTGCCCTTTCTTGAACAAATTTATGACAAGTCTCTACTGTAATTTCCCCCGTCTCATGTTCTACACACTCCTTCTCTCTCTGTTCCAGCATCCTTCCCTAACATCTGTACTGAAAACATCCTTGGGAAAGGCACTAGTGAGCTCCCTTGTCAATCAACTCACAAGATCCTCCTCAGTCCTCCACCTGCTTAGCCCCTAGCTGTACAAGACAGCGTTCCACCCCTGCTCTTCCTCCTCCTCCTCCTTCTTCCCCAAGCGCCCTTTCCTGTTGCCTTCTGTGGCCCTACAGCCACAACTCCTTTCCACCTCTCTACTCAACCCTTCCCAATCTTTTTGCTAATGCCGCTTGCTCTACCTGCCCTCTATGGGTTGAGAGTATTCCAAAGACCAGATCTGCACCCTCTGTGGGACCAATTTTACTTCTCTTCCTGGGTCATTTCATTATTCTAATGATCCTCTTGGCCCTCTCTTCAGGTGTCGTTCATATGCTGAGGACTCAGAAGCCTATGCCTCCAGATCCCTTCAACTAACCAGGGAACTCCTACACACACACACACACACACACACACACACACACAATCTGCCACAATCTCTTCAGACACCACTGCTAGATGCTAGGGATCTGTGCTAACATCTTCTGTCTTGCCCTTCGGTCCTAGTTGGCATTAACCGTCAACTGACACACCAAATCACCTGAAAAGGGAGTCTAATTGAGCAATTGTTTTGATCAGGTTGGCCTGTGGGCATGTCTATAAAAGGTTGTCTTGATTGTTAACTGATAAAGACGAGCCCATCCCAGTGTAGGCAGCACCATTCCCTAGGCAAGTGGTCCTTGATTGTATCAGAAAGCCAGCCAGCTAGACACGAGCCTGAAGGGGTGAGGCAGCAAGGAGCCTTCCCCGTGGTTTCTGACGGACTTCCTTGGCTGAGTCCCTCAGTAAGAGATGATGTCATATGGACGAGTGAGCACGATTGGCTCGCATCTCGAGCTCTAGCTTTCAACTTCTACCCTTCAATATTTCAAAATTCACAAGTTCTAGTTTTTCCAGAACCGATGCTGTGCATAAAAATCAAACTCTGAAGACAACCTAAATATCCAAGTGGAAGAGGCAGCAAGCAAACTTGGTGGTGCCACAGAACAAATGGTTGGAAACATGTGCTGGCAATGAGTTCTCAGTGGAGGAAATACATTTCCTGAATACCAAGTTAAATCGTAACTGTCCGTCCATGCAGTCCGATTCCAGCTGTATTAAAAATGTACACAATAAGAGGAAGAGAAGATTGGCGGTAAATAAAGACAAATTGTTGGAGTGGTAACGCCTAAAGGGAGGATTGTACTTTATTTTCTGTGCTTTTGTGGTTTAGGAATTGTGGGGGGGGGTATTTATTTTTCATTTTAGTTTTATGATAGTTTTAAATTCACGTTGAAATTGAGTAGAATGAACGAGACTTCCCATACCTACCTTATCCCCATACCCACCCAATGCAGAGCCTTCCCCTTCGTCCATGTTCCCCACCAGGTGATGTTTCCCCCACCAGGTGGTGTTTTCTCTCACAGCTCACAAGCCTGCGTTGATGCACCATCATCCAGAGTCCACAGAATTCAGAGTTGTGCCTTCTGGAATTTAGACAAATATTTAGCAGCCAGTATCTACCACTACAGTACATCCTATGAATCACTTCTGTACCCCAAAAGTCCTCCAGGCCCCACCTGGCCGTCCTTGCTTGGATATTGGAAAACTTTTTCATTTTTTCTCTATTTTTCAATGCTTCGTATGACTTTTCTGATTAGAAAAAATAAATATGCTATTTAAAGAAAACCTTTATGATGTAAAATCTGATTGCATTCTTCGTCTCCCCCACGACTCAGAAGCGCTTTGTGTAAATTTGTAACTCCCCTGAATAAAAGCACCCCAAAGTGAGCATGCAGTTGGTGTATTGAATCCTGGGAGATGGCAGGAAGCCAAGCAGGTCTACTGCTAATCAAACAGAAACCAGCCTTCCCACCTTGTTTGCTCTCGCCTGACTCTGCTCCCGATTCCTGAGAGCAGGAAAACAGTTCTGTCCTTCCTGATGCTCACCGTTGCTACGATAAGGCATGCAGGGTGCTGGGTGCTGGGTGCTGGGCACTGGTAGGTAAACCGGGACATAGGTGGTCATCATCCCGACTTCCCCCAGAAGCGTTCTCTTGTCACCTTACTGACGTGACCAAATTGATTTGTTGTGTACATTATCTAATGATAATTTAACTTTATACTTAAAAGTTGACTTCATTTCAATTAATTGAAAGTCAGAGGCAAACCCTGGTTCTCAGTTCATGTCCACAACATCTCAGTTTGAGAAATCCAGTCACTGCACAAGACCTTCCCCAGGAGTGTTTAGCATACAGAAATCCATCCTCCCAAGAGGACCAGCTATGCGCTTGCTTAGCTTATCTCCACACTTCAGAGTGAAATGCTTTCTAAAGTCTTCAGGATTCTCACAGCATCTTAGTCAGCCGATTGCCTTAACGTTCTTGCTTGTGTCCTTTGACACATCCAAAGTTTGATTTTGTTGAAATCTAATTCCTTTGTTTTTGCTTGTTAGTTACACCTTGGGTATCATACTCAGGCAAGTATCCTTTGCTCTGAGATGAAGATATATGTCAATGTTTTCTCCTAAGATGTTCATACTTTACATGTCAATGTTTTCTCCTAAGATGTTCATACTTTACATGTCAATGTTTTCTCCTAAGATGTTCATACTTTATATGTCAATGTTTTATCCTAAGATGTTCGTACTTTTAGCTCTTGTGTTTAGTGTTTTGATCCCTTTTGAACTGACGTTCGTGAGTGGTGTGAGGTAGGGATATGACTTTGTTCTTTTAAATGCAGATACTCAGCTGTCCCCTCATTTTGCTGGCCAGAATGTGAGGGCTTATTTTTGGACTCTGAGTTCCACTTACTGAGTCCCACTGTCCCCAAAGTAGACTATGTTTTCTGTGACAATTTACTAACCAAGAGTCTCCAGGATCTACGTCTCACTCTTCAATGCCACCAACCTAAAGCTAGTCATCAAAAATTGCCTAAGCTTTCTAACCCAGAAATCTGTGACTATGAAACTATGTCAGAGATAGCAGGATGCTGTTTGCTCACCCCTGTTGTTAAAGCCCTAGACTCCCTAGTGAGCATCAGAGAGATGTCTGCTAAAGATCTTATGACTACCAGACAGACAAGAACTTCAGAAAGTAAGAAACATTTCATGGAATTTTTGACATCGGCCGTCACCCATAGAAGTGAATTCATCATCAAAATAAGTTTTTCTTTTTTTCAACTAGATAAATGTTGAAGAAATATTTAAAAACTTTGTGTTGGACAAAGAACTACATGTTATTAGTCTGATTGTCCGTTGATATCATCTTTCTCCAATTTAGCTGCTCTCCAAAAGCCACCCTCAAGTCAAGTTTAACACAGTTTGTCAAAAATGCACTGTTAATCACCTTAGGCAGGGGGAGAAATTAAAATCATAAATACAACATAGCAACAGAGTCTGTAATTTTCTAAATATCCTTTAGCTTTGGTACTGAGTTATCCCAATTCCTTCCGCATTATACAAGAGTTGTCTCTTTTTATTCCTGGCTGTTTAACCATGTGAACCTGCTGACAGTCTCTTCTTACCTGAAGGAAGACTGGTAGCTACCTCATCCCCTTCTCCAAGCATCAAGACGAAGAATGAGTGAGGACCCTGAGTAGGGCACTGTATATTGATTTCCTTGTCTGAGTTTGATCACTACCAGCTGTGTTTGTCAGGATTCTCTTAACTGAAGAGAATGCCAATCAAACTGGCATGAGCAGAGCTGGGGTTGGGTGGTAAGGGTAGAGAGAGACATGTTGATTCACATAACAAAAGCCACTCACATGAAGCTCTCTTCAGGCATAGTCTGGTAGAGAAGCTCAGATATCAGGAACCGCAGGTTCTCTCCATCTCTCTGCTGCTCTCTGACATTTTAGTTTGCATTGGAAAGTCTGTCTTTAAATGTTTGCTAAGCTCACTACCTATGATCCCATTGAAAGCATCCCCCCCTTTTCTTTCCCAATAGGGCCCAACAAAACTTCAGAATTTCTAGGGATGTGCCTTAGCTAATAAAATGTTTGCCTAGAATGCTCAAGGTCCGAGGTTTGAGCCGTAGTACTGACAAAAGTGAGCAGGAGGTACGTGCCTGTAACCCTAGCACTCAGGAGAGGGAGGATGGAGGGTCAGTAGCTCAAGTCACCCCCTTGACTATGTGTAAAGTTTGAACCCAGTCTGGGCTATGTGAAATTCTAGTTTTTGAAATGGGTCTAAAACTGAGTCTCCCTGGCATCAGTGTCATGTGCCCATCCACAATCCAACAGCTGTGATTGGGAAGTGAAAGACACCAAGCAGCAAGGCCTCTGCCAATCCCATGTCTGCAGAAGAAGCCACTCCCCTAGAGCTAGTGAACTGACCAGGAGTAAGACACTGGTCCTCCCAGTAGCAATCAAAGTGCCATGACTGAAGCTAGTCAACTGTCCAGTTTGTCTGAAACTGGGGGATTTTCAGAACCAAGGGTTTTCTGGGATAGAAGGAGAGTCCTTCCTAAGCAACTCAAGCTGGCTGGTTCCCTGCTGTTATCAGATGACTCAAAAAGCTAACACTGAGCCATAGAGCCCTCTGACCTGGAAACCAGAATCACTGAGGCTTAGGATTTGTCGCTCTCCCGGGTTTTATTTGAGCCCTTCCCACTCCATTCTCTGCGCTTACGGAAGCCACCCGCCAGCATCATGGGACAGCGTGGTGTGTATCTCACAGAGAAAGAAGGAGAACCACAGGCCCAGCCTCAAACTGAGTGGGGTCTAAAATAAACTTGAACTCCAAAGAGAGTTTCAAGCTGCCTTTCTGTGAGTTAAGCTCTGCCTCGCTGACTCATTTCTTGAAGTCTCCGTCTTCCTTCTCCTCCACATTGTACTTTTTCCTCTCTTCTTTCCGCTTCGTTTCTCTTTTTTCACTCCCTTCTCTTTCATTCCAAAGAAAGCTAGACCTTTTGGCTTTGAGTTCTTTCTATTCCTCAGCCTCTCCAAAGCCGTTTGCACGCCTACCTATCTTTTTCTCTCCCGGTAATAATTTGGCCGTGATCCCCTAGTCCATACTGTGCACAGGCCATAAATAGACAAAATAATCCACTAGGTACAGGGAGACAAATCAAGAAGTTCTGTTTAATATTAGTATTGAACTATCCTCTTTCAGTTTTCATGCGAGAATATAATGTATGTTTGTATGTATGTATGTATGCATGTATGCAAATATGTATGTATGTATGTATATGGTGCTAGGGATTGAACCCTAGACAAGTGTTCTAGAGTACATAACACATAAATACATCATTGCCTCATCTTAGTTAAAGATTCTATTGCTGTGATGAAGACCATGACAAAAAGCAGCTCAGGGAGGAAAGGATTTATTTTGGCTTACAGTCCACATCACAGTTCATCATCAAAGGAAGTCAGGACAGGAACTCAAGCAGGGCAGGAAACTGGAGGCCAAAACTGAAACACAGACCATGGAGGAATGCTGCTTACCAGCTTACTCCCCCAAGCCTTGTTCAGTTTGCTTTGTTACAGGATCCATGAACACAAACCCAGGGGTGATACTGCTCTCTGTGAGCTGAACCCTCCCTATCAGTTATCAATCAAAAAAAAATCCCTACAAGCTAGCCCAAAGGCCAATCTCGTGGGGGTATTTTCTTGAGGTTCTCTCTTCCAAAATGACTTTAGCTTGTGTCAAGTTGACCTGAAACTAGCCAGCGCACACATGTTTATAATTTATACACACAGACAGACAGACACACACACACACACAGCTATATATATCTGGGAACAAATACCACACTGTATGTATTTGTTCTACATCACCAGTGGTGATGTGTACTGCATAGCTCAACAACTACTCCTTAGACTGATGCACCTGTGAAAGGATCAAATCTATCTCCTAAAATTCATCAGCCACTCCATGACATTCCTCATCCCTGTCCACAGAACACTCTGAGTCCCCCTAAGTTCAAGGAAACCATCCCAGGGATGTTTTCTTCTTTCCTTTCTCACCTATCCCTGGCATGAATTAGTTTTCCCGGATATCACTCCTCTGAACCTCAGGCCCTGCCCTTCAGAGTCCTTGGACTTGCATGCCTTTGCCCTTAAGTTTGCCTCCCCCAAGTTTAACACCTCCCCTGAAGCTCACCAAAACTCCCACCATCACCTTCAGCTCAAGAACTGAATTTTTGTCCCTCCGACTCTGGCATGGCTACTCAGCAGACCTTAGCAGTAAACACCTCACTGGCTATAGTCAGCAACCCAGCAGCTCCAGACTCCTGCATCTATACTGGCTAATAAACTACCCTGGCCCATGATCATGTTATACTCGCTGAGAAAACAATAATGTGAAATATTAATATGTATATAACTGTTGGTGACATTCTTTTATTCTGAGATCATAGTTTTCTATCTTTTGTATTAAAACATTCTCTGATGATTGCGGGAACTAACAGTATCCTTGCTTGGAAAAGTGACTTTGCCGTCTTCTTTAGTTTCCTGAATCATTTTCACAAAAATGCAATCATTCATAAAACCTTAAAGACTCAGGACAACCTGCAAACACAAAATTCTTTATTTGGTTTGTTTTTACAATGGCGAGAGAAGTTGTAGAAGGGGTGTCGAAGAGACTCTCCAGCCATTCATCATGCTTAAAAGGTGGATTAGGTGCCCCGAGCAAGAAATACCAGCTAAAAGGTGTTAGAGAGAAACAGACGTGAGAACCAGAGAAGCTAGGGCTTTCTGTAGTGACACCCAATCCTCACCCCAGGCTGGTGCTATGAAAGAATTTGCCCTCTAAGGCCCTATATCTCAGCATATGCTTGCAGCAGAACCAGCAATGTCCTCGGTAGTGTCCATTTTCATGTGTTTCATCTGTTTGGGTTTCAACTATAGATACGGTTGAAAATATACAGATCTACTTCTTGTCAAGCCCAAGAGCATATACGTTGTTTTGTTCAAATCCTTTCCCAAAATTTGCTCGAGTTTAGGAGCTGATTTTTAAATTTTTATTGCGTTTTATTTTATGTGCATGACTTTATACGTGGGTGCATTAATGGTATGACATGTACATCAACATCAGGGGACAACTTGCAAGAGTCATTTTTCTCCTTCTACTGTGTGGATCCCAGGGATCCAACTCAGGTGGTGAGGTTTGGTAGCAGGCATCTTTTCCTACCGAGCCATCTTACCAGGCCATTATGAGCTGATTTTGATCTTAAGTTTTGTTGAAAATTCAGATGCTGTTAGTCACTCCATCTGCGCACAAGACAATAACTCATACCAGAAACCTAATGGATGCTAGACAGTGTTCCAGCTATCTATGCTTTCTGGATTTAGAACCTTGATTCGAATGGAATAGAGTAAATGGGCATCTATACCCCCTGGGGCACAGTCACAGATGCATTATCTCATTACTCCCACAAGCCAAACCAAGTGGAAATGAATCACTCCTTGGCAGACTCATGCTCTTGGAATACCCACACTAGACTGAAACTCAGGTTTGATGGTCATTTCTCTGAGTCATATCTGAGTTGGCAGTATGAGCCCATGACAAGAACTTGTTCAGTTTCTCCTTAGAACCTGGAATGGCTGCTTCACCTGGAGAGAGCAGGTGGAATTTCTCACTCCAGGAAATTTTAATGTGCTTATCAGAACCCACATTTAATGCTAATGACCTCAAAATGCACAGTGTTCACATACACCACAGATACTCACCAACGTAGGTATCAACAAAAAAGAAGTAGAAATAATATATGGGCTAAAAACTTAAGTCTTTTTGTAACTAGAGATATTTTGTGAGAGAAGATTGCGTGTTGCCAACTGAGGGAGAGCATAATAACGCTTGCCTTCCATGTTTGTGCTCCCATACTGTAAACAAGTGTCCTTTCTGAAGTGTATTTAGTGACTCCTTTTTCATGTTTTCTTCACTTCCTGTTGATTCTGCTGTTTAAAATAGCCACCACAGACAGTGCTAAAGTTCTTTCTGTTGTTTATAAGCATGGGTAGGTTACTATATCCCCCATGAAGAAAACACATATGTGAGAAGGTAGGCATGATTATACTACTGACTATAATTTCAATGATAATAAATCAAAAATATACTAAATTATGTATCACTAAATAGAAGTACACATAAAATAAAGTTATCTGTTGTTGATAAAACTGTGACCATAGGTTCACAAGAACCTAACAGTGTATTTTCCCTCACAGGCAATGATTCAGAATTTACTAATTCAATATAGTGATTTTTTTAAAAACATAAGGACGATGCTGAATGAGAATCAATTCTATTTCAACATATGTTGCCAAAGTTTTTTTTTTTTTAACTAAGGTGAAAGTGCCCTAGGAAGTCCCCAAAGAAGCTCAATATCCTCCATTGAAAGATCTGTGGGACACTGGAACTTCGAGATGTGGCTCAGCCCCTGAAAGCCCCTCCTGACCAACATGCCACATCTCCTAAGCAGCCATCCCTGCAGTGCTCACCCTCTCCAGAGGAGAGCCTGGCTAATCAGAAAAGAAACTCCCTTCAAAGGCAAACAGTGAGTAGAGTGTACATATGGCGGAAAACAAATGGCTCTTGGTACCATGTTGTGGAAATTATCTCGCTTAGGTAGATAAGGTAGCAAGGCAAGCCCAGGTGGCACTGGTGAGTCCCCCTCCATCACACGGTTCATTTGTGACGTGTGCACCAGCCTTTCTGAGAAAACACCATCCCTACACTAGGTGCCCTCAGAACCTGCCTGGTTTTTGTCCTCCAAGTTTGTGTGGACGCTCATTTCTATCATGTCTGTTACCGCCTGCCAGGGCTTGGGCTTTGTGGTTTCACTGATCGGGTTTGCAGGCGTCATTGCAGCCACATGTATGGACCAGTGGAGCACCCAGGACTTATACAACAACCCAGTGACCGCTGTATTCAACTACCAAGGCCTATGGCGTTCTTGTGTCCGAGAGAGCTCTGGCTTCACGGAGTGCCGAGGTTACTTCACCCTGCTAGGGTTGCCAGGTAAGGACCAGGTGCCTGCTCTTAGGGTGGATGGGAGTAGAGAAGAGAAAGTAGCCTATACCTGAGACCCTAGAAGAGGGACCAAAAAGCCAGAGAAAAGATTTAATTTTGACAAGAGCAGTAGACCCTAGCACCATGATTGGAATAGAAGTATAGGGAGATAAACTTTATGGAGATGTTGACACTTCTGTCCATTGGTATCCAGTTCTCCCAAGGACACATTTTTCTAATTGCTCTTACATGATCAATGACAGAGTCTCCATTACCCTCAAGAACAGGACTCAAGACACCCAGACACTGGCCACTTTCTCCAATCCAAGAACCCCCTTGCTGAGTCAGAGACTGATTAGGTCCTGAACAGACTCTCTATCCAGGCCTCCCATGCCTGGCCCGGGCTCCAAGAATTCTGAAGCTAACAGCAAGAATAGAATTGGAGCCATGGAAAAGACCTGAAGGAAAGAGACAGGGTTCTCAACAGTGCACTGGATGGGCCTGTGCTTGGGGGTGGGGGAGGCTCTGACCTCCAGGTGCCTGACCTTCAGAACGTACTGGTCTCAAGGAACAGGACTCCAGAACCTCCCAGCACAGGAATGTCTACCTGGCAAATGAGTTCTGCCATGAGGGAAAGGTGTTGAGGGTGGCCAAGCCCCCTCCCCACATTTGCTTGTTAACCATACAAGTTTGCATGGGGATATTTTGCTTAGTGGATTGGCCATTTCAATTTGAAGAGCACTTCAAGTCACAAGAGAATGCTGAAAGTGTCTTTCACTCGCACAATCAAGTAAGAAAATGAGCAAACATGTCATTTTAGTTTTGCTTATTTGTTCCTTCCTTAGATATACACAGCATTCTAATTAAAGGAATTGGTCTAAGTTGGGTATTGTAGGAAGAATCAAAAACACCATGGGAATTTCCCCAGGAGGGCCTTGCCATTTGACCACAGGGTCAAGACTTAGACACCCGGAAAGGATGCAAGAGAGGAGAGCAGTTACATGGAGATTTGTCCATTTATAGGTTTCCTATCTGTATATGGAATGATCCCAGCTGTTGGTGCAGAGTTTCTATTTGAATGGGTTTGATTTACAAAATGTCCATGGCCATAAGATGTCTGAGACCTGATGCTTCCTTGTAGTGGACGTGCTCATTCGAGAAAAGGCTACCATGGTGTTCCTGAAATCTAGCTCCAATGGCTACATCAACGGAGTAATTTCTGGAATTAGATGGATAAAGTTCTTTACTCTGCATTTCTGTTGGTAATTGCTGTAGTTGGATAATGTACAAAAGCAGGATGTGAAATGCATGTGGGCATAGACTGCCAGGCACAAGCCTTCAAGATTGGAGACCTGGATACTACTGAGCAAGGAAAAGTCCCTCAACCCATTTTGCTCATTAGAAATTGAGGATATCAATTAGCTGACTCTGGTAGAAATATTTGGAGCAGCAGAAACAGAAACTATGTGTAGTTAGCCAGAGAACCCAGTACATGACTGAGTTTCTTTTTCATTGTCCTTGAAATGAAAGAAATGACGTTTCAAAATTTCCACTGGGAATGCAAGCACAAACTCCCAAGCTCAACAAGAAACAGTAACGTACAACATAACCCTCTAGAGCAGTGGTTCTCAACCTTCCTAAGGCTACACCCTTTCATATGATTCCTCATGTTGTGGTGACCCCAACCATAGAATTATTTTATTGGTACTTCATAACTGTAATTTTTCTACTGTTATAAATCGTAATATAAATATGTCTCCTGATGGTCTTAGCCGTTCCCAGTGAAAGGATCATTCGACCAAGGGGTTATGACCCACAGATTGAGAACTCTTTCTCCAGAAGAACTCTAGGCATAAGACTGCCAGTTGCCTTCCTGGACAAAAGAGGCATCTCACTAGGCTCACAGCCCAAGGACAACCTGTTCCAAAATGACTGAGTGTAGACAAGGTTTCTTCCTGGGGGAAAGAAAAGCTATGCCCCTTGGTTCCCTCTCTCAAATGTAAATCATAAGGGACTAAGCAATGACATAGAAATTGTGGCATTAGAAGAAATATTTATTCATCCAACGAACATTTGCTGAGCTTTCTGGGTATGGGCAACATAATTATCAAGGTGCTTGAAAAATCTAGAGACAGTGAACAGACCATTATCAGGTGGGGTTCTCAACACCTATGGGTATGTATTTCTCATGAGGGCCATCCTGCGAGTTTTAAGCTATTTTAGTGACACGTATGAAACATCAGAGACCACAGAGGAAAGCTACTCGCCACCAGCCTACCCTTCCCCTCCATCTCAGCATATAGCAGGGCACAAAACAGAACAGAGACATCTATGGGCAAAGGGCTTTGTAGGAAGTGGTGACAGGGATGGAGACAGTGAGGGCAAACAATGCAATTAATTTTGTGTTGCTGGTTTTGTTTTGTTTTGCTGGTTTTCTGAAACAGGATTTTACTATGTAGCTTTGTCTGGTCTGGAACTCCAATGTAGGCCAGACTAGCCTTAAAGTCGTAGAGATTTGCTTGCCTTATTTATAAGAAAATGTCAAGGGATAAAATTAATTAATGAAAAATGACAATCCAAAATGCTTAATAAACAACTATTTTAATAGTCATTTTATCCTTTGTATGTCATCATTTTTAGAAGTTTGGGTTGTATGTATTAAATTTGTATGTTCATACCTTTAGTGAGCTATTTCATGGGGATATATTAAAGATAATTCATTTCAGAAAGAAAGAAAGAAAGAAAGAAAGAAAGAAAGAAAGAAAGAAAGAAAG
>LOEQ01001640.1:231649-247785 GCA_001685075.1 Bramus lutescens | reverse complement strand
GGCTCACAACCATCTGTAATGAGATCTGGCGCCCTCCTCTGGCATGCGGGCATATATGGAGGCAGAATGTTGTATGCATAATAAATAAATAAATCTAAAAAAAAACTCAAAAAACCTCAGTCTCAAGGTCCTGAGGAAGATGGGAATCAGAACAAAGTAGATGGAGGCTTGTAGTGTTGAGTTAGAGTCTGGGAAATCTCATCTCTCAACCAGCGAAGAGGTGTGGCCAAAAGGCTACCAGGAAGCATTTCTTCTCTTTCTTTTCTATTCTCAAATTTGAATTTCACCTGGACATCATTAACTGGTCCACTGACACTAAGAATGACACGTCTTTCAGGTGAGTCCCTCATCATTAGAACGTTATAGGGCCTGTAAGACTGCATCTCTGGCTGGCTCCTGATTCGGTGCCTTGGGTCTAAACAGTAGTGTAACCCTCAGTGGGGCTTTATTAATCTTCTATAAAAGGAAGAACTTCCCATAAAAACTACTCACCAAGATACTGCTGTTAGTTATCCCCCAAGAAGTAAAATAAAGAGTCATTGGAAGGTTCCTACAAGCTTGGAAATATTTGTAATGATCATTTACTGCTTATATAATTAGGAGATCATTTCAGTGGTTTCAAACAAGAGGAAAAATGATCCTTCTATCTGTCCCTTGTCACTGCAGTGTGGGATGTGGTGCCTGTGGCTGGGACTTCACATGAGAGGGCCCTCCCATCAGCAAGGACCTCAACATTGCCTTGGTTGTGCTTTGTCAACTGTTCATCAACAATCAGGCTTTAAAGAAAAACACTAATGAAAATACCTTGCATAAGTTATAGTCACCTATTTCAGTTAACAGTCTCAACATGAATTATCTTCAAAATATGTTATTTTTTCAATGATGTCAGAATAACTCCTAGATCCCAAGAAGGTATTTAGCCCTCCTAAGTACCTAGAATCCACAGCTCAAACTTTATCAGAACTCTGTACCTCCCTATTGCCTTTCACCTTCTTGTCATTGTGTGGTAACTTCTCCACCCAATGGAAGACCTGGAGTCCCTGGATGATGTGTCACACCCCTTAGGAGAGAGGTTGATCTGTGTCTAAAGTACAAACATCTCACGTGAGGGTCTCATTTTCCAGTCACATGCCCATGCTGGATTAGGTCATTGTGATCAAGAGTCAAGTTATTAGCCTGAAAGATCTGGTTTGGTAGATTATTCAAAGTGGGCCCCTGGATCAGTCTGCCCCACAAACTGTTTTATCTAAACAGTTCTGCTTTCTACGTGAGAAAAAACAATTCTAAGCTTTTATAGGAATTTGGCATTTCTGTGACACTCAAGCAAGTGTTTCTTTATTTTGCCAGGGCATCAACCTGTGGTGTTTAAAATTAAAAGATTTTTAAAGTACTGATATAAGATATGGCAGCTCTATCAGGATTTGTGTGATGGAGAGAAGGGGCCATGCTAGAAGGATAAAACGAATTGGTGTCTGGTGTCCTTTATGTACATATGGTGCTAAGCTCAGCGGTTGACCTGCACTAGGAGACATAAAATTCTTCATGCTTGCATTGGGCAAACTTGATGAATGTCTCTCGACATTTCATAGTGTTCACAACTGACATCCCACATCCAATGTAGGTGTCTTGGTAAGTGACTGTTAAGATGAGTTGCTGTCCTTTAATGGTAAACTAGAAACTATGTTGAACATATCTGGAGGTGATGTCCATAGCAGGACCCAGTAGGACCTACAGAAACATCATTTCCTAGAAAGGGAACATTATTGATAAACTGTTGAAAAGCTTAATATTAACATACTGATCATTATAGTTAGAAACCTACAGTCCACCCATGACCTTAGTGATTACCCTTGAAAAAGGAAAAATACAGAGTACTTGTGGTATAGTCTCAGTACCTTCCTTTCTTCATGCCTGACTTAGTAATGAGTTTCCCTACAGTTTAGGTTGCTTTGGGAGGGTTGTGTGTTTGTTTTTGTTTGGGGGGTTGAGGGATTTTTGTTTGGTTGGTTGGTTGGTTTTAATTTTTGGTTGGTTTTTAGTTTTTGTTTTGTTTTGGTTTTTGGTTTTGGGGGTTTGTTTGTTTGTTTGTTTGTTGTTTTATTTTGTTTGGAGACAGGGTTTCTCTGTAGCTTTGGAACCTGTCCTGGAACTCACTCTATAAACCAGGCTGGCCTCGAACTCACAGATCTGCCTCTGTCTCCCACGTGCTGGGATTAAAGGTGTGTGACACCACCACCCACCTTTCCCTACAGTTTGTATCTGTTGCATGAAGGTTTCAATTCCTACGCAAAGATAAGCAGAATGATGTGCAGTTTACTTGAGTTCCCTGTCAGCTCAATAAATAATTTGATGATCACTTTAGATAAATGCATTCCCTTTCTAGGTCCAGTTTATCAAGTTTTGAAGTAATAAATACCCAGAGTTCTCTCAACCTCACCTGTCCATAACTCCCTTTCTATGGACATCTGTGTGCACACCCTTCATCACTCGGAGGGATACAAGAGTTGCCTTTTTGCATTTCCCACAATTCCATATTTTCGCGCAGTGTCAAAGCTCAGTTTGTGGTCTTGCCAGTCCTCAAAGGTTCAGCACTGGTTAATTGGGCTTGTTGTGTTTTACCAACATAAAGCCTAACTGATGTTATTTGTCTGCCTGTGTTGGGCCGCTTCTTCTACAGCCATGCTACAAGCAGTACGAGCCCTCATGATCGTGGGCATTGTTCTGGGCGTGATCGGTATTCTAGTGTCCATCTTTGCCCTGAAGTGCATTCGGATTGGCAGCATGGATGATTCTGCCAAGGCCAAGATGACCCTGACCTCGGGAGTCCTGTTCATCATCTCAGGTAAACACAGACTCCCACTCTCAAGCATGTACCTGCAAATGCTAGAACAAATTATTCTGATACAAGAAAAGTAGCCCCTTCCCACTATTAAACATAGCTCAGAGTGTTTCACACTGGGATTCACGTCTGAGTGCGTGGAAGCAAAATTACCCTCCACAGAACTGTAACCAGTTCTAAGGTCCCACTTAGCTACTACTAACACTGCAATAGAGGAAGGTCAACCCTAAGGCAAGCATGTGACTGGGCCCTTAAAAACCACTAGGAAGTGGTTTTAACGGGGAAACTCTTGCCAGTAACTAAAGAGTGGTCCCCAAATGCTTGGTTTATTTACCCTTGGTCCCGAGGTGTGCGGAAACATCTCTTTCTATGTGCACTGTACATATAGGAATCCTTCCAGAATTAAATGTGAGATGCACTTTGCCTACTGTCTAGTAGGCAAAACCATTTAATTCAACAGTCAGTGGTTGGTTGATTACAGGAATAGAGTATCTTACAGTCTTTTTATCTGAACTCATTTCAGTATAAACTGCCTCAGATATATTGTGGCCCCTTAACCTGGTCCTTGTTCTTTTCCCACAGGAATCTGTGCAATTATTGGTGTGTCCGTGTTTGCCAACATGCTGGTTACCAACTTCTGGATGTCCACAGCTAACATGTACAGCGGCATGGGTGGGATGGTGCAGACCGTTCAGACAAGGTAACCCCCTACTTGGCTTCCTGGTGATCCACAGGGAATATTGTAAGAGGACGATTAAACTATGTATCTAATGTGCCTGTCAGGGCCTGAAATAGCAAACATTTATCAGAGACAACCACATTGTATCATAACTCAACAATGATCTGCAAATTCATAAACTTCATTTCCATGAAATACTCTTGCTGATATGACTTGAGGCTGATCCGGCATTTGCACTGAAATACAGTGACAGTTCACGGTATTTATCTAGCGTTTCTTACACGGGCCCCATTGTGGTGGCAATACGACAGGCACGGTTAACCCAAGATGTAAATGAGCATCAACTTAGATCCACAGTCCATAATGGAAGTGTAACAGGAGCAGGGAAAACTCCAATAGAAAGGAGTCGAGTCGGGTACGGGTAGGAGAAGGGTTGGCTCCTCCCAGTGCTGTTGCCTTTTCCTCTCGCTCATTAGCTCATCCAGTGAATGTATGGAACACCTGCTGTGGCCCAGGCAGAGACCAGGGTGCAAGAGATACAGCCAAGCTCCCTGTCTCATGGAGGTCTAGGAGGTGGAGGTGAAACCTCACTATAATTTGATGCCTGAAAGAAACAGGGCACTTGTTTGAGATTTTATTTCTTTCTATCCTGTGTGAATGAGTATTTGACCTGCTTATATGTCTATATACCACATATGTACTGTGCCTAAGGAAGCCTGAAAAGGGTGTCATAGCCCCTGGGACTGGAGTTACAGACTGTTCTGAGCTGCCATGTGGGTGCTGGGAATTGAACCCACGTCCTCTGGAAAAGCAGTCAGTGTTCTTAACCACTGAGCCATCTCTCCATCCCCGGGGGGGGGGGNGGGAGAAAGTTTAGTGGAAAAGCATTATCAACACCAATATTTGTTTAGCCCAAGTATCACATTGATGTATCTCAGCAATAAGCACCAGCAAAACCCCTAAGAAGGAAGGTCTTGTGTTGTAAGGAGGCCGTTTGTTCATTCTGGCAGCTTAGACCTGAAATAACAACACAGAAAGTGTATTAATTAAAATCACTGCTTGGCCAATCTCTTAAGTGTTTTGCTGGCTAGCTCTTATATCTTTGGTTAACCCATTTATATTATTTTATATTTTACCATGAGGTTTGTGGCCTACCAGCAAGGTTCCAACTAACAGCTTGCATCTTTCTCCTCTCGTGGCTACATGGCATATCCTTGACTCTGCCTCCTTTCTCCCAGCATTCAGTTTAGTTTTCCCCACCTAGCTCTATTCTACCCTGTTATAGGCTCAAAGCAGTTTCTTTATTCATTAACCAATAAAAAGAAATACATATACAGAAGGACTTCCTGCACCAGTCTTGTTTCCAGAGAGTGGTATAAATACTCTCTACATAGCAGAGCCTGGTATTTCTCCAGTTACCCAACAAGTGATACAGGCAGGATAACAAGATGGTACAACCGTTATGATCTGACTCTGGAAACCCAGGGCTCATTTGTGTTTCTGCTTGGTTATAAGAATGAGGAGGAAGAACATGATCACATAAACTGTCAACATTCTGTTCCAGGTCTCTCCTATAGTGTCTTTACTGATTGCCTGGGACTTTCTCAGTTTTAATGTCAGGAGTCTCATATCTTTTGAAAGCACATCCTCAACTATCTAAAGCTCCTCATGGGTCACAACTCCTAAAAGTCCACCATCTCCCAATAGAACTACTTTAGATATCAAGCCTTTAGTACCTGGGCCCTTAGGGAAGAGTTAATATAATGCTACCTGAGACAAGGTCCACTATGAAAACTCAAGATACCAAAACTCCCTCAGAAACAACTTGAGGCTGTCTCCATCACTCTTAAACTTCCCTTGTCTAGCCTTGCAGGCTCAATCATTGATCAGGAGAGAGAGAAGGAGGGACCAAAGGAGAACAAGGGGGACGGGATAGCTGGAAGCAATGGGGGGGGGGNGTCAACTGTATTCATGACATCTCCCTCTTCAGGTACACCTTTGGTGCGGCTCTATTTGTGGGCTGGGTCGCTGGAGGCCTCACACTAATTGGGGGCGTGATGATGTGCATTGCCTGCCGTGGCCTGACACCGGATGACAGCAAGTGAGTCCTGCCTCCCACTGCAGCTAGAATTTTGGCTGATGCATACTTTATAGCCAGGATAACTTATCCATATACATGGGAGAATGATATTGGCTACCAGTTCATCGAACTTCCTCCTTTATGGGGAATCGGAAGAATAGAACGAGATTCCACTGAGAGTGTTTAAGATGGATCCTCTTTGAAATTAGGGGTGGGGTGGGGGCAATCCCTCTAAGTTCCTTCTAGCTACAGTGATTCCTAACTCTGTAATCCTTCCCTGGAAGAGAGTTTTACATCTCTACCACCTGCAAAGATATTTGGCAGCACCTGAAAATACTTGATTGCTTTGTTGATGGTAGGGGAAAACGAATCTGGTTTCTAGTGGGTATATGCCCAGGGTGGACATCCAGCAATGCACAGGAGCATCCCTCACCACGAAGGATTTGCTCCAAAGTACCAACAGCCCTGCTATCCAGAAACCCTGCTCTTAATGTTACAAAGGATCTGGGATCGGTAGAGCCAGAGTGTATGGTGGTTCTACCACTCACGGGCCCTGTGCATACAGCACGTCTCTTCTGTTCTCCAGGCCTCTGACAGCGCATTAGGACTGTTATAGCACAACACCCTATGATAGTTAATTTAGGAACAATAAAAATGTATTTACCACAGCTCTAGAGCTGGGAAGTCCAAGATGAAGGCATTGGGATTGGTATCTAGTAAGAGCCCAGTCTCTGCTGCCGAGATGCCAAGATGGCATCTTCCTGCATTCTGTGCAGGAGAGGAAGGTTGCCCACATGGAAAAAAGAATAGGAAGGAAAGAAAGCAACCCCTTTGACCATTCTCATGACTGCTTGATTATGTCTCCAGAGCCCTATTCGTTTTTGTTTTTGGTTTGTTTGTTTGTTGTTTGTTTGTTTTTGCTTTTCAAGACAGGTTTTCTCTGTGTAGCCCTGGCTGTCTGGAACTTGCTCTGTAGACCAGTCTGGCCTCTAACTCAGAGATCTGCCTGCCTCTGCCTCCCAAGAGCTGAGATTAAAAGTTGTGTGTCACCACCGCCCCAAAGGCCCGTCTCTTAACACAATCACACTGGGAATTAAATTTTCCTATGAGTCTTGGAGAGCACATACTCACACCACAGTAGCCTCTGATATCTTGCCCATAAAACAAACAAATTAGAAGTTAGACATCTGTAGATTCCAGCTGACAGGTTCTGTGATTCTTCATCAAAACAAAGTCCCACTGGACAATTGTCACCTTCATTTTAATTAAAGAATTCAGTGGTCAGTAGCAACCATCTCATTACAGCTCTAATATGCACATGTATTACAGAGACAGACAGAATTGTTATTGATCTTTTAGGTTAGAATCAAACACAAAAAAAGTCAAGGAGGTAGATACTTGTAATGCCAGCCCTGAGGAGGTGGAGACAGTGGGAATCAGTTCAAGGTCATCCTCAGCTATACAGCAATTTACAGGCCCAACCTGAACTACATGAGATACTGCCTCAAAAACAAAAAAGCGGGGCCATGGGGGTGGAGGAAAGGAACAAGAACAAGCAAATAATTAAGTTTGCATGAAACATAACAGGTTTCATTATGAGATTTTTATCCATGTGTCCGATTTTGTCTTTATTTATCTCATCACCCCACATGTTCCCCATCTCCCCTCCCTCCTTGCTGATCCCCTTCCCTCCCATAACCCCCACTTCTCCTTTCATGTCACAGGTATCCCATCGCCCTCACTCGGTCACCCTTCTCTTCCTTTAAATTTCTTCCTCCCCCTCTAAGTCCCCTTTAAAAGCAGGAAATCATGCTCCACTGCAGACAGCTTATGTCTCCAAGAACACGGTGACTACGTATCCTAGCCAGGTTAAGACTAACATATCTCTACGAACATTGAAGCATTCGGTGCTGAACCTGAGACAGGAGTAAATGGCAAAATTGGTTTCCCTACTAAAAGATGCCGATGTTCAAGGATTGTTTCTTTTGCTTTCAGTTTCAAAGCCGTGTCTTACCACACCTCTGGCCAAAATGTTGCCTACAAGCCTGGAGGCTACAAGGCCAGCACTGGCTTTGGGTCCAACATCAGAAACAAGAAGATCTATGATGGGGGTGCCCGCACAGAAGAAGATGAACAATCTCATCCTACCAAGTATGACTACGTGTAAGGCTCTAAGATACCCCCCAACGGGTGCCGAAGAAACCCTTCCCCCAAGAAGAGCTCGCCCCAAACCAAGGACATTCTACCTTGTTTCATTATTGCTTTTGGCTGACAGTTGGAAATTTGTAAAGCCTTAATTTCATCCATGGTGAGGTTAGACAGTCTTGGCCACGCGTCTCTGTCTCTAAACAATCCATCACAAAACAGCTGAGTTATCGTTTGTGAGTTAGAGGTCATAACCACTCACCTATCCCAGTCCTCCGCTTTCACTGTAGACTTAGATAGAATGTAACTTGACGCGCTGACAAATACTTGATGACTTAGACGACCTTTCCCTCTCATATTTAATAAACCTGTTGACAATCTATTTCCCAGCTTGACCCCCAAGTAAAAGTTTTAAAGGGAAAAAATGGATTAAAGGGTATTATTTCCTACTAATTTTGCCTTACCCACCCCCAACTTGACTAATAATCATAGAGAACACTGATTTAAAAGATAACAGTAGAGGAGAGACCGTTGCAGTCTCCCCAGCCTCCACTCGGAGCCACTCATGTGATGATCTCAAACATTATCAGCCACAGTGGTTTTCAGATGAGGCAAACCAGCCTGTCTGCTTCTCTTGGCATCTGCCTCTTTCAACCAGACCGTGCCAGAACTTTCCACCCGGGGTCCCCCTTCTGTCAGAATTCAGAAATTTTCCTTAGAAGAGAAAGAAGTGGATTTTTTGGTAACCTGAGTCCTATGTACAGTTATAATAAATAGTACATTAGCAAAATGGTATATAATATCTCTGTGAATTGGCCTCACCCTTACATATAGAAATATCTGGGGGTGGGGATCATTCCTTGGTATTGTCTATATTGTACTCAATAAGGTTCCACATAAATCCAAACATCATGAAAAGCTTACTGATCCTAATTGTTTTGAGATGTCCATAACCTAAGTACTCATAAGTACAGCCCTTGTTTTTAAAAAGTCAAATCCCAAATCCTAGAAAGTAACTTAAAACTGATTCTTTTTGCAAAAAGATGAGTTAGCCTGTGCCTCTTCACTGGCACAGCTCCAGACCCTTCCAGTTAACAGTGGCACTTCCTGGACCCTGTGGTCAGTTTTGTGGTTCTGACAGGTGCAGCCATTGAAGGCATGAAGGTTATTAAAGTTCTTGGGTCCAAACAGAAGGTCATCCCTTTGAGACCACAAACACAGGGAGTTTCTTCCCCTCACCCCCAACTACCCACCCACCAGAAAATCCCTGGCCAGATTGGAGGCAGTGAGACTCAGCTGTTTTCAGTTAGTAGTTCTCTAACATGTTATTGGTTATTTTGTTTTTTATTTTTGTTTTCTCAAGACAGGGTTTCTCTGTATCTTTGCCTGTCCTGGAACTCACTCTGTAGACCAGGCTGGCCTCAAATTCAGAGATCTGCCTGTCTCTGCCTCCTGAGCGCTGGGATTAAAGGCGTGCGTCACCACTGCTACCACCACCACCACCCGGCTTAACACATGGCTGTTTAAATGTCCCTATAGACTGTGCTCTGTCATCTTTTTGTTATTGCTCTGTCTTATTGTATGCATTGAGTATTAACCTCCATGTTTTGTTACTTAAATATTAAAAACACTGTTAACTTCCATTTGAATAACTCTGTTCTTTTTTTTTTTCCTAAGCTTTGAGATGAGGACATTAAGAACTTTCAAAACTTTCAAAGCTGAATGCATCTTTCCAGAATTGCTTCAGCTTGCAGAAGTCCAGATGCCTGGAAGCCAGATGGTATGGGCCCAGTCTGGCTAACAGCTTCTGAGAGTTCAGAAGCCTTAATGAAGCGAGGTTCTCAGAATGACCAGGAGTGAAGCATGGGGTCTAGGTAACCAGTTTAGCCTGTTTGACCACGGATGCACCAAACTGAATTGCCTAACATCGGTGGCTCTGTGAAACAAGAGAGCCAGGGCTGCCCTCTTGACCTAGGGTTAAGACAGAAGCATACCAAGCTGTAGTTGCTGTATCTGTATCCAGCAAGAGAAACAGAACGAGTTGCAAAATCAGAGCAGCTCCCTCTCCACCTTGGGTCGTGCGACTTCCCAGCTAGGAGACTAAGCAAAGTATCTCACCTCCCCAAGTCTCAGGTCCCTTATCCATAAACTGTGGATACTGAAGACGCAGTAATAATGAAGTTCAGGGCCTGTGTGAGGGACTGGTGCACACTTACACAACTTTAAGACTTATAACTGGGCTATCTGATGCCAAGTTTGGCTCAGGCATAGCTACCTTGAGGGACAAGAGCAAGACTCTTACTCTGTCCTGCATCTCAGTTCTCTTCCCTTCTTTGTTGCTCTGTTTCCTGAGAAGATCATCTAACGGGGTGGTAGGGAGCGCTGATTGTATTGCAGGCAGAAAGCCTTTCCCGTCATGCACAGGAGAGAACAAATCCTGACAAAATCCACTGAACTATGAATTGTTCCCCATCCCAAACCACTTCCTTAGCTGGAACATCGGCACCTGGTTTGGCCAAGCCCAGGATGCCCAGTCAAGATGCAGACTTGCTATGACCATGAAGTCTGTGTCCTGAGGATGTTGCTTGCATCATTTCTTTAAATTTATTTTTATGATTAACATTTTTATAATCAACAATTGCATATACATATGTAACGCATTCTTGTCACACTCATCCCCTTCCCTCTCTCTCTCCTCCCACTTTCCCCGACCCCCTTCCCAGCAAGTCCCCATCCTGTGTTCACTTTTTATATTCCTTTTGCTTTTTGACTCACTAATTCTCACCAGGTCGATGGTCTGGGCATAAGTGTGGTTGCTTCATTTCTTTCTCCTTAGATTGGACCTGAACTACATGGAAAATTTCGGAGTTCTAACTTCTGGATCTCCCTAATTACCAAACAGCATATGGTAGAGAAAGGCAGGCCTGAGAGAGTCTCCGAGTTCTCAAAGAAAAGTGACAAAGATTAAGATAAAACAATTAAAATTTTAAAACTTTACATTCAATTTCAAGTATGTGAAATTACAAGAGTAATTAAAGACTCCTCAGGACTAAGAGTGTAACCCAGTGGTAGAGAGCACACCGAGCAAGCATGAGGCCCTGGATGAGCCCAGTGAGCATGTGTGAGGCCCTGAGTCAGTCCCCAGCATCAAAAACAAAGCAGAAAGGAAGGGGAAAAGGAGGAATAAAAGAGAGAGGAGGGATGAGGAGGGGTGAACTAGTTCTCAGGTATATCATTTAGTGTTTGCAGGATCAATTAAAATTATTTATAACATGTTTTTACATTTTCTTTCTTTGCTGACCTCCTAGAGAATCAGTCACCAGGCTGTGACCAGTCTGAGAGACCCAAAGCCTCTAGGCCGTCATCCAGAATCGCCCACACAAGCACATGCACTCATGCATGCACACAGCAAGATTTCAGGGTCTTCATCAAGACCACTGTTCATTTGATTTTTCTGTTCTTAAGCATTTGCATGTATGCACGCCTCAAGAATGGTTCTGAAGCACCCTGCTCCTGCCATCTTCAGTCAGGCTGGTTTTCAACACCTCACAACCTAGAGTATAAAAGGAACAGGGTATTCATAATGTCCCAAACAAACGTGAAATGAACATGTAGGGGATCAAGATTTGAAGATAACATTCCAGCCAGGTGTGTAGTACACGTCTGTGATCCTAACACAGGCAAGAATGGGAAAGTTTTAAATTTGACACCAGTTTGGGATACCATCACAAGACAGCAAGACCCAATTCAAAAAAAAAAACTCCTAAGGAAAAAATATAAAGAACTTATCGTTTAAAATGGTGTAACCTAGAAGTTAAAGTCTTAAAATAGTTTTTATCTGTAAATAAGTTATGATACAGCTATAAGAGTTAGTAAGCTGTCTTATAAGAGCTGGGGAGATGGCTCTACAGAGCTCTATGCAGACCTGAGTTTGGATCCCCAGAATCACAACAAGAGCTAAGCAATGTGATCATTTACCTGTAATTCCAGCACCCAGAAGGCAGAAGTGGAGTACCCCCCCCAAGGCAAGCTGGCTACCTAGACAAGCTGGAATTAGCAAACTCCAGGTCCTGTGAGAGGTACTGCCCCAGTAAATGCAATAGGAAGCAATTGTGGAAGACATCTGAGGTAATTTTGAACCTCCATATACCTGTAAGCACACACACACACACACACACACACACACACAGAGGCAAACACATATACATACATACACCCATGTCACACATACATACAAGCAAAAAAAATTTTTAACATATTTTAAGGATTTTTTTCCAATGTGAATCTTTAAAGAGTACATTGGAAACGGCCCTGGAAATATGTTAATTGGTTGCTTCTAGTTAGAGATACAGTTTTCTTCTTTATTCAATAAGAATGAAGTTTTTAAACAGGTGTAGTAGTGAATGCCTTAAATCCCAGCACTCTGGAGGAAAAAGAAGTCAGACCTTTGAGAATTTAAGACCAGTCTGGCCTACTTAGTTGCAGTTCAAACCTATAGTAAAACCTAGATCTGGCCCTAAACCTAACCCTAATAATCCCTAACCTTACCATACTGCTACCCATACTCCTAACGCTGACTTTAACATAAACTCTAATCGTAATCCTAGCCTGATCCCAAGCCTTAACCATACCCCTAACCCTAGCCCAAGCCATAGCTCTAACCCAGGCCCTTGCCCTAACAACAGCCCTAGCCCTAGCCCTAAACACTAACCCTTACCTTGTCCCTATGAGATGTTGCCATCTTTGTTTCACAGTTAAAGAAACCAAAGTTGGGAAAAGGTCAATTATTTCACCAAAGTCACTGTCCCATCATGCCCAGGGCTGTGCTAGTCTCAGCACGGAAGTCCTGTGCTCTGGAAAATCAATGGGAAAACTAAGGCAGCATTACCAAGACTGCCCAGCCGATGACGAGGAAGGCATGCCTTCTGCCACACCACACTATCTCCCAACTCCACGATAGAGATGCTATCAAATAGGAAAAATACAAATAGATAGAAAAAGAAAGGAAGAAATGAGCAGGGGGGGGATAAATAAGCAAGGAAGGAAAAATATGACTCCACGGAGCATAATGCTTAAACTTTAAGTCTTAAAGCAATCTGCTGCAGATTTTCAATTTTAATGTTCTGCTTTCAAAAACCGCTGAATAAGGACAAGTCTATTATAATGGCACATAGTTACACAATGCAGTGGAGGAGGACACAGGGCCAGCTTGTCTCTCCCAAGCCAATAACCAGCCTCTATAAAGCTCTGCAGTGTGTGTGCGCATCTAAGGGCTTCCAGTCTACAGAGAACTATAGTGTGATGCCTTCCGAAGGGCAGGGAAATCCCAGGACTACCCACTCCCACTCTGAAAATGCACTGTGTGCAGAAGAAACACTGCATCCTCCAGGGGAGGCAGACAGCCCTGAGGCTGGTGTTGGACCAGGCTCACTTCATCCCTGGAAGCCCTTGACTTTGAGGTTGCTCTAACAGTATCTGGGTCTGAATCAGTGTCCCTTTGCTTCTCCATTCCTTTCTTGTCTCAAGTGCAGCTAGAAGTGACTGGCTCACTCTGGTTTCGGGCTTTTGACCAGTCCTGGCCTTTCCTGTTATCAAAGCTGCCGCCTTTGGCCCTTGTTGACAACAACAACAAAAAATGTTATTTATTTTGTTCAGCAGCCAATTTAAACTTCCCCTACAGAATATTTTGAAAGTAAAATATCAAACATATTAAGCATGTAGGACTTGCCACCCATAGTTACTGCCCTGAGAAGGGAGGTTGCCATGACAATGCCCCTGCTGAAGAACTTGGCTGAAGGGCGAATAAAATACCATAATGGAGCCCAGGCTGTTGAGCCAGGCTGCAAATCTCTATGCTAGGAGTGTTTGCCCAGGTCTGAGGAGATAAGCCGTCATTAGCAGAGTATGAGAAAAACAAAATGTCCAACTAGCAGACCAACCTGTCAAAAGGCAGAGGTGTGGTCAGAAGGAGTGGAGGTACTCTGTGAGTGAATGCGACCATGTTTTTTATGAGGATCGTAGCGCACCTACCCTTCCCCACCAGCATGCCTGTTCGAACACACCAACATCATTCATTCATAGAGCGGCACAGCCAGGAGGTAGCCAGAAGCTCACAGAGTGTCACCTGGAGCTCGCTGACAACAAATAACCTCACACACAGCAAGACTGCACCTGCTTGTTCTCTTTGATCCCATCCCTTTAGGCTTCCCTAGGAATCTGTTCAGAGTAAGTCACCCACACTCCAGAAGGGGTCATGGCAGCGAAGTTCAGTGCAGGGTTGTTTCTCATTGGGACAGGGTGGGAGACTTTAGCAGCAGGGAAGGAATTGAACTATGGTGTGGGAAAAGGTGTATACATTAACTAGGTGTGGTGGCACCTACCATTAATTCTGGCACTTAGGAGGCAGAGACAAGTGAATCTCTGAGTTCAAGGCCAGCCTGGTCTATACAGAGAAATCCTATCTCAAAAACAGACAAACAAAAAGAATGCATATACATTTTTAAAAGGAAGGAAGAGGAGGATAAGAAAACCTTTGAAAAATGTGAACAGAACACATGCTGTTACTGGCGGAGGACTGAGTTCAACTCTGAGTACTCATGTCTACACCTCCAGCTCCAAAAGATCTGAGTCCTCTGGCCTCCCCAGGTGTCTGTATGCACATGTGCATACTCAGACATGAACAATAAGCATGGTTATTGTTTAATAAACATAAATAAACATGTTTCTAACCTAAGAAAAAACCTCTCAGAGTACTAGTACCATTGCATAACAACAAATTGGGGTGAGGGTATAGACAAAAGAGACCCCTCACACACTTGCTGGTGGGAATGTAAACCATTCCAGCCAATCTGGAAATTAATAGTAAAACTAGGTTGGCATTGCCTAGCTCCTACTACAGCTTACTAAGTTCCCATAAGACTCAGACACCTGCAAACTTGAAACTCTACACATGCCCCAAAGACAACTATCTAAACATCTGTTCATGTTCAGTATATATGCACATTTTTTCACGACATTTTTAATAAGCAGACTTGGAGCCTATGGTCACAGAGAACCAGCTGTCTACACTTCCACATGTGGGGCAAACCATCTACATTTCTGCATGTGAGGCCATCTGAGAGCACTGAGCTTCCCAGGGCTGCTGTGATGGTGCAGGGCAATGACTGGGCCTTGATGGGGCAAAATATTCAAAGGGGACAGAAAATCATCGCAAGACAACATGAATGAGGACTTCAAGTAAAAGAGAAGCTTCTCGTTAGAATCCAGGGAGGAACTTAAAGTGAAGGAGAGAAACCATCATGGGCAGGATAATGGGGGATGACAGAGAAAAAGCCTTTGGAGAAATAACCTGGATAAAGAAAAAAACTGACTTATACATCTTTTTGGAGCATGGCAGGAAGCTCCACACTGATGTGGGATGTCCCTCTGTATGCTGTGAATATGTTTTATTACCATTGATTAATAAAGAAGTTGATTTGGTCAATAGCCTAGCAGAATAGAACCAGGTGGGAAATCCAAGCAAAGATGCAGGGAAAAAGAAGATGGAGTCTGGGAGATGCAAACAGTCACCAGAGAAGCAAGATGTGAGGTAACAAGCCATGAACCTTGTGGTAAAATATAGAATACTAGAAAGTGGTTGATTTAAGTTGTAAGAGCTAGTTAATAATAAGTCTGAGTTAATAGGTCAAATACTTTGTAATTAATATTAAGCCTCAGAGTGCTTACTTGGAAACTGGCAGGCAAGAGAGAAACCTCCTGTTACAAATGGCGCCCAACATGGTTCATGTGCATACACATAAAGCCTAAAAAAGATTTTTAAAAAAGAAGAAGAAAAAAGAGGGCTTCTAGGCTCATAAAAAATGGGAGTCAAGTGTAGCTTCTTGGTAGCTGCATTTTTTTCAGATAGGCTCTGTTTGCTGGCAGTGAGCAGATGTGTGGCTCCTTTAAGAGACAGCTTCCTGGTGTGACAAGGAGCAAGGAGGAGCCAGGACTATAAATTAGAGGCTATGAAGTCACAGCACAGTAAGCTACTCAAGTCTCTGTCCCAGAGAAACGAACTGTAAAGGGGCATAGCTTGATGGATATTTTTCAAATTGTGGGATCTGGCCAACCTAGGATGACCAGCATCATGATGTAACAAGTGGATTTGGTAAACTCCAGAACATAAGGAATGAACATCTGGTATAGGAGGTCCTTCTATATTTGTGTTGATTTCATTGGTTGAATAAAGAAGCTGCCTTGGCCTTTTGATAGGGCAGCCCTAGGTGAGTGGAGTAGAAAGAACTGAATTCTGGGAGGAAGAAGACAGTGTGGCAGATGCCATGGCTCTCCTCTCCAAGACGGACATAGGTTAGACTCATCCCGGTAAGCCACAGTCACGTGGTGATATACAG
>LOEQ01001640.1:203094-224752 GCA_001685075.1 Bramus lutescens | reverse complement strand
GCCCTCTTCTGGCCTGCAGGCATACACACAGACAGAATATTGTATACATAGTAATTAAATAATGTTAAAAAATGTTTAAGTGGTCATTGATATGCTGTATGTTTTCATGGCAATAAAACTAGAGGAGGGGGAAAAACTAGTGTCATGCTAGTCCCAGGAAAGAGAAATTTTTAAAAAGACATCTGTAGATTAAAAGACTTGCATAAAAACTGAGAAATTGGGGATGCTAAATGTTCTATGATATTTAGAAAAATCATACTAACTTTTGCTGGTTGTGGTGGTGGTATATTGGCTATTTTTGGAAAGGGGTGCCTTTCAGAAATAGAGACGTGGTTGTAGATGTGCTCAGATGACCACTTGGGAAGGCAAGGAGAGGGACACAGGAAAACAGACTCTTCATGTGCTGGTGATTGTTAAAGCTGAGTAACGGGGGCATTACACTCGTGACTGCATTGCTCAATTATTTTTATATATGCTTGACATTTTCCATAATAAAGATGAAAATAGCAACAAAAAGTTAACCATGCCAGCTTTTTTTCAAGATGCTTCTGAATATCATTAGGCAAACTGACGAAAGTTTTCAAAATGGACAATAGAAAAGACAAAAAGAATCTAACTTTAGAAAAACGATTGTGTTTTCCATGGATCACAAATGCTAAAACACTGCAAGATGAGTGACCGCCGTGGTAGCAAGAGGAAGCAAAGGGGACACTCCCCAGCACTGAATCTCTAAGTCAGCTCAAGTTCCTAGGGAACATTGACCATCTGTCAGGAAAGGATGACGGTCAGACTTGCAGGAGCAGGCTGCCCAGGTCACAGTCCAGGTGCACCACCTACTGGTGACAAAACTCCTGTGATGCACTCAGCCCTAAAATGCACACACCAGCCTGACAGGTTGCTGTGAGGCTAGGTCAGTCAATATTCATAAGGAATTTGGACCAAGAGCTGGCATTCGATGTTATGTTATCCCAGCAATCTCCTCTCTCTGTGGCTTTGTCTTCTTTTCCTTTCCCTGGAAATCAAAACTCAGCTGGGCAGTGATGGCACACACTAATCCCAGTACTTGGGAGGCAGAAGCAGATGGGTGTCTGTGTTCAAGGCCAGGCTGGTCCACAGAGTGAGCACTGGGACAGCCAGGGCTACACAGAGAAACCCTGTCCCCCCCCCCACACACACACACACAAAAAGGAAGNGGAGAGGAGAGGAGAGGAGAGGAGAGGAGAGGAGAGGAAGTCAAACCTCCAGATTCACTCACCATTCTTTCTGAGAAATGTACCTCCCAGGTCCTCAGGCCCTGACCTTTGACTGTCACCTGCGTGTGGGTTCTCCTGTTTCTCATGCCTGAGCTCTTGCACTGAACCACACCGCTGTTTTCCAGGAGTCTGCAGCTTCCGGGTGTCCTATCGCCAGATTCCTCAGCCCCCACCATGTGCGAGTCAGTTCCCCTAATCGATCCCCTCTCTATCCCTTTCCACACCGAGCAGGTTTTGTGCCACCCACCCTGGTTCTCTTGCACTTCTAGATGCAACCGACTACGTGACAGTCCACAGAAGCAGACACAACCCAGAGGCAAAAGGGCAGATCCCAGAGCATACATGGCACTCACTAGAGGTGTACTGCTCAGAGTTCTGTGAGGTCAGAGTGATGGAGAAGCACGGACATGATACCAAAGCATCACTTTACTCAACCCGAGTAAGATGTTGGCAGGATCTAAGAGAGCGCCCACCGTCCCAGACATGCTGATCCTTCTTCCTCATCACATAGCTCCTGGGATAGCCATCATCCATGTCAACTGTGAATGGCATGAGATACTAGAAGGGAATTGCCTGTAGGAGGCTCTGCTTAAAACATTGGAGGCACCAGGCTTGTCAAACACATGGTCCTATTGTCTTCAACAGAAGGAAATGAATGACGCCTGGTCCCCTAGAATGCTGGAGTGAAAAGGGTCAAACGACCCAGCGATGCTTTGCTAGTCTATGGGCCCAGCCTCCATCCGAATTTCTCCAAATCCTGACTTTGTCTCAGTGATTAGAACTCGTCCTTATGAAAGAGGCCCCTGTGGTAGTTTGAATGGAATTGGCCCCCATACGCTCAGAGAGGCACTATTAGGAGGTGTGACTTTGTTAGAGTGGGTATGGCCTTGTTGGAAGAAGTGTGTCACCATGGGTATGGGCTTTGAGATTTCCTATGCTCAAGATACGGCCAGTGTCTCAGCTGACTTCCTATTGACTGCAAGATGTAGGATTCTCAGCTATTCCACATCCAGCACTGCATCTGCCTGCATACCACCATGCTCTCTGCCATGATAATGGGCTGAACCTCTGAAACTGTGAGTGAGTCACCTCAATTAAATGTTTTCCATTATAAGAGTTGCCATGGTCATGGTGTCTCTTCACAACAATAGAATACTAAGACAGCCCCACGTACTTTGCACTCGTCAACAGATCCCATCCTTAATGCTCTCTAGGCCATAGCCCCCAGTTGTTTATCAGCCAATAGAACTCGTTCTTACTACAATGGTCAGGGTTCTTTGTGACTTTGCTAGGGAGTTTCTATGTAGCTACGCCTAAAGCTTTGTTGTGATAACTGTCATGTGGAACCCCTTTTCCAAAGCTTTTCTGTGCTTAAATGTGTAAGAAAAGCAAAAACCGAGAGGCCAGACTCTGGACGTTTTGACCCAGCGTCTATAAAATTGATGCTGACCGAGTTTTATTCTTCACCCCACACGGATCATCTCCCAGGAAGCCCTGAGGCTTGAGGGGTCCCTGACAATCACCTACCTGCCCACCGGTGTCCAGGGTCCATGCAGAGTCCTTTGCTGTGACCTCACCAAACTGTTTCCTTTACACCCATATGGCCCTAGCCTTCCGCCCTACCCAGCCACCACATCCCTTTGCTCTGTGCAGCATTTTTCTTCCATCACTGGCTTCGAACTCATAATTAAAAAGACACTTTGCTTTTGCACTGGATCTGGTCTCTTGGTGGTTTTGGGGGGTCCAGACTCAGCACAATACTTTGACATTTCAGAAGCCCAAGTCAGGCAATGTCTCTCTCTTCCTGCTACCTGTACCATGTTTGCCTGCCTGGCCATGCTCCCTACCATGATGAAAATGGACTAAGCTTCTGAAACTGTAAGCCAGCCCCAATTCAATGCTTTCCTTTAAAAGAGTTGCTGTGGTCATGGTGTCTCTGCACAACCACAGATTGCTAAGACACGCTTCTTCCTTTCTTCCTCTTTGCATTGCCCTCCATGACCTTCCTCTGCCAGTTCCCATTTCTGCCATCTTTACCTTGCCCAGGTAAAGTACCTCACTAAAGCTGGCTGTCTTAATGCAGCTTAATCACTGCGTCCCAAAGGCCCTAAACCAGCACTACTGAGGTGGAAGCTGCTTCATCCCCTCTTCACCACCCTCAAACCACAAAACTGAAAAAAAAAATAATAAAGAATGACAGAGGTATGTACATCATTCTATATTTAAATGTTCACTATAATAAATAAATGTTTTCATACTAAAAAAATACAGTCTAAGTCATGTGACACCATATACACCTTTCATCTGAGCAAGCTGAGTTCAAGGTCAGCCTGCTGCTCTACAGAGAGTTCCAGAACAGCCAGAGCTACACAGGGAAACCCTGTCTCAAAAAAACAAAACAAAACAAAACAAAAACTCAAGTCCCCCATTCAAAATAATTCAGTCATAAAAAAAACTATATATAAAAACTCATATCAGAAATGGTCTCAAAAATTAAATTTGTGGTTCTATGGGGACGAGAGGCTCCATCCAAACTGCTCTCTCTTCTTGCCCATGAACCAGCTCCACCCGGTGTCACAACTCGGGGAACTTCTCCAAGGTCATCCTGGTCTGGGCTGAAAGGTGTCCTGATTAGGTCTAAACATCAATTAGTAACAACTGAGAACTGTCCAAGAGGAGAGCCTCAGTGAAGGAACTGCTTGAGGGCAACATCTGTGAGGGATTGTCCTGGTTGTTCATGGATGTAGAACCCAGCCTACTACTGTGAGCGGTACCTTCCCTAGGCAAGCGGTCCTGAACCGTATAAACGAGCTGAGTATATACAGCTGTGAGCCAGTTAGCACGCAGCACCTGCCATGGTTCCTGCTCTGCTTCTTTGGCTGTTAAGTGACCTCCTTGGTCAGAGGTGATGCTGTGGGGATCAGCAAGCAGCTCTACCTTCAGGTTCCAGCCTTTGCCTCTCTGTGATAGGCTGTGACCTGGAGTTGTAAACCCAACCAAGTCTTTCCTCCTATAAGTTGCTTTTGGTCAGTGCTTTATCCCAGCAACAGGAATGGAATTAGGACAGGCCTCTCCCATGCCCCCCTAAGACTCTAATGTCTAGCCCTAGATTACTGTGCTTGGCCCTGGCAACAGACACTTTGCACCTCCTACTTCTGTCTGCACCCCAGCTCAGTAGCACAGCAGAGTAGGGAACTGGTGACTGATGCAGGACCCATCTCCACAGTGACCTGCAGACTACAAACAGCACCTCCTGTATAACTGCACTAGACATGGGCATCCCGGAAGAAACACTTGGAGGTCCTGTTACAATCCTTCTTCCGTTTACACAGGACACCACTCCAGGACCCAGCCCCTTGGGATAGCGGCAGGACCAGGGCCCTCTGAGGTAGCAGTCCATACACAGAGAAGACACAGAGGTCCTGTCTGTCTCCTGCTCTGCTTCTCCTCACAGAAAAGACTTCTTGGCTGCTGGTGGGAGCAAGAGGCCTAACCGTCTCTTCTGTTAGGGTGAGCTGAGCCAGGTAACGAGGCTAAGCCCTCTGGCAGAGTCACCAGCCAGGAACCCTAGGTCGGCCAGAGCTCCAAGGGCTGGCATCCAACTTCTCTGGGAGCTTTGACTGGGATGGCTTTGGCTTTCCTCTCTGGTCCAGGTCCTGGGAGAGATCTTCCAAGGATGAGATCTCCAAGTCACTCTCATCCTCAGAAAGCTGCAGAGGTAAAAGAGGAGAAGAAAATAGATTTTGATAAGTATAGGAGGATGATAGAGTGTTTGACAGCATCCAAAACAGAAATGGGGGAAGGTGATATTTCAGACTAAAGCAATGAGAAGAGGTGACTCCTGGTCCTGTCTTTTAAGCTCCCCTCCTCTGAAAACCTGCTCCAGAGACTCAGGGCCACAGTGATTGAAACAGGGCTGGTTTCCTACTAATAAGGCCAAGGCAAGCACCTTGGAGAGGTTTACGGGTAGACCTGCTTGCTCATGTTTGCATTTAAACCTGGGCATGTTAAACTATACGTGTTAACATCACCATCTATCTGCAGTAGACTATTAGTGCCCACCCACAGCAGAGAAGAGGGGGAGCTTGGAGATGCTTATACATGCTCGGTGATGAGACCAACACAGTATGTGATGAAAAGATAAATGGGGTAATAGTATATGCAGATTTTAACTCCTCACGTTGACAGAGCTGGAAGCCTTTAACATTTGACACTCTTGAGATGAATGCACCTTAGTCGAAAGGACCCCTTCCTCACAGACTGGTGCTCAGAGATGCCTGGAAAACGCTGAACTTGAGAGGAGATGGGAACAACATTCCAGCTATTTCATCCTGGCATGTAAAAAGAGCCCATCCAGGGCCTAGGCAGCACCACTGTCTAATTTAGACTATTGGTGCTCTTTCTAAACGGAGAGCAGGAGAACTTGGGGCTCTATATAAACTCCAAGATGAGCCAAACATACATACTGTGTGATAAGAAAAGGCATATCGGGGTGCTGTTATAAAACACAAAGGGAGACTACGGGGACTGCTCAGTGACGGCGCCTGTTTAGCAGGGGGGAGTCCCTGGGTTCCATCAGCAGCACTAAAAAGACAACTGCTCACTCCTCCTTCTGTTGCTTAGGGCAACATCTTCATCCTCTGCAAATGGACCTGAGGTTGAAAGGAGTGACAGCAAAGAGTTCTATATTTTCCTACCCTAGAAGATAACAGAAAGGGGCAGCTGTTCCCTGAGGGAGGGAGAAGGTGGCAAAAAGAGTCTTGACATTCACGTGAGTGCTAAGTCTGCAAACTCCATGGCAGCTGCCACCTGAGGGAGGGCAGCCACGAAGGTGTGCAGCAGTGAGGCACCCACCACCTTGAATAGTTGGAACAAGGTGTCTCCATGTCCTCGTCTGATGTGCTGTGTGGTACCACTCTGAGGGTGGGAAGTGCTTTACACCCAGCCCCTTTTGGGGGGTCTTCTGTGAAGTAAGGGCTGGGGAGGGCCCAGGATGGAAGAGACAGCAAGGGAAGACAGCAGCCACAGCAGGAGGCTCTCGGAGGCAGGAGACTAGAAAATAAATCTCCCCAGAAAGAACTTACCTAATGAACCAAAGGGATTTTTAACATCCTAAGTGGTCATCTTTCCACATACAGAGGGACAAAGGAGACAAGGTCACATGCAATGTCCTTCTCGGGACATGTCAGAGCTGACACTTGCTCAGTCTTTCCCCAGCCTTCACCCCAAAGCCCTCATATTTGGAGCTGGCTCTCCATGGAATGTAGGGCCATCTTTAAGTGTCCTACCTGAGACTTCCTTGCTGGTGTGGAAGACCTCTGAAGGGCAGCGTTGGGCCTTAAGAACATGCTGACCCCTCCGGAGGGCTTCTTCACTGGCGTTTCAAGCTGCTTCTCAAGGTTTTTGACCATCGACTGCACCAGAGTTCCTGGAAGGGGTCAAGTAGTCACATTAGTGGGACGAGCCTGGGAAACGAATGCTTTGTCCCTTTGGCCCATATCTAGTCTCCAACCTGGACAGATGGAATGGAACAAGAGTCAAGAGGAAGAAGACAGAAGTAGTGTCTCCCCCACCCCCCCCAAAAAAAGAGGGAAATGGAGACAGGGAAGGCCCAGGCTAATACTAGTCTGGTTATATGGGGCTTAGAATGCTTTGGTAATTAAAAAATAAATAAATAAAAATATATAAAAATAAGAATTCCTTGATAATGTAACTGCTGACTTATGACATGGCTGCTGGTGGAGGCTTAGGAAGACCGTCCCTCTGATGAATCTGAGGGGGGCTTCCGTTTAATTCGTGAACTACAAAGATTGTACAGTCAGGTGACGTATGACGGTTAATCTTGTCAGCTTGACTGCGTTGGGAATGGCCGAGGGAATTAGTAGAGACGTTATCAAAGGCAGTTAGGTCATGAGGGCTCGGATCTAATTGGTGGATTGGTCCCTTAATAGATACTTACTGGGGTGACATTTTGGAGGTGTGGGGAAAGGTAGAAGGTGGGAGCTAGTTAGAAAGAGTAAGTTACTGTGGGCATATCCTGGTCTTTTTCCTGTACCCCTTTCTCTGGATTCCGGCCTGCCAGGATGTGATCTGCTCCATAGACCCCCTAACAATGATAAGCTGGTATCTGAAAACCATGCACCAAAATAAGAATCCCTCTCTTGAAGCTGTTCTTGGGTTTTTTAGTCACAGTAAAGTAAAAGTGACTCCTATGTCTTCCTTCAACAAACTGCACTGAAGACACAGAGATCAAATATTAGTATCACAGGCACGATTTCCTATGAATTCCATGCAGGAAGAAGGAGTTAATCAGTAACTCAGGTCTTCAATGGGCCCCCACTCGGGTGCACCAAGACGACAGAGAAGTGCAGCACAAACATCACACGGCCCTCTGGATTCAAATGCTAAGGATCTTGGCAGACTTTTGGAGCTATAACAGCCCTTGGATGATTGATCACTGGATGATTGATCCTTCTATTGATTGGGACTGGAAAGACAGCTCAGCAGTTAGGAGCCTCTACCTCCTTTGCAGAGGTTCTGAGTTTGATTGCCATCAGTTAGCTCACAGGCACCTGTAACTCCAGGTTTCAAGGGATCTAGCGCCCTCTTCTGGCCTCCACAGGCATCTGCACTCACTTGCACATATCCACACACAGACTTGCACATAATTAAAAATAAAATGAATCTTTAAAAGACACAAATGTTTATTCAATTCCTAGTATGAGCCAACTTGTTCTTTGACCTCTTATTAATCATCTTATTAAAATCTGTCCTTTTCCAACAAAGAAACTAGAAGCTTTGAAAGGATCAGCACCTTTCAAAGACTCGTGGCTCCAAGTTCCACCAACTTTCCAGCCTGTCCTCCCACCTGAGGCATCGAGCCTCCAGAAAGCTAGTGCTGGTGGCTTCTGAGGGGTTCTCAGGCTCAGATATGCCACAGACAAGAAGCAGCATTGCAGACTCCAACACAGGCACTGACAGACTGCAAACCCCGCTGCTTCTCCCTCTGGCTTTACAAAGTCATAACTGTAAGCTCCATATTCTCTGGCTCGGCCAGAGCTAAGAAACACAACCTAACGCAGAGGCCTCACTTCTGTCGGTAGTTTTATAAGGGAACCTTGAATGGCTGGGAGCAGACGCCACTACTTTGAGAAGAGAAATGTTCAATAATTCACCCCAATTACCAGAACCCTTAGCTTAAGTCTCTATAAAGCACTTTTCATCAACAAGTTGCATCCCTGCCTGTCACTGAAGAAAATGCCAAAGAACTTTCTTACCCAGATGAAAGGCTACTGTTGCCCAATGGCTGTTGGTGGAGACACCCTCGGGGCTTCCAGCTACCTTCTATCTCTCCCATATAGCCCCAAAAGGGACCTATTCCTTAGAGGGCCTTCTCTACTAGATAAAACCTCCAACATTTAGACAACTCAGTGACAAAAACAGGGGATAAAGTAACTCTTGCCCAGGTCTAACTTCCTCCTGGCATTTCTGAGCCAAAGAAGAAATGCCAAATCAGAATTCCCCAGAAGAAGCTAAAGGGTTTTCCAGGGCACAGAGAAACTGAGGCCGGAGAAAGACTCACCTGAGGAAGCCAGCCCACCAGAGCCCTTGCCAGAGGGCTGGGCATTCTCCTCTGAGGTCTCAGAGTCAGACCAGCCCCAGTTGTCCTCCGGCTGGGGTACAGACCTGGAAAGAACTTTGGGGGGCTGAAGAGATACACGCTGTACAACGTCTTCTTCTAGCTCCTCTTCAGAACTAAAAGGGGGGGTGCTGCTGCAAGATGAAATGAAAGGGACACAGATCAGAAAGAAAAGTTTAAAAGACAGACTTTGGCTTTCCGGTTTGCCCCAAGCTAGCCCTGCTCCCTCAGGCGAAGTATAAAGCCCAGAGGACCTGAAGCCCCACCCTTCCACTGTAGTCATGGACTGGAGGAAGAGATGGAAAGGGAAGGGTAGATCTGCCTCGATGGGAGTGAAGGATGCCCGGTCTCTTCTCAGAGGCTCAGGTTGAACACTGCCTGAGGTACCTTCAATGTTCGCATCTGTCCTTATCCCTCCCTTGTAATACAGAGCTCTGTAAGGGTCTAGGGCAGGATTCCAGAGGCCAGAGGCCATCACCTCAGACCCCACAAGAGGGCAAAGTCTAGAGCTCACCTCAGCCCAGGCCCAGGGGAAACAGGGGTACTGGAGGGTCCATGCACTCTGGGGCGTGGAATGGGGGTGGACACCTGGGGAAGGCCAGGGCCATGGCTGCTATGGCTCTGACGAGCTGGCGTAGAAGGCTCTGCTGGCTTGGATGGCAGTGCCACATTCAGGGTCTTGGTCTTTGGCCGGGCCTCCCTTGTGGCCAGTGTGGTCCGCTGGCTTTTGACTAGAAACACAGAAAGGAATGACTTGTAGAACATGCCAATGTTGCTGGGCAGCGGTGGTTCACGCCTTTAATTCCAGCACTCGGGAGGCAGAGGCAGGCGGATCTCTGTGAGCTGGAGGCCAGTCTGGTCTACAAGAGCTAGTTCTAGGACAGGCTCCAAAGCTACAGAGAAACCCTGTCTCGAAAAACAAAAACAGAAAAAAATGCCAATGTTGGGCCTGTAGTCCTGAAATAACATAGAAGAAAGTCTAACACCAGAAATGATCAAGCCACAGTACATTTGACAGTCTCCCTATATCATAAGTCCCTCTACTAGGACAAAGCTCCAGTTTCGTCAGAGACTTGGAGGATATTTGATGTCCCAGGGTCATGCCATCATTACAGAAGACCAGAGGAGTCAACCAGTCTGCAGACCCGGGCTGACTTCGCTCGTAACCTAACTGCTCACAACCTTGAACGCAAGAGGCCCTGCAGGAAAACTCTGTTCCCACCAGAGGTCGCTGCAGAACTACACAATTACCAAGAGCTGCCAGGACCTTTAAGTCACAGGAAAGGCTGCCATGCCCAAAGCAGGCAATTAGAAGGCAATTAGATACCACCCCAGTTTCCCATTAGGAAACAAGGGGTCCAGTGATGTTTGATCATGGGAAGCAAACTGGAGAGAAAGTGTATCACAGGATGCTAGTGTAAGTGCTTTGCATGAAACCAACACGCATGCACGGGAGTTCATCAAGAAGTGCTTCTTACTGCAATAGCTCAAGGTCAAACACACCTGTGATACTCTGCTCTCAGAGGATGTGTTTATTCATAAGTGGGGAGGGGTAAGATGAAGAGAGGAGGAAAAAGGCCAAAACAAGCCTGCTGGGAGGAAACAATAACTTACAGCTACTGTGTACCAGACACTAAGCGAAGCTCTTTGCATATCTCTGCTGCCCACCCCCTCTCCAGCCCCCAGTCCATTTTCAGGCAATGTCATTCTGCTTTACAGAGACTCGGAGCTATGGAGGAACTTGCCCTCAACTGTATGGAGCAAAGTGACCACTGCAAACCTGGCCATCCATCTGCCACTGCCTCCACTGCATCTCGCAGCAAGCTCCGGAGAAAGAGGCGAGGTCTAAGCCAGTGGTTCTCAACCCTCCAAATGCTGCAACCCTTTAATAAAGTTCCTCATATTGTGGTGACCCCCCCCACACACACATACCATAAGATTATCTCATTGCTACTTCATAACTGCAACTTTGTTACTGTTATGAACTGTAACTAAATATCTGATATGCAGGATGTCTGTTATATGACCCTGTGAAAAGGGGTCATGACCCACAGGTTGAGAACTGCTTAGACTCGAAGCAGACAGAGGCGAGCATCGGCAAAGGGTTTGTGGGGAATGTGAGAATAAGTGGACTCAGAGCAGGAAAGGTCTGCAAACTGTCATCAAAATGTGTCTTTCATCGCAGTTAATGACTTTAATCCCAAAGCTAGGGAAGGGGCAATGGGGACTCTCTCCTGGCTTTCTGATGATAGCAATGGGGAAAGAGTGGTACCTAGAAGAAGCAAGACACCCTTTCTTTCCCCTGGAAGCCAGAAGTCTGAGGACATTTCCATCCTCCCTCTCCAAATCCCTCTCCTCCTCCTCTTCCTCCTCCTCCTCCTCCTGAGTGTCCAGCACCCCCATGTCTGTGCAGCTCACATCTCCCATGGAGGGACGCGAGAGGAGGGGGAGGACTCACAGGTCGTGGGGACACTCTGTGCAGCTCACATCTCCCATCCTCCCTGCGCTCTCCTCCCCCTCCTGAGTGTCCAGCACCCCTGTGTCTGGCTCACATCTCCCAGTCCTCGCTGCTTTCTCATGTGACGGGGCAGGTCCTGGTACAAAGTCAAGCAAAGCAGACACTATAGTAAGTTAGAGACATTTGGACAAATGAGCAAAGGAACACAAGCTCAGATGTAGGCAGGAAAGCCAACTGTCTGTCAGAGATGTCTGCAGTGACAAGAACTGTCCTAGCTTCAGAAATCTTAAGGTCAGGAAGTTGACTTTGGATGGAGCTTCTCAGATAATCACATAATTTTTACCATATTCTTATACGACCTGTTCTGTGGTCTCTTTAACATTTTACATTAAACAACTGCACTTGTTAACATAAAATCCCTGCTTTATACTTATACAAGAAATAATTCTATTACCTCACATGATTGTATGCAAGGATTGTTCTCCCAATTCATGTGAAGGGAAAGAAAGAATAAATTGTGAAATAATTGGTCCATGTACCAACTAAAATCACCTCTGGTCCATGTACCAACTAAAATCATCCTGTGGCAGGGCGGGCTGGTGGGCAGGCGACAGTAAGTCCCCGGAAGGTGCAGAGTCCCAGCNAGATGGCAGGGGAGGAGGGCAGGGTCGCCGGGAGTGGGCGTGGCTTGCCTCTTAGACAAAAACCATAACAATGTCCCAGGGAGATATGCAGGCTGCATTTGGCAAACTTTCTATGCACAAAGAGCTCAACCGTGACCTGCTGGGCACGAGACAGGATGGGCATCCTGGTAATGCTCAGCCATGACTGAGGAAAAGAACCTCACCATCCTTTAAAAGTCTCAACCCAGCTCCTCCCGTGACTCTGTTTCTCCAAATGAGGACCTCAGGACTCATTTACCCTTGAGAATTCCACAAGCTCTACTGGTCAGAAAAACATCCCCGAGGGGGGCAGGGGAAGCTCCCTCCTCCTATGCAAACAAGCCACAGCCAGAAGGGAATCCTCTCCTGTGGTCTCAAAGCCCACCTGTCCTGCTTACCTGGAGGCTGGCCTTCTGGCTGGGACCCCCCAGAGGTACTCTCCCATCTCTGCTTCACCCTGCTGGTCACTTCCTTGTTGAGTTTCTCCCTCAGACTCCGAAATTCACGAAAGCTTCGAGCTGTCTGCTCCCGTTGGGTTCTCAGAAGGGACTCCAGCTGTCGGAGAGTCTGAGCTGAAATTCCCTTTGTGTCCTGAAAGAGACAGACACGTGCACCTTCGCATACACAGGCTCCCTCACCCTTTCCCTATAGCTGCTGACGCGGAGGTACTGTGTCTGCAGCCTGTGTGGGAGGGGGTGAAGTAGGGAACAGAGAAGGTGGGCCTCACACAGAAAGTGTGCGCACTCAGGGTTTAGGAGGCTCTACCACAATGCACAACATAGGATTAGGTGAAGTGCCACATCACAGTTCAATCCACTTCACCCCATAAGGGACCTGGATGGGGCATGTTTTCCCAACATCCAACCGAATCTCAGGGGGAGAGCACAGCCTGCTTCTCTTTGTGCCTCCTGGCTCTACTGTGTTCTCCCTGCTTAACAGCGTTTGGAAAACTTCAAAGTCCATTGTGTACTACTGGAAGTTGCCTGGCTTTCTGCCTACCACCCACCAGAGCCCAGGAGAGGGCTTGGGAGGCACCTGAATCCAAGAAGAAGATTAATCAAAATTAAGACATTTTTAAATCAAAACGGAACGCAGGACCAACATAGGATTAAGCAGCAGCTGAAGACAGCATCTTTACAAAACTCAACCCAGCCATCTATGTTTGTTTCACTTGTTTGTCTAATCTTACTCATTGAAATGCAAATGGTGGGTTCAATGCTATGATGCTTGGCTACTTTGATAACATGTCGTACCTTTATTTACTAATAGATGCTCTCGGGCTCTGTCTGTGGACATCTGGGAAGAGTCACAGATCCCATACATGGATAGTGGACTTAGAGAGAGACACTTACGTACATGGGGCTGACCCATCCACCAGACTCAGCCAGCTAAATGTCCTCTATTAGTGATTTGGAGACAGGCAAAAAAGTAACCAGTGAATGAAGAACATTGAGAGTGTCGGGACAAGGTCCTGGAGCAAAGCAGAGACCTCCCTTCTCAGGACAGAAGTTATCCCGAGATAGCAATGAGCACAGAAAGAAACGGATGAGTCTGCAGGATAAAGACTGACCAATCACTTCTCTGGGTAAGAACACTCTTTGTCTTCATTATAGGTCTCAGCCCTTAAAACTGTATCCCTTAGCATGGTGCAGTGACACACTATGTTAATTCCAGCACCCTGGAGGCTGAGGCAGGAGGATTGGTGTGAGTTCACAGTCAGCCTGAGCTGTACAGCAAGACCCTGTCTTTACACACATAATCAAATGACTAACTCAACAGTAGCCCAGGAACCGACCCTCTTTATCCCCATGCCTTCCAGCTTCTCTTCCAGGGTGTCCTCCAGGATGGGCCGGAACTGCTTCAGCCAAGTGGGGTTTTGCCTCAGAGCTGCTAACACCTTCCGTTGCTCATGGTGGGAGCTCTGCAGCTCTGCAGCAGGAGACAATAAGCAAGGTCAGTGCTCCCCGCTGAGCCCACCATCCCTGGACCTGCCTGCCAGTGACCCTGAGAGCCCTTGTACCTGCCAGTAACCCCAGTTCCTAGAATGAGTCCAAAGCAGGCCCATGTCAACCCCTGGGCCAGAAGATGACATATTTTCTCTCTTGGCTGTCACTGCCTTAGACTCATCACCCAGCTTCTACACCCCCATCCCCTGCCAGCCAGGACATCCCCAGCTCTGGGCAGTCAGTCCTGAGGTCAACTCATAGCTTTGAGAATTGGAATCAAACCCTGGAAACAACTTGTTTCGCGGGCTCCACTCTGGTCTCAGATTCCAGATAAGCTCCAGCCTTAGCCAGGCCTCCACCCATTGAATCTGGGTCTGTTCTGATCCAGATTAAAGGGCAGACAAGATCGCCCATTCAAGTTTCCTCTCTGGAGCATTTGACAGTCTTATTACTTTAGGTCCTCCATGTTCTACCCACAGCTCACTCACATGGAAAACAGAGACCATTTGAAAGCCAGTGCAGTGAGCTCTCCTCCAGTGCTCTGAACAGCACTAGGTGAGAGGCAGCAGGGCAGGCACAAGGGTCAGGACCTGAGTCAGAAGCCCAGCAGGCGCCGGCTCTGCCTCCTGTAGCCCTGTGACTCAGTGGCCATGCAGACCACATGTTAGTGCCTTTAAAGAGATATTTGATACATGCAGGGTGCTTAAGGAATATCTGTCCTGTGTCCTCAGTTCCTTCTGCCATAGCTTCACATGTCCAGATTACAGCCAAAGAGAAAATAAAAAGTGAGGAGAGCGGCCAATCTGCTTGAGAGAGAGAGAGAGAGAGGAGACCCACCTTCCTCAGAAGACTCCTCCTCTGTGCCCACAGCCTTTGGCACCTCTTGGACTTCTGAGAAGACAGGAACAATTAATGGCACCAGAACCCTGCAACTCACCTCTGACTCAAAGAAAGATGTAGTACCCCAGGGGAGAAGTGGCCTGTAAGGGCAAGCCCTCATAGATTCATCTTTCCCAGCGGGGCAGGATGGAAAAACAGTCACCAACACAGATACTAGAGGCAGGAACATCAGACTCACATCCCAGCTCTGCCTCCAGTGGCTGTGCATAAGCTGGTAAGTCTCCGAACCTCACTAAGCCTCAGTATCCTTATGTGGAAAAATAGAGCTATAATACCCATCGCATAACAAATCACAATGTAATGTGAGGAGGAACGGAAAGTGCTTGGCATGAAACACAGTCGTTATGAATGGCATGCCACAGATAAGGCGAATTAGAAAGACAACTCAAGGGCCCAGTGCTATCAACACCATGCCCAAGACCCTTCTCTCTTCCCTCCCACTAGAGAACAATAAAACCAGGCAAGAATCGCTGATTGACAGCTGATGGAAAGCCTTCAGCACAAATGACCTCCTTCCCATAAGCCCTCTTTCTCATCCGGTTGGACAGCCTGACACTACAGCGAATGTCCCATGGACTGCTGTCACCAGTGTTTGACCCATAAATCACCTGGCAGGGAGGTGGAAGGCAAAAAGCCCAGGACAACCCAAAGACTGATCGTGACCACCCACTGCAGATTTACTTACCCTCCACTTTCCTGAGGGACAGCGTCTGGATCTGCAAAAGATGAGACAGAGCAGGTTACGGTCAGCAGGGGACACTGTACTCTGCTCTGAGCAGCAGGCCTGCCCGGAACAGGAAGAGAGGGAAGTCACTGCTATCCTGCCACCCACTAAGAACTAGACTTACTACCCGGCCCCAAGCACATCTCATCTCCCACCGTGCGTGTGTGGAAAGAGACCACACCAAGGAAGAGTAATGGCTAGCATTCCTGGATAACCAGCTGCTCAGCTTTCTCAGGGAAAGGAGACCAGAATGACAGTCTTCAGAGGACCACTCCTTCAGGGCGGGAGCCCACCGAAGAAGAATGGGATGGGGTACAGCTGGCATGGAGGTAAAATTGATGTAAGACAGCCAGGAGATGAGAGAAATTCTAACCAGTGACGCAGACAGCTGACCTGGGGGCTCATGGGCACACAGAGGCCTGGTCAGCTTCCCTGCCATGAGGCCTGACCCAAGCACTGGCTCAGCACCCCTTCACTAACAAGGGCCTTTTCCTTCCTCTTTGGCCAGTGTTTGCAGGGAGCAAGGAACAAGGTGGTGTCCTATAACAGCTTCCTCTGAGACTGAAACATTCCATCTTGTGTAGTAAGTTCCGGAAGCAGGCAGGTAAACAACTCACAAGAGCTTCAGGAAGTCCCTGAAATTGACCAGATTCACTATGCCTCTCCCTGACAGAGAAAGAAATAAAAGCTGAGAGTCCCTCTCAGGAAGCTGAGCTACAGAGAAGACTCTCAGGCAAGCTGAGATGTAGACTCTGAGATGAGACCAGCAGTCGGAAGAAGCAGAAACCAGCTGCACTGCCAGGAAGAGATTTAGACCAATGGTGTCTCTCAAAAATGAGAGTCTCCAAGCTACTGAGCTCTCTGAAGCTGTGCAGTATGCTCCAGGTTCTCAGTTTCTGTGAACTGTCACACATGTGGGGTGGGCTTTAGTAATACAGTTATTTTTGAGTCATTTCTGCCCCTGTAAATAACCCCAATAAGACTCATTGGCTTGCCAAGTTGGACTTTGGTGGTATCTGGACTTTGATCTGTCATGGGTTCCCTATCTGGGGTGAGTAGACATGCATGTTGTGTCTCCCAGAAAAAGTTTTGTCACATGACCGGTGGGTACAACGATTGACATAATATGACTAGAAAGCAGGGAAGTGGGGGCTGGAGAGATGGTTCAGCTGTTAAGAGCATTGGTTATTCTTCCAGAGGTCCTGAATTCAATTCCCAGCAACCATATGATGGCTTACAAACCATCTGTAATGTGATCTGGTGCCCTTTTCTGGCCTGCAGGCATACATGCAGGCAAAATACTGTATACATAATAAATCCTTAAAAAGAAAAGAAAAAGAAAAGAACGAAATCAAACCAAAAAGTGTAACTAACAAGGGGTTTGAGGACAGGAGGAAGGGACTGGACAGCGGCAGAAGCTCAGGGCTATGCAGAACACAGGAACCTGAGGTCCCAGGTGGGGCTTGGAGGAGATGGGTCTTCCCCCAGACCTGGACTTCCAAAGGGGAGCTGAGTACAGACTGGGGGTGGGGAAGAATTATCAAGAACAAGGTGAAGAGCCACAGGACCCAGCGTTAGGAAATGCTTGGAGACTCAGCAACTTTTGCATCACTGGCTTATTAGAAAACCACATCAGAAGCTGTTCCTTTATGGGAAGGGGCCTGGCTAACAAGTTATATCTGCGAAAATACTATAAGGAGCACATCTCAGTGTCCCACCAGCCTAGCTAGAGATGATGTCACCTGCCACATATAGAAAACCCAGCCTGTTCCATTATCCATTGAATAAAGTTGGGGAGAAAGTGGTCTCTCTCTTGAAGGGCAGTTTGAGGTTTCAGTGAGGATTCATGCCAGCCTGGAACCAGGTATCCTATGTGGTCTCTGAGGATAAGAGCGAGACATAAGCCTAGAGGGAGGTAGCTGTAGCCTTACAACCTTGTATCCTCTCCACTTCCTTTCAGGAGCCTAAGGACACCAACAGCATGAACTCGGAAGGATCCAAAGCCATCCTCACAGAAAAGAGGCCTGGCAGCTGCGGGCAATGACTAGGGAAAGGACTGACTTACCGTCTCCTCCTGGGATGCAATAAGTCTGGCCTGTTCTTGAAGCTGAGCACGGAGGGCGTTGATATGCCGTTGCGATTGGGCAGCTGCCTTCTTCTGATCCTGAGACAGGGTGGCATGGAGCCTCTCATTCTCCTCCCGCATCTGGTGGGCACAGGAAGGTTGGTCAGTCAGATGTCTGTAGGAACCCAAGTACCCCAAGTGAGAAGGGTGGTCCCTACAGCAAAATGGTGGTGGGTCTCGCCTGAGGACAGACGGAATTTCTAGATGGTGCAGGTGGCTTTCAAACAATTCTAACTGCCTTCTGGTTTAGGTACATTTTTGAGCTGTGCCAGAGAAGAAAGGAGAAGAGAAAATGTAAGGCAGGCCTCTAGGACCAGGGAAGAAGGTTCTCCGTCAGATGTGGTCACCCACTTAGGAGAGGCAGGTAAGAAAAAAGACCACTCAAAAATCATCAAATTTCTATTCAGATAAAAACAAGAAGGGAGGAGAATGTGTTCCCATGCCACCTGTGATGTAAGAGCAGAGGTAAAGTGAAGCTGTTTATTAACATTTGCATAAAGAAACTCTAGAGAATAAAAATGAAATGAAACCATCACATGGGGACTAGGTAACCCTAAAATGAGGTGGGAGCAAGTGTCGTCCCCATGGGCCAAGCTCCTGGCAACTTCTAGGCCATGGGCCAGCAGAACCTGAGAAGGCTAACCAACTTCCTCCTCAACTTACCTTCTCTTCTTGGGCATTTACAAAGAAGCCATAAAAATTTAACGAGGTCCAGATGTTCTTGGGAGGCATCTTGTTCTTGAAGATACCTTGTCAGTTATTAACGGCTCTTTGTTAGGTTTTCGTGCCCCAAAAACTGACCAATGGTTTCAGAAACTACCTCATCCTATGTACTCGTTACCCAATCCCAAGACAACAGGACATAAACTCCCCTGATTACAGCATTTCCCCTTTAAAAGTTCTATCCTCGCCCGGGGCTCCCTGCCACACTTTCCACACCCACCATGCTGGGGTGCTGAAAAGGTGTTGGTCCAAACTTAAATGTGAATATTATTAAAAACCCTCATGTAATTTGCATCGGATATCCGGCTCCATGAATTCATTTGGGGACCAGAAACTTGGGCACAACAGCTCCTGGCTGAAGAATCTGCTGGATAGGAAGATAACCCTATTTGTATATTAAAGGGGACTGGCAGCCATGAGCAGTATCCACAATACACCTGACAACCAATTCTAGACAGAGAATGGGACAGGGAGGGGGATGCTGCATAGGGCAAGGTCACGGTTAAGCAAACTTTCCCGCCACCAAACATCAGCTACCTCTCTCCTCTCGGCCACCCGCTCTTCGTGCAGTGCCTTCATTTTTCTCTTCCATTCTGCTTTCTGAAAGAGAGCAGAAGCTTGTTAAATGGAGCCTGCTATGCAGTAATAAATATAAACTATAAAATTATGAGGAGTAAAAGGTACTAGCTCCTGGTTAGACAAAAAGATGGGTGAGACAGAATAGAGAAACCGAACCAATTTGGGGGGAAACGGAAACTTAGTGGGAGAGAGATTACTGACTTTGTGTTTGAACAAATAGCTAACTGACCAGAAAAAAAAAAAAAGCTTGCATGACTGTCTTAAGTCAATATAAACTGTAGACAGATGAAATAATTACACATAAAAATCAAGACAGCAAAATGATAATGGTAGTGATTAAGGCCACAGAATCACTCAAAGAAAACACAGGAATATTTTCTTTTTAAATCTCAGAGCAGGCACAGTAATAAAGGACAGATGGAGAGTCTAAAGAGATGTCCAGCAGTCAAGGAGGGTCACTGCTCTTGCAGAGGACCTGAGTTCAGTTCCCAGCACCTATATCAGGCGGCTTGCAACTGCCTGCAACTCCAGCTCCAGGGGCTCCAATACCCTCTTCTAGCTCCTGCACCTTGACACATGTATGCATATACACAGAGACACATACATACACATTAACGAAAATGAAAAGGACTCTTTTAAAAAAAAAGATAACTTTAACCAGAGAAACTTTACTTTTTTATAACCAAACAACAATAAAGTAAAGTTAAAAGACCAATAGAAGACTGGGGGAAAATATCCACAACTAGAACAACAAAAGGCTGGATTAATTTCCACAAGGAGAAGCAAAAGGCCAGCGCAGCGGCTCAAGGCTGTAACTCCAGCAATTGAAAGCTGGAAGTAGGAAGGTCAGGAGTTCAAGGTTAGGGTCCTTCTCAGACACACAGTAAGTGGAGGTCAGCCCAGGCTACATAAGACCCTGTTGCAAGGAGTGAAAGAAAGGAGAGGGGGCAAAGAGAAAAAAAGGGAAGAATATGAACAGAGTTCAAGTTCATAGGAAAAGAAAGGCTGTGTGTGTGTGTGCACGTGTGTGTGTGTTATATGTGTGTATATGTGTGTGTATAGGTATGCTTGCATGTACATGGAGGCCAGGTGTCACTCTCTGTCTTATTTTTGAGATAGGGTCTCTTGCTAAATCAATTAGCTAGACGGATTGAGAGCAATGAGCTGTGAGCCCCAGAATCTTGCCTGTCTCTGTCCCCTAGCTCTGAGGTTCTAGATGCATGCTGTTCCTGGCATTTATGTGAGCATTAGAGATCTAAACTAAGGTCCTCATGCTTGTATTGTGAGCATTTGACTCACCAAGCCATCTCCCCAGAAACAATGACTTTTTTATTATATATATATAAAAATCTATGAACCATCTGTGTTGGTTAGAGATTTCTGTTTGGTTGTTTTGTGGTTTTGTCTACTTAACATAAACTGGAGTCATCTGGGAAGAGGGAGCCTCAATGGAGAAAATGCCCCCACCAGACTGGTCTGCAGGCAAGCCTGTGGGGCATTTTCTTAACTGATGATTGATGTGGAAGGGCCCAGGCCACTGTGGGCAGTGTTATCCCTGGGGTGGTTCTGAGCAAGACTCAGGAGAGCAAGCCAGTGAGCGGTGTTCGTCCTCAAGGTCCCTGCCTTGGCTCCCCTTGATGATACACTGCAACATGGAAGTGGAAGCCAAAGTCTCTTTCCTTCCCAAGATGCATTTGATCATGGTGTTTAACACAGCAATAGAAAGCAAACTAGTCTGCGGTGGTTTGAATAAAAATGGTCCCCATAGGTCCATAGGAAGTGGCACTCTTAGGAGGTGTGGCCTTGTTGGAAAAAGTGCACCACTGCAGGGAGATGGGGGAGCTTTGAGGTCTCAGAAGCTCAAGCCAGGCCCAGTGTCTCATTGTCTCTTCCTGCTGCCTGTGGATGCAGATGGAGAACTCTCAGTTCTTCCCAAAGCATCATATCTCCCTGCCTGCTGCCATGCGTGCTACCCACCATGATGATAATGGACTAAACCGCTGAAGCTGTAAGTCAACCCCAATTGGATGTTTTCATTTATAAGAGTTACTGGAATCATAGTGTCTCTTCACAGCGATAGAAAACCTAGACATCATTTCATCAGTTTCAGCACCTTTCTGCAGACAGACTTCCGGCTCTTTCCCAACCACCTTAGAGAGCGGACACAGGAGCTCACAATGGGATGTGGCTGACTGCTGTGGTCTTAAAGAGGATACCGACCTCCTCTGCCTGGACTTGAGTAAGGTTCTCCCAGTGGTGGCCAGAGTAGACTGGATATGAATCTTCCCAGCTCGATTCAATGACCTCATAGTGATAGCCAGATAGGAGTCTGCACACCACAGAAACTGGCAAGTGGTTTTTTAGCTCTGAGCTGATACCTAAGCATTCACTACCACACCACAGACTTGTCATAAATATCTTCACAGCCCAGGACACTTGCACACTTTCTGAATTGTTTTCAACCTTATCAGAATGAAAGTTGGGGCAAAGATGTCAAAAAGACCCACCTGTATTTGCATAAATTAGTACATATCAGGTAAATATGATGATTAAACGTATCGCCAACTGTAGTGAATGGGAGCAGGCCTGCTTTTCGTCCGGCCCAGCTCCCGCACGGCTAGCTCATACCCGGAAATAACACACAAATTG
>LOEQ01001640.1:156723-166724 GCA_001685075.1 Bramus lutescens | reverse complement strand
CCTTTAATCCCAGCACTTGGGAGGCAGAGGCAGACAGATCTCTGTGAGTTTGAGACTAGCTTGGTCTACAAGAGCTAGTTCCAGGACAGGCTCCAAAGCTACAGTGAGAGCCTCATGGTAAAATATATAATAGAAATGGGTTAATTTGAGATGTAAGAGTTAGCCAGTTAGAAGTTAGAGCTAATAAGTCAAGCAGTGATTCAATTAATACAGTTTCTGTGTGATTGATTAGTTCGGAGCTGGGCAGACGGGAATGAATGAATAGTCTCCCTCTGACAACATCTGGGTTTCTTTGTCTGAGCATCCCCAGAACTAGCTCTTTGTTCTCCAAGTGGTCCTCCTTTAGGAACTGGATATCTTCTGTGAACCTGGGCAGCTCTGTGCTCAAGGCAATCTGGCATCTTTTGAGAGTTCTTGAAGTTGAATAGATGTGGGTGTTCTTTCGAACCAACAGGAGGAAAGATTAGTGGTCCTGCTGCCTGCTTGAGCCTAACTAGAGAGGTGGCTTTGCGGAGTGGTAGATTCCTTGTTCCTAGTTGGGACTAACTGTCTGTACATTGGCGTGAACAAATGAGCTAGTGGTCAAGGCAGAAAACACTGATGTAGTTCATGGTCTTTTCAGTGGGGCATGGGTGTGAGTTTGAGTGAGGCAATGAAATTTCAAGAGTCACAAGTAGATCTTGCTGATTGAGCACCAGGTGGAGTGCTGCCTGCATCTGTCACAGACCAAGAGCACCAGGACAAGAACTAGGACCCCCAAAAGTGCAGAAAATAGCCTGCTACAGGCTCACCTTGGCTAAAGAAGCAACCCTGGCTTCCCACCAGGGAGAAGAGGAAAGACAAGGCCCATGAAGATGGAGTTGGGCAGAGTGGTGCACACCTGCGATTACAGCACTGGAGGGGCTGAGGCAGGAGGATCGGGAACAGGAGTTTAGAGTCATCCTCAGGCACATAGTAAGTTCGAGGCCAGTCTGAGATATATGTAATCCTGCCTTCAAAATGAAGCAAAAATTAATGTAGATGGTATTTGGACTCCTTGATTAAAGCATAAAGCTGCTAGCTCACCTGGGTAATTATTTTTAAATTTATGAATAAAATTTATAGCCCAGTGAACCTTTAAGGAGAAAATTCTCCACCCTATGTGAGTTGGTAGGATGTGTCCAAAAAGCAAATCACAGGTCTCCAGGAATGTTTAGAGTCACAGCTTAATGTCCTTCCCTGGTCTTCCTCAATCATCTGAATCACTCCACATGGAACTTCCAAGGGTATGTAGACATTCTTTCTGGAGGGACCAATATGACTTCTTCCTTCTGCTACACCTAGCCGGTTTCTGTCTAGTCAGGAGACTTCATGGACCCCCAGCATCCACAAAGATGAATTTCAGGAAACTATCCACGGAGCTATAATTTACATTGAACCTGGATGTCCCCCTACTTATCATTCCCACCACAAAAAAAGTTGTTGCTCTTGACACTAGGCCCAAACTTCACAAGCAATCCCTAGAAACATCTAATTGGATTTCATTTTATCTGGTAGCCAGTAAATCCTATGGATTGTGTGTATGTGTCTTTACAGGGACAGTTGTTCCCTCAGCAATGGTGTAATGACTGGGCTCCTGTATGAAGCCCAGGTAACAGTCTTGGTTGATGAAGTGTTGAGAGATATAGATTTACCAATATACCAATTAAATAAACAAGATGGGAAAATAAATTCTGAATGCAGTGCTATTTCTATTTATGAGGCTGTTTCTTGGATGTTGGGGCTTTTGAGGGGGGTGGGCAAAGCAGAGGGAAAAACCATGGAATCAGAAGGGAGCTTTTTTAATCCTTTGTGCCTAGGCACACCCTTTGATAATGTTAATTAGAAATAGTTCAGGATTTGGAGCATAGCACCCTCTTGCATAAAGGACCCACTGTATCAGGCCAGGAAAGTTAGAAGGATCTTTAACAGTAAATGTTTATTGACTTGAATTGAACCTAAAAAGTACACTTAGCCTTTCTGTAGCTTCTTTGAACTTGGGTTTATTGTGAAAAGGAAATACTTAAACCAGTAGCACTTGTCCTATTTGCTTTGGCCTTTACTGCCACAGTTCCGGTTTTTAATATATTTGTCAAGCAAGTAGGACTGATAAACTTGTTAAAACATTCAGCTACAAGCAGCCCAAGACAAATTAGTCAAGGTGATAGCTTGTCCACGCGGCCAATTCCTTTCCTCAAGCAAACAAAGCCCCAAAATGGCTTTGATTGGCTAGATGTGAATAGATGGGGAGATGGCTAGCCACGGGGCCTCATCTCACCGCAGAGGGGCATGCAACCAGTGTAGTTTTGGGGAACCCATGAACAAATAATAACAGAAGTAGCGCACACTTAAAAGTTATGATATCATTAAACCCTGAAAATATCATTTTAAACTAGAAGTCAGTGATTTAATGCCATTATACCTTGCGATGCATTGTAAACTATCTTAGACTCCCAATAAAGTGGTCCTAATCTTTCTTTCTTTTTTGTTTGGTCATACCTAAATCAAACATGCCCCTATGTACAAAGCCTTGCATAGCTATTAAGCGTGTTTCTTGGTTTGTTTTACTGTGATAATACACGTGATTACCCCCTGCCTTTAACAATTATCTGCAGATAAAAACAACTTCTGGGAAATAAGTGAAATAAATGTTCTTGGTGAGCCACTCACATCCACCAACATTTTCTAAGGCTGTGTGGCCGAGCCCTCTGATCCAGAGTTCAATTCCATCTTCCACAAGGGAAATGGCAACATCTTAGACCTACCCACACCATCCACGTGGCACAGAACTGTATCTCAATACAACCGACAGAAACTGTTACAGGCGACTCGTATGGCACACCTTCACCCCAAATTTACCTAATCTCAAAGTAATGTATTTGGAGGTCAAACTTTCAGATTAAATCAAATATTCAGATTAAATCTCTCTCTTTTTGGCAAAAGGAACGAAATAACTTTCTTTGAAGTGGAATGATTATGCAGATTAAAGGAGAGCTGTATTGTGAATGCTGACAGCAGGCACAAGTTCCAGGGTGTGGGCCAGATTAAGACCTTTGTAAGGAGACCAATCTTTATCATTCTTCCTCTCTTTCTGTCCTTCTCCCTCTCCTTCCCTCCCCTCCCCTCCCCTTCTCTTCTCTTCTCTTCTCTTCTCTTCTCTTCTCTTCTCTCTCTCNCTCTCTCTCTCTCTCTCTCTCTCTCTCTCTCTCTCTCTCTCTCTCTTTCCAAAATGGTAAGAAACAAATGTCTTCCGTTTAAGCCACCCAGTGTGGGGAATTTTGTTGTTGCAGACTGAGCCATGTCAGAAACGCCATGGTAAGCTTCTACATGTTTCATGACAATCTGGTTTTTAGCTCTTGAGGATGTTAAAACTGCTCTCAAGAATTAAGCCTTAGAGACCAGTAAGATAGCACAGTGGGTAAGGCACTGGCTTCAAACCTGGTATGTACGGTTCAATTCCTGGAACACACATTCCTTCCTGCTGCTGTTATGTAAAGCAGCTTCACCTTCACCTGCTGATGGAGATTAATAACTCCCAATAGTGTAACAGCTTTTAAATACTCTGGTCCCTGAACACAGGATGTCCAACATGTCCTGCAGATGCCTGTGAATCGGTGGGCCTCTTGCAGGGTCATCTGGCAAGACTCCTCTCTGTTTGGGACTAGAAACTAACACTGATGAGCCCAGAGCTCAAAGTTCCCACTAGGCCATTAGAAGTGACAGTCAGTAGGACAGCTTTTAGTTCCTTGCTTGCTGGATCCTTCCTATTAATAACAGAACACCATATACAGACGTCTGAATTGACATTAATGTACTACATCCTGAATGATGGCATCCCATTCTTTCGGTGTTTTTCTCTAAGCCAGCACGGCAACTGTCAGACCATTCCAGAAAGTTGCCTCCGTTTGGTGTATTTTCCACAAGAACCAATGGACCCCACTGTTACCATCGTGGTAAGTTAATGGGCAAATGCTATGGCCTGTGAGATTCCATGCTTATGAATCAAGCATTCCACAAGCTTCAGACGATGTTGCTGTGAGGTTTTGCAGACTTGGAAATTGCGTTCTTCTGAGAATGAGCCATTAGCGTTTCCAATATATGATGCTTTATTTTATGTACCAACCTAACTGGGCTAAGAGGTGCTCTGAGAGCTGGTAAGCATCATTTATGTGTGTTTCTGGGGGTGTTTCCAGAAGTAATTAACATTTTAATCAGGAGACTGAGTAAAGATTACTTCCTGGGTAAAACAAAAGGCTGAAGAGTGAATCTGCCCTTCTGCCCACCCCCTGCCTTTTTAAGCTAAGACGTCCATGTTCTTCTGTCACTGGACATCAAAACATCTGGTTCTTGGATGCTCAGACCCAGAAATTCCACCCTACTCTAGTGTGCCCCACTCAAAATTCTTGGGCCATTTTACTTACATTGAATTGCACACAAGTATTCTTTGTTTTCCAGCTTGCAGACAGCAAGTTGTGGATTTCTTGATTCCCATCCGTGCCTAAGAGACTTTCTTCTTGTCTATCATCTGGCTAGCTAGCTAACTATCATTTACCTACCATCAATTATATGTCTGTCTGTCTGCCTACCATTACCTACCTACGCACAAGCCTATCAACCATTGAACCTATTCCTCAGGAGAACATATAACCGACAGAAGAGACCTAAAGTAGCTGACCAACCTTGACTCTTAGTTAGCAGGTGGTTTTCTCAATAAATATTGCCATACCAAGGATTTTGTGTTGATCTCTGCCTCTGACAATTTGGACAGTCAGAGGCAGAAGTGAGACTGTGCTTAGCTGTTGGGCCATTGAGTTCATACCTGATCTCAGTATTTGCCATGATAGCCATTCCATTCAGTTTGCTTATCACACCAGTTCTGGGTGGTGACAATGGCTATGCCACCAGCAGTACGTCAGTGTTTCTGTGAGCTGTCTTACCATTGTTCCAGTTTTCATCTCTCTAATAAGTGATAAGTATAAGCATCTCCTCACCTGTAAGCTGTTTTTCTTCTTTTGTGTTCTTTTTCATGCATTTAGCTTATTTTTCTATTGGACTGTCTGTCTTTGTAATTGTAAGACTATACTTTCTTATAGACTCTGTATGCCCCATGTAATTTTTAAACATTTCAACGATCTTGTACCAACATGCCATCTGGATAAATACAACTTTGGTCGTGCATTTATCATACATTCTTATTTTAATATAATAAGTATGAGTCTTTTTTTGAGGATTTGTGTTTGGGGCATCTTTCTGAAAAAGAACATCATTCCTAAGTCAAAAGGACATTTTCCTTTGAGAAAGAAAGAAAGAAAGAAAGAAAGAAAGAAAGAAAGAAAGAAAGAAATTAACCATTTCTTAGTTCACATTATGTTTATTCCTTCATCTGTCATCTTCATGGTCATTCCTTTGACCCAAGGAATAATTGTCCCAGGAAATATGGAGGTAGACACAGGAATGCAAACAACAGAATCATTAACTGCTTGAGTAAATACACACATATTTTTGGTTTGGTTTTGTTTTATTTTAGCTTAAAAGAGGTTTATTTTGATATTTATTTATTTATGGTTTTTTTGAGACAGTGTGCCTCTGTGTAACCCTTGCTCTTCTGGAACTCCCTCTGTAGACCAGACTGGCCTCAAATTCAGAGATCTGCTTGCCTCTGCCTTCCAATTCCTGGGAGGTTTATTTTTAAATAAAGTTTACATATTTATTTTGCAGATGAAATCTCCACCCCTTTAAAAAAAAACTGGTTCTATACATATGTTTGTTGTTGTTTTGAGACACAGATTTTTTAATAAAGACCTTGCCCTGGAACTCACTATGTGGACCAGGCTGGCCTAGAACCCTCAGAGATCTACCTGCCACTGCATCCTGAGTGAGGGAATTAAAGGTGTGCACCCCCACACCTATCATATACATTAGTTCTTAACCTTCACACTAAGAAGAGTACACACACACACACATATACACACACACAATTGCTTGTCTCATCACCTTGCAGCACTTTCAAATGTAGGTATAATACATTTTTAAAAGTACACATTTGGGGACTAGAGAGATGGCTCAGCAGTTAAGAGCACTGCCTTCTCTTCCAGAGGTCCTGAGTTCAATTCTCAGCAACCACGTGGTGGCTCACAACCATCTGTAATGAGGTCTGGTATCCTCTTCTGCCCCACAGAAGGCATAGATGCAGACAGAACCCTATATACTTAATAAATAAAGAGAATTTTTTTAAAGTACATATTTGGAGCCTGGCATGGTGATAACACACCTTTAATTCCAGCACTTGGGGTGGGTGGGGTGGAGGAGGTGGATCTCCAAGTTAGACACCAGAATAATCTACATATTAAGTTCCAGGACAGCTGGGGCTACATGGAGATAATCTGAAAAAAATAAAAAAGAAAAGAAAATTTGTTTCTTGTTCTTCTAAGAGAACCTGAGTTTATTTTTTAAACCCTCTAAAAAACACTACAATATAATCTACTACTTAAATACAATAAAAAACAATATAATGTAGTGTTTATAACACATATAAAGGTAAAATATGCTGGGTGAGGTGGTGCACGCCTGTGGTCTCAGCACTGGGGAGCCTGAAGCAGGCATATAGGGAGTTTGAGGCCAACATGTGTTACATAGCAAGACACTGTGTCAAAGAAAAATAAAAAGGATAATGTATGATTAAGCTAAACAAGATCTCACAGGGTGACAATAGAGATGTACTACTGGAACATTCTTGTACTATGTGTGAAGTTTTATTACCTGGAAAAAAAGCCATACAATTAAAATTTAAGGAGATACACGTCAATCCCAAAAGAATGCACTGAGACCACATAACAGAACTCATTAGTCAGAAAAGGATTTGAAAGATCAATAATAAGAAAATTTTAATTTTCAAAGGAGCCAGAAAAGGAAGAGATGGAAAATGACAATAAATATAAAAGAAATTAGGAGGTTATATTAGTTAGGGTTTCTATTACTGTGAATTGACACCATGACCACAGCAACTCTTATAAAGGAAAATACTTAATTAGATCCGGCTTACGTTTCCGAATTTAGTCCATTATTCTCATGGTGGGAAGCATAGCAGTGAGCTGGTGGACATGGTGCTGGAGAAGGAGCTGAGAGTTCTACATCTACACCTGCAGGCAGCAGGAAGGGAACTGGTTCCGGTTTTGAACACCTCAAAGCCCACCCCCTAGTGAGACACCTCCTCCAACAAGCCACACCTACTCCAACAAGGCCACACCTCCTAATAGTGCTGCTCCCAATGGGCCTACAGGGGCCATTTTCTTTGAAACCATCACAGGGTGTATATTACATACCCAATAGCCATACCAAACACACACGCAAATGTCAAAAAAAATCAATCCTACCAATAACCAAAATACCAAAATAGAGAGAAAAGAAAAGTTTGTTATCAGTAGCTGTATTATTCTGAGACTTCTCTGGGAGTAACTAAAGTATATAAGTGTTTATGGGATATTCCACTTCTGTGAGTCTCTAGGGTTTTGAAAATTGGGATGAGTGGTTTGGAAGATAGAAATTTTGAGGTAATCTGTAAGAAGTTATGTAAAACCCTCCATAGTCCTGAATTCAAATGGGAAGTATCAGGCCAAGCATGATGATGCACCTCTGTAATCCTAGCACTCAGCAGGCCAAAGCAGGAAGATAATTGTGAGTTCAAAGCCAAACCGGTCTACATATTGGATTCCAGGCCAGTTAGGGCTGCACAGCAAAATCCTGCCTCAAAATAACCCATCCCTTCCAAAGGATTAGTATGAACTTTGATATGTGCACATTTCCTAGCTCTATCCATTGAATGAGCATAGAAATAATGTCAGTTGGGGCTAGAGAGATGGCTCAGAGGATAAGAGCACTGGCTGCTCTTCCAGAGGTCCTGAGTTCAATTCCCAGAAACCACATGGTAGCTCACAACCATCTGTAATGAGACCTCATGCCTTTCTTGCCAGCAGTACATTGTATGCTTAATAAATAAATAAATCTTTAAGAGAGAGAGAGAATGTCAGTCAGCAACAACTGACCATCTTTGTACTTAGATTGATTTTGAGCCATCATGTCCAAGGGAAACGAAGGATGTTGGAGGGAAACCATTCATTCCTGTCCATTATAGAAAAAGTATAAGGCAGGTGATGAATCTAAAATACAATTTCACATATAACAGCAAAAGAGCTAGTAACAGCCTATCTAATGACCCAGGAATCACCTAAGCTAAACAAGGAACTATACATTAAAGATATAATAAGCACACTTGATTGAATTTCTTATTGAAACTCATCAAATATCTTAAAATCAGAGGCAAGGATTTTTTTTTGTTTTGTTTGTTCTGTTTTGTTTTGTTTTGAGAAGGGTCTCACGTAGTCTTGGCTGACTTGGAGCTCATTATGAAGACCTGAGGCTGACCTCGAACTCACAGAGATCTTCCTGCCTCTACCTCCTGAGTGCTGGTATTAAAGGTATACACGACCACCACTCAGCCTAATGATGTTTTTTAATTAATTGATTAGTTTTGAGTTGTACAGGGAAACAAATAACTGCCTTAAAAATTAGTAAAAAGCAAATATTAATCTCCAGTATAAAATTACGTCACAAAATTATATATAAATTTATATAGTAAAAATAGTAAAAAGCAAATATTAATCTCCAACATAAAATTATATCATTGATTTCTGAATAGAGAACTAATATTAATATAAACATTCCAGCATATTCCAAATAACAAATGAAAAACAAATAGTTGAATTAGACTATTATTACTTTGCATCTCCCAACAAACCAATGAATCTACACACTGGGGTATCAACAGCTGTTATCTCACACACACACACACACACCCGCACCAGAAACCAGATGCTTTGTGCCTCCTGGTGGAGAAACATGATACCACTATTGGTCTTTTGCTTTTTGGTTTTTCTTCCTTTGAGATTGGGTTTTTCTGTGTAACAGTCTTAACTGTCCTGGAACTCACTTTGTAAACCAGGCTGACTTCAAACTCACCGAGATCTACCTCATCTGCCTCCCAAGTGCTGGGTAAAGGCATGTGCCACTACCTGGTAACTTCTAAGGAAGCCTTGGATCCCTAGGGCAGTTTGTAGGAAATATAGAGGATAAAAGGTCTTAGACTCTTTATCTGAGAAAAAAAAGTTTTTTATACAAATAAAAACAAATCAAGAGGGGGATCCTGAAGATTGAAAGATTTTTTAAAGATATGGTAATATTTTAATGAACAAGTTTATTGTATCTAGAATGGCACAGGATGAGAAGCTACCAAGAAACACAAAAATGGTTGTTCAGGATGGGGTGGAGGGTCCTCTGGGAGGAAGGGAAGGTGTTGGGGTGAGGAGAGGCTGCTGGGATGAATGGCAACTTCCAGACATTCAGGGTGGCCTGAGTAGTAATTGCAAGGGTGTTCATATTGCAATAGTTCATTAAGCCATATATTCAGTTAAGGGATTATTTTATTGTGCATTATTATTTTATTATTCAATTTTCTTTTATAAAGCAGCCCAAAGTACCAGTAATTACAGATTCCTTACAAGTGAGAGATAATGCACACACAAAAGAAATCTATCAAAATATCATTATTCATCTGTTTTCACTTTTTTCGTTTCCTGCGTTATATAAAGAGTATCTTTTAAAAAAATAAACAAATACTCTTTTTTTTAGATTTTTAAAAAATGTCAATTGGTGATTTTGCCTGCATGTATGTCTGTATTAAGGTGTCAGAACTGGAGTTACAGACATTTGTGAGCTGCCACGTGAGTGGTGGGAATTGAACTAGGTCCTCTGGAAGAGCAGCCAACTCTTAACTGCTAAGCCATCTCTCTAACCCCAGTGCATATCTTTATATTGGTTTTTTAAAAATAGATTTAATTTTATGAAATATTCCAACATTTTATCAATTAAAAAAGTGAGAGATGGGCTGGAGAGATGGCTCAGAGGTTAAGAGCATTGCCTGCTCTTCC
>LOEQ01001640.1:107827-121828 GCA_001685075.1 Bramus lutescens | reverse complement strand
GGGCCAGGCAGTGCTTAAATGAATACAATTTGTGTGTTGTTATTTCGAGGTATATGCTAGCCGTGCGGGAGCTGGGCTGGACGAAAAGCAGGGCCCGCTCCCCTTATCACTACAAGTGGATGTCCAAGCATTTATTTATAATCAGTCATCTATTGAAAATTTTTGTTTCTAGATTTTGGCTATTATGACCTATTGTGGACAGTCTCTGACAGTTTATGTGGATATGATTGAAAGAAATACCTAGAGTGTAGTTACTAAAAGTATCATTTTACATATGATAAATGTGTGTTTAGTTTGTCAGGAAACTGATGAACTTTTCAGATTACCATTTTATATTTCTGTCAGTAATGTATGAGAGGTTCACTTTCTCAGCCCTAATCATCATTATTGTTAGCTTGCATTTTAGCTTCTCTAATAGCTGTGTACTGATACTGTACTATGTCTTAATTTGTGTTTATTTCCTTAATGAATAACAATGTTGATATCTTTTCATGGAGTATAGGGAAATGTTTGTGTCTTTTTTAAAAATGTTTTCTAATTGGACTGCTTGCTTTTTGGTTATTGAATTTATATGTTTATTAGGTGGGTATTTACAAGTACTTTATGTGGTCTTTTCCTTTAGCTATAAGTGAAAAATGAACCTTGGGGCTGGTGCTTGTCTCCCAAAAGATCTTTGATCTTAACCTCATGCCTTACACAAAAAGTAACTCAAAAGAAGATCAGAGGTTTATTGTAAAAAAAAAATTAAAGAAACAAAACAAAACCAGCCAACGAAAACCAATGCTTTAGAATAAAGCAGGAGGGCTGGAGAGGGCTCAGTAATTAAAAACTAGACTCACAACCAAAAATAGAATAAAACAGAAAAAAAATTCCATGGAATCTCGTATTTGGTGAAGAATTTTAGACCCGTTAAAACAGTTGATAAGTTAGACTTAACAAAATGAAAATTTACAAAGACCTTGTTGAGAAGGTGATTGCTGCACGTGGTGGTGGTGCACATCTTTAATCCCAGCACGAGAGGAGGCGGATCTTGAGTTTGAGACCAGCCTGGTCTACATAGCTAGTTCCAAGACAGCCAAAGCTACACAAAGAATCTCTCTCTCTCTCTCTCTCTCTCTCAAAAAAGATGATTGCATTTGGTTTGGTCACTTTATAATTGTTTGAGGGAGGCATGGTAATAAAAAAAAAATAAAAGTGCCTTTGAATTTGCCTATCTGGTATAGACAGCTCAGGAAATTGTTGGTTTTAATTGGCTCCTTTACAGTCTTTCCCAGAGGTCAGTGTGTCCTTTTTAGATGAGCAGCTTATATAGAGTTTTCAAAGTCTAGATACCACTCTGTTTTGTCTGTTCAGTTCTTGACAGTTGTTTTCTGTTTTGTGTTGCCTATTGCTGCCTATTGATCTGCTCTCTTGTGTGGGCAGTTGGCAGTAATAAAAAACTCTGTGACGTTAAACCCAGCTAGCTTCTAAGCATGACTTCGCCTTCCTTTGGTTTGAGTAATAAATACAAAAATGAAATCGGTTCATCATGTTTGCAGAGTTAGTGTATAAAACACCTCAGGGATTGTAGGGTTTGTGCAGGGTTTGCCAGCAGTGATCCTAAAGGAGCTTGTTGATATGAGCATCTTACTCTTTAGTGGCAGTGTGTGGCATATGAGGGCTGCTTATTTCATGTTTCAGGGCATTTTGTGGCCACCTGAATTCAGACACTTGTTGCTCAGTAAATCTTCTAACCTAAGAAGACTCAGAAACTTCTTAATACAGTCTTCAGTTATATCTGGGAAACTAGCCTTTGGATTGATTCTTGGATTTTGGCTCCCTACCCTCCAACCCCCAATCCAGGTTGTGTGCATACGCTCTGTCACTGAACTTCATCCTGTACATGTTGAATTTTTTTTCCTTTCTGGTTTTTCAAGACAGGGTTTCTCTTGTGTGACAGTCCTGGCTGTCCTGGCCTGTTCTAGAGCAGGCTGGCTCATGAACTTATTGAGATCCACCTGCTTCTGCCTCCCGAATGCTGGAATTAAAGGCATGTGCTTTAACCATTGCCCAGCTACATTTTGATTTTTGATTTAATGGTTGTTTTAAAGTAAATACAATCTACCAGGTTGATTTGTGGGTAAACATTATTATTTGGCAAAACATAATGTCTGTTCCCTTCTCATTCACTGAGTATCGGTGCTGTGATCCCTGAAGCATGGTGGTGGGTTTTAGCTTCTTAAGGATTAGTATTACCCACCCTCTTCACAGAAGATCATGCGTATGCCTAAAGAATCACATGGTTTCTAGGGGTTCGAGGTTTCTCTGAAGCCTGCACGTTGGTCCTGAGTTAACTTTTTTACTTGTCCCATTGTCAGACACCAAAGTGTGCTATTCAAAAGCCATTTTAATTAGTTTGGAATGGTAAGAGTAAAATTAACAGTATTTAAAACTCAGTTAAGGTTTCATGTTTGGGACATGAATATGAGGAATTTTAACTTTTTTTTGTCCAGATTTTGTCAGTGAACTCTCCCCCAAAGTGAACTCTGGCAACTGTAAGGGTTTTGTGTAGGAGATGGTATAATGGACTTTGGAATGCAAAGCTAGGTTAACTGGAGAGTCACTGTAGAAGAAAGTAAGATAATTGAGGGTTTCAGCACAGGCAAAAATGGAAAAACACATTAGAAGTGTCTCATGGTTTTGACATAATTGTTAGAGGCCACAATGTGGATGACAAACAGGTAGGTAGATCCAGGGAGAAATACGGAAAAGCTCTTGCCTACTGTTAGATATGAGGGCTGAGTGTAAATAAGCACCATGGATAGTTCCATGCCAAGGCCATTTCTGCCTCTGAGAGGGGAAGCAAATAAGGCCCTTGTAGTCAGGAGGCAGCCTGTGCACAGCAGTACTTTTGAGGCGCACCGAGAAAGACTATACCCAGGATCTTGAAGTCACTACACTATTGCAATCTTGAATAACTTAAACTATTGTACAAGGCAACATCTATTTGTGTCTAAGTAGCTCACTTTTTTTTCAATGCCCATCATCTCTGAAGTAAATTGGTACTACCTTGAGCAGATGTGTCTAATTTTTATTAAAAGCCCTATGTTAGCAAAATATTTAATTTGTCATTCTTTAGGCCTTTGAAGTGTTTGAAGACCACCTATCTAAAATATATCTATTTCTGTTTGACCTTGAAAACATGTAATGTGTACAAGTTTGATTGTTGTAGGTGACTATTAACCTGCATTTCTTCTTCTTCTTCGTCTTCGTCTTCGTCTTCTTCTTCTTTTTGATTTTCTCAAGACAAGACAAGGTTTCTCTGTAGCTTTGGTGGCTGTCCTGGAACTAGCTATTGTAGACCAGGCTGGCCTTGAACTCACAGAGATTCGCCTGCCTCTGCCTCCCGAGTGCTGGGATTAAAGGCATGCACCACCACTGCCTGGCCCCTGCATTTCTTTTTGTTCCTTTTTCTTTTTGCTTTTATTGAGCGATGTATTTTTCTCTGCTCCTCTTTCTCCCCCCCCACCTTCCTCCCCCACTTTCTACCCTCTCCCATGATTCCCACGCTCCCAATTTACTCAGGATAGCTCACTTTTTTTATATCAGGGTTGAGATATAGGCATTTGCTATATCTTAGACGATTGCATTGGCTGTCTTATTGGTGGCATGTGAATAACTTAGCCAACCCAGAAAGTATCTCTGTCTTTGTGATACTCACAGTCCTTTTAGCTCTGATGCTGTCAGAGACAGTCTTATTTCTTTGAATTGCCATGTTATGCTGTTTTGCACCACAGGTCTCTGTAGCTTATTCATTCTGTCTAGGGGGGCATCTCCTAACACCTGCATAATTTTTTTAAAAAGGTGAAGGAGCATTCAAGATCAAATAGACCTATATAACTTTTTGTGACTTGGGCTTAAAAGAATAGACATCATAGTGTTTGGTTTAGAAGTATGGATGCTACATTTCCCACTGTGGTATGCTGAGTGTCCAGCTCAGCTCTCCAAATTCCTACATTTTAAAGTACGAAATTGGGGCAATGAGCTGGTTCAGGGAAGAGGCTCCTGCTACCAAGCCTGACAGTGTATCCCTGGGAATGACTCCTGTAAGTTGTCTTTTGACCTCACACATTCACCATGGCCATGTGTACTGTGGTGTATGTATGTGCCCCTCCATAAATAAATGAAAAAACCCAAAATTGTGTTCTTGGATTTATAGTTTAGGAGTTTATGTCCACATTTTATGAACACTTATTGAGATATTTTTCATAAATTCTGTTGATGTATAAAGCCTGGTTTTCTGTATTTATTGAGAGATCAGGGTTCCAACATAAAAAATCAAAGTTATGTATTTAGTATTTCCATGGTGATGTTTTGAATTAAAGCAAATCATATTTTAGTAGTCTCAATTGCTATACTATGTGGTACATTACAGATGGGGCCCAGCTCAACTGTCAAAGTGTCATTTTAGAAACTGTCCATTACTGTTACCTTTTTTCTACTCCACCTACCTGATTGCCTGGACAACCATTTAAATCTTTGTTGTAACTTCAAAAATTGTTTTGTGTTCCCATTTATATGGGAACATTATGTCATTTTAATACTAAATTGTATTTTCTTTCCTAAACATACCTTGTATGTTATTTTCCCCTCTTCATCTGATAAGTTAATATTAGTCTTTTAGATTAATTGCCCTAAATATTATCTTTCAACCCTCTCCCATTTTTAAAATTGTGGGTTTTGTTTTTTGTTTTTTAAGAGAGTTGTTTGGTTTTGGTTTTGGTTTTCAGTCTCAATATTAGTTCTGATTGGCCTGGAACTTACTGTGTAATCCACCTTGGCCTTGAGATCACAGAAATCCTCCTGAGTTCTGGGCTTACAGGTTTGGCCACCACACCCAGCTTCTGTTGACTTTTACATTGACAGTCCCACTTGCTACAAGTCAGCTTGTATTTCACTCACTTATGCTGGGACTGCATTGTGGGTAGGAAAGCCTGTTTTATCACTCTGCCCAGCTTCTAGCACAACGTCTGGGAATTTAGTGATAGGAATGGATTTCAATCTGCAGCAGGTTTAAAATGGAATTCCCTTCAGAGTTCAGATAACATGGGTTTTAGTTTGTATTTCTTGTGTCTTTCTATAAACTTGTCTTCCTCTGATATGATAAACATTGTGAACAATTTGAAGTTTCTGTCAGATTTTTTTTATTAATTGCTATTAAATTTTCCTTAGTTGTCATTGGTTTAAACTTTCATTTTTTATGGGATCAGAATTCCACAGTGAAGGGGAGGGAGGACTGGAGTTATTAAGAGCACTACCTGCTCTTCCAAAGGACCTGGGTTCAATTCCCAGCACCTACATGGTGGATCACAGCTGTATGTAACTCCAGTTCCAAGGGATCTGACACTCCCAGTGCAGGCAAAAACCAATGCTCATAAAATAAATATAAATAAATCTTTAACAATTCTACAGTAGAATCTTTTTTTTAAAAAAAAAGCTTACATTCCTAAAGACCATAGGAATTAGAAGTTCAATAAGAAAATGTGTTTTAAACTGTAACATACTAAAAATGTGTTTATTTTTTGCCAGTTATGTAGGGTCTGAGATTCAGCTGCTGTTACTTGAGGACAGGTGTCCTTGTCTGAAAAGTTTGACTTTAATCATGAGTATGAGCAACTACAGGGCATTAGTAGACTTAGCCAGTTGTTCATTTTCTTTTCATAACACACACAATAAAATAGAACTCTTTAGAAATCAGTAGTATACATTCACTGTGTATAGGGGATTTTTGCATATTATCTCATTTAAGCTATACTCTTAGTTCTGTGTAGCCATTTTATAATAGATACAGTCACAAAATTTAATTTTTTGTCTGCCAAATTATCTAATCTTTTTATTATTATCCTTTGTTTTTTGTAATTGATTTTTGTTGAGCTCTACCACAAAATTTAATTTTGCACACACTTACATAGTGGTAAAGCTCAGACTCAAATATATCTTTGTTTTTTCTACTCCATGGCATAAATAATATTATATTAACATAATTGTAGAAATATAAAAACCTAAACAGCAGGAGAATGAACTAAAGAATGGGCAGTATATTGAGCAGATAACCCCTTAAAGAAGCACAAATGACCGGTAAATACATGAAAGAAATGTTCACCATCAGGGAGAGGCAAATCAAAATGACTTTAAGGTCCCGTTTTAAGCCAGAGTAACTATCATTAAAAAAACGTAAATATTGATAAGTGTGGGAGAAAGTAGAATGACTGTCACCAAGAAAATACAGATATTTATGTGTGGGAAACAGGAACCTTTATACACTATAAGTTATTCCACCTGCTGTGGAAATGAGTATGGAGGGTCCTCAAAGAATTAAAAATAGAATTACTATATGATTCAACTATACTGCTCCCAAGTGTGTATTCCAGGGAGTCAAAGCTGTCTTTCTGTAGAGATACAGGCATACTCAGGTTGTGTTGCAGCACTCAGACTAGGGACACACTGACAGCATGGGTAAAGACAGTGTAGAATACACACACACACACACACACACACACACACACACCTCTATTTTTTTATTCAGCCATAAAGAACAAAACATGTTATTTACAGGAAGATGGGTATAACCGGAGATCATTCTGTCAAGTGAGATAAGCAAATTCATAAAGGAGAAAAAAAAACCCATGAAAATAAAAAGGGAACCATTACAAGCGAGAAAGGGCAAAGAAGTTGGTGTAAGAGAAGACAGTAGAGATGGGGTCTAGATCAAGATATCTGGTAGGAAAGTGTCACAGTGAGACTCGTTGCTCGTACAGTTGTGTACCCCAGGGAAAAATAAAGACGCTAAAAGTAAAACAACACAGAGCAAAGCAGTAATGAAATAGAATAACTTTGATATCTTACTAGCTGTAAACTAATAGTTTAGCTTATTCAGCTCGAAACTCAAGTTGGATACTTCTCTTCATTTATAAGTTGCCTTTATTCATAGCAAGTCTGCGCTTTAGCAAACTGTCATTTCAGACTTTTCCTGAAGAGTTTTATTTATTTATTTTTAATTGATTTTTAAGAGAGAATGGCTTGAATTCCTCTTTGTTCGTGGGTGGTTCAAGGAGGTGCACTTAGAGCCTGTTCTGGTTTGCCTGTTAAAATCTCTGACCAGTTTTCTGAGCTATCGAGGAAACATTTCTCCTTTATTGCTACTAAAGAAGTCTAAAACTTGGGTGATTGCACAGCCCAGGTTTTCTCCAGTACTCTCAATTTGTTTGTGTTCTGTGCTGATTATTAATTTCTTTTTTACATGTAAGCAAGTCATTCTGATTTAAATGATACATCAGTGGCGCAATATCTATTTGTGTGTTTTTGTGTTTGTGTTAGATATGTGCCAAAATTTAGCTGCTTAAAAAAAATATTGTCTCTGAGTTTCTCACTTGGGCTGTTTTATAGGGATTCTCAATCCTAGCATATCTGAAGTCAAAATTTTTATTTGTGATAGCAAGTCTTGGAATTAGTGTGAACTTTATATAGTGCAGAAAAAATTACTAGAAATACTTGGTTTTTATTTCAGTTTCCCAAAATTTGCAACTGAAAGGGTAGACTCACATACCTACAGGGAACTCCAAATATTCTGGAAAGTTTCCTAATAATGGTTTTAAACTTTTTTTAAACTTTTAATTAGTTTTAAAATTGATAAAATTCTGTTTCTGTCCATATTTCATATGATAAAAACAGCCATGGGAGGCTGGTGGCCACCACGCTGACACAGCAGTTCTTGCCCAGCATCCGCGTAGTGGATCCTTCTCCCACTGCTTTCTCCTTTGCTCATTCTGCTCCAGCTATAGTGGCCTCCTGTTCTTTCATTGTGACAGACACAGTTGTTCAGAGCCTTGTGTTTGTTTCTCTCTGTCTGTAAGGACCTGCCCTTCTTTAGGCCTGTACTCAAATACCACCTTCTTATCAGTACTTAGTACCTGGCCTTCATTCTTCGCTCTTCATTCCCAGACTGCTCCCTAAAGCAACAAGAACTATGGGGGGAGGGGACCCATCTACCGAGAAAAGCAGTGAAATGCAAGAATTGTTCCGTGCAGGCAAGGACATGAATATGTTAGGAAGTACTCATAACTCTGTGTTTGCTTTCTGTCATGTTGGCTTAGGGGATTATCTTTTTGTGTACATAGTTGACTACTTACTATTGGAAGCTTGTTAGAAGGCTCTTCATTCAGTGTCCTTGGTGTCTTCGTTGGCATGTAACAGAACTTTGAGCAGAAGGCAATGTGAAAAGCTCAGTGGTGAGCCACATCTTAGTTACCCTTTGTCATTTACAGGCTGCAGTCTTCTCTAGCCTCTCTGTTCTTGCTCAGTACCAGCAGCTTGACAGGCTACTTGTCAGTGTGTTGGCTTTCCAGGTCCTGTGACTGTGGTCCTGACATTGACTGTCTTCCCATATATCCACTCTGTAGCACAGCACTCATTTTCTAAGACAGTCCTTCCAGTGTGATACATAAACATGTGTTTTCATATTTCTAGTAGGAAACATAAAACTGTAAACCATGGGCATGAGTTCTTCATCTTTAATGTGTTCCTCACTACTGTGCTTGGTGTGTTGAATGAACCAGGCGCAGAACAGGAAAGAGTTGCTCTTACAGGAGAGAATTTTGACTAGCCCAACAATTTTGAAAAAGAATTACGCAGTTGGCCAGGGGAAAGGGCACACTCAAAACTTTATCATTTAAAAACTTACTAGAAAGCTGTGGTAATCAACACTGGTACTGGCACAAGACTGTAAATTAGTGAAAACAAAGAACAGAAATAAATCAACTTGTGGGCTTCCCTCAGCCCCTGTGAATAGGATTTCTGATCAGGACACCAAGACAGTCAGTGGATAAATAGTGTCTTTCCCCAAGAGGTACTGGGACAACCAAATATTCACACTTTTTGTAAAGTGTGAGGAACTCATTTGAGTTAAGGTATATCACCTATGTACCATAGCTTTTCCTTCAGTTGGTTTTAAAGATACTGAGAAGCAACAGAAGACGCACAGCTGTGGAGTAAAGGGATGACCTGTAAAACCTTATGTCTGCCTCTGGGTAGGAGAGTCTCAGAGTTGGAGAAATCCAGAAGAGCTCACTCTTGGAAAGCTAGGAAATGGGTGGGGGATGGGGAGGTGGTTTAGTTGGCAAAGTATTCACTTCAAGAATGAGGGCCTGAGTTCAGGTCCCTACACCTAAGTAGTGGGTATGGTAGCATACGCTTTAATTCTAGCACTGGGGAAGTGAATCAGGAGGCCCTGAAATTGATAGCCTCCGGGTTCAGTCAGAGACTCTCTCTAAGTTATATGTATATGTGTGTATATATATATATATATATGTATGTATATGTAACTTATAACTTGTATGTTTGTTTTACAGACCCTAGCTTAGAATTCTTTTATCTGTCTGTATATATTTCTGTTTTATGTGTACGGATGTTTTTCCTGCATGTATGTCTGTGCATCACATACATGCCTGGTACCCACAGAGGTCAGAAGAGGGTGTCTGATCTCTTAGAACTGGAGTTACAGCTGGTTATGAGCCACATTGTGGGTGCTGGGAAGTGAACCTCAACAAATGAAAGTGCTCTTAACCGCTGAACCATCTTCCCAGCCTTGTGTTTGTCATCTTGGTCAGCTTGGTAGCAGTGATGTTTCCTGTGTCTGTCTGAGGGATTTCCTTGGAGCTCTGATCAGGAGCTGTTCTCCTATAGTGGGTACTAGACAGAAGAACGGGCCCTCAGTGTCACTCACAGACATATGCAGCATCCAGCTGTCAGTGGAGCACATGCTTTCGTGCTGACAGAGCTGGTGGGACTCGGGTTAGTTTCTAGTGGAGCCAAGTGTCCTCTTTTCCCCTAACCTACAGGTTTTTCTCAGAGAGATTTAACAGACTAGTTACAAAAAATAGTATCCTCCTTTAGTTCTAACTTTTAAATGAACCAAGTTATCCTTGTTGATTTCTCAAACTTCTTTACCAGTTTCAGTACCAAGCTTAAGAGTATTTCATGTCATGGACTTTGTTACTTTTTTTTTTTTTAATTTAAATTGGGTGCTCTTAAAAAAGTGATTGACCACTGGCATCTTGAGCTGAATACTGTAGTTTCTAGTTATTTTGATAACTAAGAGAAAAAAAATCCCTGCTAACATTAGCATTTCAGGGAGCAAATAAAATGTGTTCTGGAAGGAGTCCCATTCACTTCCTTAAGGTGTTCAGCGATTTGGTGGTGTGGGTGATTTGCTCTATGATTTGTGATTTGCATGGCTTCAGATGTCATTATTTTTCCCCTACTTTCTAGGAAGTAACAGCTAGCAGTCGCCACTATGTTGACAGGCTATTTGACCCTGATCCCCAGAAAGTTCTCCAAGGTGTCATGTAAGTAGTATACATTTCAGACCTTATCAAAAAGTCTTGTTTGTCTTTATGTTTTGATCTGTCAAATAATAATAATTAAGAAAATACAGGTATAACTTCTTTCATTTGGCTTTATTTATGTGATGGATTGCTTGATGTTCATGACAATATTTTGTATAGATATATCTGTTGATAGTTACTAACTAACATGATTGACTTCATTTTTTTCTAGAACCCTTGTTTTCTGTTTTAAAATCTTTCCTTTGGGTAATGCTTTTGCTTTTAATATCTATGAAAGCAAGGTAAAAATTGGTAGCTAATAGTTGGAAAGCAGTGGGAGAATAGGTTAGTAGTATTTTATTGTTTTGTTTTTTTTAACTCATCAACTGTCATCAGAATTTCCAAGTGATAAAAAGCTAAATATCAACATTTAGAAAGCAGTCCTTAGAAAATTTAAGTTCTTGATAACAGAGAGCATGAATAACCTTCTTTAATGACGGGAAACATTTTTAATCAACACACTGTAGGTGATTATTTTTAAGATTAAAGTTGGACAAATGGAATAAGATTTCAAGTAACTGAAAAGTGAAATTTTTGCCCTTTTGAGATTCATAGGCTTTCACTTTTAACACATTAGTTCTGAGCAAGGAGCCTAAGGCTGCTCATGTAATTGGGAAGCACAGGACCTACAGGCCTCTGCAAGGCCCAAGGCTCAAAAGAGGGTTAGGATGAAATGCCTTTGGGGTAGCCATCAGGCCACAAGCAGATAAGTGTCCTTCCTTTCTTCTCCCTTACTGATGTTTTCAGTCAGATGGTACTTTAAGCTTTATTCTTGCTCAGCCATGGCAAGCTGAAATGCTCTTCTTATTTTGATTATAATTCTTTTTTAAAAATAGCAACATCTGGCTGGGTGGTGGTGATGCATGCTGTAGTACTCAGGAGGCAGAGGCAGCCAGATCTATGTGAGTTCAAGGCCAACCTAGTCTACCAAATGAGATCCCAGACAGCCAGGGCCACACAGAGAAACCCTGTCTTGAAAAACAAAAACAAATCAAAAATTACATGTATGAGTGTGCCTGAATACTTGCAGAAGCCAGAAGAGGGTCCCTGACATTGGAGTTATTGGTGGTTGTGAGCCACCCAATGTGGGCTCTGGGAACTGAACCCCAGGCCTCTGCAAAAGCAACAAGTACTTTTAACTGCTGAGCCATCTCCCCAGCCCCTTAACTATAATTCTTATTCAAAGCTAGGAAAGCTGACTAGAACTCACTTAAAATTCTTGACAGTATTTTTGCCCTTTGTTTTAGAGAAACAAGAAGAGACGATACCCCTCTGCCTATGTTAACTTTGCCTTTGTCCCCTTAACTTAGAGAATCTATGACAGTTTAATCAGCTCTTTTAAAGACTAGTTTGAATGTTACCAGAAAAAGTGGTATAAAAGCCTCCATTGAGTTTTGGTTATGTCTATATAGGAAAATTAGTTAAGAGGGACATTTAAATACCATAGCTCTGTAGGCAAGACAGACACTCCATGGAATAGACAGCTCTGTAAATAGAGAATACTAAATATTGCTTAGGATTCTTCAGTTTAGTTGAAAATGCTCATTGAGTATTCAGTATATATTAGAAGATGATACTTTCGTCCTTATTACTGCTTGTTAAGTGAAAGCTAGATTTACTAGTCAGTGATCTTACCTGATAAACTTGTATTCTGGGTCCTATCTGATGTGAGTAATTAAACTCAGGTGCTACTTGTCACCAGGAAAATTTTAGTTTACTAAAGACCACTATAGCTTTCAAAAAGTTGACAAGTCAGAGAGTCGGAGAGCTGAAAGGACAAGGGAGCACTCCATTGTAGCCAGACAGCTTAGGTGTAATGTGATAGATAGCCTCAGTGCCTCTTGGAAAGCTGGCAAGGCTCAGACACGATTAGCTCTCAACTCTCCGGTTAAGCAAAGGGTGTTTGTTTATATGAGGGGGTGGATTGAGCTTGAGCATTGGAGTTGACCAACTGTAGGTTAAATCCCTGATTGGGACATTTCCTGGTGGGGTTCTTTCCTATCTCTGTGTTTGGGCCAATTACTCAATTTCCTTGAGCCTTTATTTTGTCATCTTAAAGAGAAAATAACCACCTGCCAAATTGTTGTGACAAGTATCTCAGAAAAACAAAATTGAGTGCCTGATGTTGTGGATACCACCCCTTGTCATTTAAGTGTCCAGCTTTTACTGGCCTAGTTCAAAATAACTTTAAAAATGGTATGAAGGGCCACTGACTTCCCTAGTCTCCCCTCTGCTTCTTGGAGGTTTTTTCTCTCTGTGTGTTTGCTGTATGTGTGTGTTTCCTCACCCCTAATAAAAGCCTTTCTTCAACTGATAGGAAAAAAAAAGATATGAGTCTCTTCAGAAAAGAGAAAGGAAAGTTCAAGTTTTAAAAAAATCAGAACGATTACAGTTTGAACTAAAGAGAAGAGGGAGAGGAGCTAGAGTACCTGATCCAGGTGAGAGTGCAAGTGATAGCATGCTCCTGTGACAGAGTGCTCACATCTGCTTACAGTCTGGAAGGAACATGTCACCAGCCATTGTTTCCCACTCTGTTTCAAATATGCCTTACAGAGGCATAGTCACTGAGGTTTTGATAAAGCTTTTTTCTCTGCATACAAATATTTATTTTTCCTGAGCAATGTCACTGTCTGAAAATTATAACAAATTACAGAAAATATAAAAAGTGAATTATATTTTTAACGTTTTATTTTTAGATACATTTGTTCAGTACAATATTAATGGAGAAAAAGAAAACACAGTGATATTTAGGAAAAGGTGCTCATTTTCATAACATTATATAAGAGTCATATTGTATACAATAGATAACTAGAGGAAAATATCTAGAATAGAACCAACCAAAGAGAACCTTTTAGCTTTAGGTGAGGAATAGACAGAAACTAAAGTAAATGGTTATATATCCAGAATCCAAATGGAGAAACATAAAAGATTGATAAGAACTATAGCTTAATCTACAATTCAACGGAGTTTTATTTTTATAGCTCCATTAAATTTATTTTTCTCAAAAAAGATTATGAATATAAATAACATAGGAAAAACAAAGTTAAAGAAATTAAACGTAAGCTGCTTGTGGATAATGCAGAGCATGAAGGAGCATATTACCTAGTTGGTGAGTGCATCCGTATTGGAAAAGTTGTATTAAGAATTGGTACTACTTGACAGTTGTTAAAGAATGAATCATTTTTATTTTATTTGAGTTTCTCTGTGTAGCCCTGGCTGTCCCAGAACTAGCTCTATAAACCAGGCTGGCCTTGAACTCACAGAGATCATCTACCTCTGCTTCCCAAGTGCTGGGACTAAAGGTGTTCACCACCGCCAGCTACATCTTAAAGTCTAATGTATATTACTTTGTTTTGTTTTTAGAGACAGGGTTTCTCTGTGTATGTAGCAAAAGGGGAGCAGGCCCTGCTTTTCATCTAGCCCAGCTCCTGCATGGCTAGCTTATACCCCATGTGGAGTTCCTTACCACGTTGGAGCGCCACTCTGTAGTGATTGAGGAGCTAGCCTGCTTTTCGTCCGGCCCAGCTCCCGCATGGCTAGCTTATATCCCGAAATAACAACACACAAATTGTATTCATTT
>LOEQ01001640.1:88132-106904 GCA_001685075.1 Bramus lutescens | reverse complement strand
GAACTCAGGACCTTTGGAAGAGCAAGCAATGCTCGTAACCACTGAGCCATCTCCCCAGCCCCTTACCATGTGTTTAGAACATGTAAATTAGACTCCTGATCTGGTTTTCTTGTCATGGTTCTTTAAAAGAAGATCAGTTGATACTCCCATGTGACCATGCATTTATATTCCTATATTGAAAGGCAAAGGTGATCTGAACAAACATGGCTGGCTCTGTAGTTTCAAGATTGAGTAGAATCAGATCTGGCCTAGATTCCTCAAGTAATTCACAGGTAAATGTCGATGCCATAGTGTGATTTGTGAGGTTCTCATTAAGATCCAGTTTCTAAAGTGTTTTCTAAAGTATTTTAATGTACGACTGAAATGAGATGGTTTTGGTAATGATTACTTTATTCTAGCTCCAGAAAACAATGTCTCTGCTTTTGATATAGACAGGGTCTTTTATTTGCTAAAGGAACCAGAATTAGTAGGTCACATAAAAATGAAGAATTTGCTTCTTGAGAATTTTTAAGGTTACAGTGTTAACTTTTTGGTCAATAAATATATAAAGCAATAGAATACTAGAAGAGCAGTGTGATAGAATAATCCTGAGTCTTAAAAGTGGTGTTATAAATGGAACTTCGCCTGGGAGTTACGGCCAACAGTGAGATTGCCATAGTGCCTTAGCTCAATTTGACATCATCTTTGCTAGCTATAGAAAGACCTCTTTCTATGTGTATATGTGTAAGGCTGACTGTGAAGGCCTGCTATGTACTTGTTTATATATAATACATCTTTTCATATATACAAGGTACCTGTTTGCTGCCACATTATTCTGTAATGTATTAACATATTCTTTGTTGTTCTTTGGAATGGTTGAATTTTAAATGTTAATATACTTCAAAATGTTGAAAATTTGTTGCACGGTTATTATTTTGTTGTGTACTTTTGTCTTTTGTAGAAAGTAAGGTGATTTGCAGTCATGTTGGTAGAACAGAGTTAGAGCCAGTAAATAGTCTAATTTCTGAGGCAAATATTTTTCAGAATTGTTCATTTATTAGGGAGAAATATGATCAAGATATATTGTATACATGTATCAGATTATCAAAGATAAAAGAAATTCTAAAGATACTTATTTGCTACTAATGAACTTTAAGATGCTGTAGAAAATTATATATTTGCTATAAAATATTTTAATTTTATGTAAGTTTTTTAAGAAATTACAATTTAAATACCTGCATCACAAAGTAATTTATAAGGATGAGCAAAATTACTGCCAGTTTTCAGGCCTATTCTGTTTGCAAATATGGTAGGAATATGGTTTAGGTTGACTTGAGCTGAGTTTCCTATGAAAAGTTTACTTTCTTGACCTGAGGATGCAGCTTGGTGATAGAGGGAATTTGTTTAGCATCTACAAGACCCAGTTTCATCCAAGAACTGGAAAAATAAATTGATTCTTGATTCAAACTTAACGATTTCAAAGTGCTAAATCATCATCGAGCTCATTTTAAAATTGTTTTTGGTGCTGAGGGCAGATTCTAGTTGAGCACTCTCCCTCGTCCCTGAATTCTAACTAGCATGGCAGTTACAAATGGCTAGTTGTTAATCTGAAATACAAATATTGTTTAATTGGGATGTCAATGTATGTACCTCATTTTCTAGCCATGCTTAGAAATTGAAAGCTCAGCCAGGCACGGTGGTGTACGCTGTTAGTCCCAGCACTTAGGAGACAGAAACAGGTAGATCTCTGAGTTTGCGGCCAGCCTGGTCTACAGAGTGAATTCTAGGACAGCCAGGGCCACACAGAGAAACCAACAACCACACACACACATACACACACACACACACACACACACACACACACACACAAGACAGAAAAGGGGGGAAGAAGTTGAAAACCAACAACCACACACACACAAAAAAAAAAAGCAGAAAAAGGGGGAAGAAGTTGAAAACTCGGATGATGTAATAAGATATATTATATTGCCTTCTTTTTTGAAGATATTGTTTTATTCTTAGCTACCCACAAATATGTGGCTTTTTTTCCTTCTGAATTTACAGCTTATTGTCTTTGATATGTTTCCATATCAAAGTGGGCCAAACCTTATACCCAGACTGTAGTTTATAGTCCCTAGGCTATTATTCGACTGTTTCTTACCATTTAGAACAAAAATAATTAGAAAATAGTATTTTCTTCTAAGCAAGAGCTGTTTCAGTAACTGAGAAATAACACTGGTTCAGAATGAAACTGGTGTAGCTGATCTTTCATTTGGAATGCCAACTTTAAATGTTACTTTATTTTTAGATGATGATGGGTTCAACTTTGCGCTATCTTTTCACTATTTAGAAATAAATATAGGATTATTCCTGATTGAAACTTTGTTTCTTCGGCCACTCTAGATTCCAATTACTTTTTTCTTTCTTTTTTGACACTATTTTAACAGCAAAGTATATATACTGTTTACTGTATCTCTGTGCTCTATTTAAATGTCTGCTTGGTAGGCACCATACATTGCATTTAATATTTGAGCCCTTTATCTCTAATCTTTTTCAGAACAAAGAAAAAGGAAATGAAAGTAAAAAGTTTTATCTCCATGTAATACTCTGTGTTTCCTAAAACCATCCGTTGCTTTGCAAAATTGAGATTGTAGCTGAACTTTTTACCTGGCAAGTGCATTAAGGTGCATTTGTAGTATTTTATTACCGACTCCTCCCATCTCCCAAAATGGGGTAATTTCCAAAACATGTGGTTTAAACTTTTCTACCTGTGTGTTCTTCTTCTGTTTTCCTTTTGTTTGTTTTGGTTTTTTAAATATTTATTTTTCACAGTTTGTATGTAAACAACTTATCTTAATCATACCCCCCATGCATAGATATTCTTATTTTAACTTTAATTTAGTATGTCTGAAACCAGAGTAGACCTTTGTTTTGCTCAGGGATTTCTTCTTTAGCTTCTTATGTTTTATTATACCCAAACATGAAAGAGTTTGTGTACCTGCCAAGTGCCAAGCACTGTGCTGTGAGTGTACATACATAATAGTGAATATAGCCTGTCTAGAGGATTCAGAATCCTAACAGAGTCAAGTAACCACAGACACAATCAGTCTCCCTTTTACCTGATCGTGAAGTCCCAGCACGACGACTGGTGTCATCCACTTAGTTACCCCTCTGGACTTGAGGCTTGTCAGTGTACCATCCTACCTATCTACATTTAGCTTACCTTCCTTAGGCACTGCATTCTTCATGCCACTTCTGTGATCAAACTCGCAGTTCCTCCCTAGTCCTCCGCCAGTCTCTCTCTTGTCCCTGTCACTTTGGTTTCACACCACCCTAAAGTGAGCCTTCTTTTTTCAGATTATGTTCCTGCTGTCTTCACTCCCATCATAATCTGCCAATAGGCTTTTCTTTTGCCATCTGCTTGCCCAAGTTCTGACCATTTTCTACAGTTCAAGTTAGCTCCCCCCATTGCCTCAAAAATCTTTCAAGTTTAGCATCTCTATTTTTTTTAATTTTTTATGGGTTTGCTTTTTATAAAAGTATTTCTCTGGCGTACATTTTAAAGAATTATTATAAGTAATGATCCTTATAGTAACATCTCTGATAGTTCCAGGTCAGACTTACATTCTTGTCTGTAAAAGGGAATCATAACAGAGTGAAGAGTGTTCTTTAATTAAAGGCTCCCAGAGAAACACCTTCCCAAACCTGGAGCTGTCAGGTCATCCTGTAGGGAGTGACAATGACCTCAGTCTTAGGCCAGAAAACTGAGGTCAGGGATGAGTAGATGATGATAGGCAGATTGACAGACACTACTGTCCATAAATGAGGTGATTGTCATGTCTGTCCTAACAGTTTCATGAACCTGCTAGGTTACTGAATGTGTTTAATTTTCTGGCTGTTAACATTTCTGTGTAACATGGATATATTTACTTACTGAAGCTAAAGCAAAAATCCCTTTTTTCTTAAACATTGATAATAGACTATTAAGAGAATTAGAAAATTGGTTTTGCTGGTTTATTTGTTTGTTTTGTCTTTTGTCTGTAATGCACTTTACTTTGGTTTTGGGTATTTGGGATGTCTCTACAGACTATTGTAGGGATAGACATCTCATTTTTTGCTTAGTTTGGGAAAGGGAAACAAGGAACAAGGATTGAGAGTTCTATAGTAGAGAAAGAACATAAGTAACACCTAGCATGACAGAAACTGAGCAGGTGGATTCTGGGTCGGCGAGTGTGCTGCACTTAGCATAGACTGAAAGAAAACACCAAGGGATTTGGTGAAAGTGTGTGAACACCTGGTAGGTTAGTGTGGTAGTGATTCAGAACTGTCTCTAAGGAGAAAACAATAGGCTTTGATCAGGAAATAGGAGCCCAAATGTATAGTCTTCACGAACTGTTCTTTATTGAGGCCATAGTATTCTGCTGTTGTATAACTGTATATCAGAATTTGGTTAAAAAAACTCTTAATATTGTTAAGCCTAATAGCCTTATAGTGAATAGTTAATTATCTGTTTTAAATCATCCAGAAGATCTGAGGGAAAGTTTATAGATAGGATTAGATCAGTCTTTGTAAGACTTACTCTTAGATATTGAGCTAATGGAAAAGCGAGGAGTTTCAGTGTTTGCCTCAAGACATAAAACTATCAGAAATGTATGGTGACATCAGCTTTCAGTTCATCTCTAAACATACCAGGATTCCTTCCTGATAGCTGAAGGATTACAGAAGAGGGCTAGTTAACCCTTGTTGTATATTCTTTAGGTGCTGAGGATTGAACCCAAGGCCTTGAGCATGTTAGGCAAGCTCTCTGCCATAGAGCCATACTCCCAGCCAATAAATGTGGTTGGTGTTGGAAATACATGTTTGTTGATTTTTTTAAAGGTTACTTTCACCTTCCCCTTCCCCCATTTTACTACCAGATCATGTTTTGCTAACCGTACAACTTTTTCTAGGATGGTAACTTTCAAGATTATAAAATATTCTTATATATAATAGACCTCTGCTATCTAAAACAGCGACAAAGTGTCTGGGAGAGCTTATTGTGTGAAACAAAAGAGATGAGTGAACTGCAAACCTGAGTGCCCCCAACAGTGGTCTTAACTTCCTGATCTAATTTCCCCTCATTATTTGGGACACTGTTATACTATCTTTTAGACTCATAGTATCAGCATCAACTTAATATACTTAATCCCCAGAAGAATGTAACGCCTTCTCTGCTAATAGAGATAAGATGATTTATAGTGTTGTATAGTATAGTATGGTATATAGTATATGCTTAGGTCTACAGCAGAAACCTGAGGTAGTTGATTGCAAGAACTTCTAGGGTGTCCTGAGACAGCTTGTTTCTTATGTTGATGACTCAAATACAGAGAGTACTCCTGGACTGGTTCTAACTTCCCAAAATGATGAACTTTTTTTTTTTTGTATTTAACTCATTTCACTAGCAGAAGGCCCGTAATCAACACAGAATAGACTTTCCTACATTATCCTGCTTTGTGAGCCCTGTTCCCATAGCAGTTTGCTTACTCTCCTGAGGAGAGGGGATACTTCTGCCTGCCCAATGAATGCCAGGGGCAAAATGCTTGCTTTCTTTACTTTAGCATAGTCAAGGACGTAATGAAACAGCTGTTAAGATTTTCTGCCCTCTGAGCACACCCGGGCAAAGTGATGAAAACTCCTTAGTGTGTCATTGGTGCTTCTCTGTCGCAGCTTTGAGTCCTGAGCTTATCCTGGAGTAAATACCTCCCAGAAGCCCAGTAAAGGGCTCTTGAGAAGTATGGCCAAGAGTCCCCTGGGTCTGGTGAATCTCAAATTCTTCTTCAGTTCCTCAGCGCTGGTCACTGGAGGGTCATGCTGAAATAGGTTCAATAGATACGAACCAAGTTTCTTGTATGTACAGATGGAGCTCAGTTATACTCCAGAGAACAGCCATCTGTTGTTTCTGTCTCAGCACGATTTTAAAGTTAGGTGGTTCAAAGACAGTGAAAGACATGTGTACACAGATGGCCCACAAGTTTTTGCCTCAAATGCTTTACTTTTGACTAAAAAGGAATTCTCTTTTATGTATGTGACATATACACTCCTGGGGGGAAAATGTCATTTGCTTTAAATCTGTACAAAAAGGGTTTTCCACTCATTGGTAAAACTGTAACTGGGAGTCTCCCTGGACATTCTTGTAAGTGTCTTAGGTGCCCTTGGGTGTAGTAACACTCCTAACCCACCTGTAGAGCATTGCTCTTTAGGAAATAGCCCTCTTCTACTTTGTACCAGACAGTTCTTAACAATTAAGGCAAGTACTTTAAAAGCATTTTATTGGTAATTTAGACATTGTTTTGCCATATTTATATTTTCTGTACATATCCTTTGGGGCCATCCAAGAATGTAAATTTATAGAAGTACTCTTATTTTGGAATACAATTTTTGAAGTAAAGAACTCCGCTTTGTGTGGCTAGAATAAAAGCAAATATTTAAAATATACAAAAATTAATGTTTTATCTTCTTAAAAAATAATTGGATACCTAAGCAAAAATACCAATACTATGTAGTGTATTGTTTCTAACCAACATACTGCAAAATGTATGACCGCAGCAGTACACAGAAAGCATGGGGATGGAAATGTATTCACCAGTCTTTTCTGATGTTTAATGGGATATCATATGAAGAAGGTATGTAGGAAGTGAAATATTGCATTGGAAAATTTAAAGAAGCCATTAAAAAACAAAATCAAACACAAAAGGGAAACAACTAATAAACTAATCAAGCAGATAAAATGAAATCATAAGAAATGTTCAGGGCCTAGAGAGATGGGAGTGATTTAGAATGCTTGCTACTTTTCCAGAGGACTTAAGTTTGATGCCCAGCACCCTTGTTGGGTAGTTCATAACTACCTGTAATGCTCCAGGAGATCAGATACCCTCTTCTGGCCTCTGTGGGCAACTGTACTCACATGCACATGTGTGCGTGTGAGTGTACACGCATACATACACACAGAGAGAGAGAGAGAGAGAGAGAGAGAGAGAGAGAGAGAGANNNGAGAGAGAGAGAGAGAGAGAGAGAGAGGACAAGAATTACCACATTGAAACATTAGAATCAAATAACTATTCCCCAAATCCTTGCCCTCCACCACTCATGATCATCTCCTTTATTCTAAGAATCTTCCTGTTTCCTAAGTAAATGCATGCTACACACACACACAAATATGAATGAAGAGAGGGAGGTGGAACAGAGTGGTCCTTACTACAAAGTTAGGTAGGTTCCATCGGCTGGTGGTTTGTCTTCTACTCCCAGAGCTGTATTAAAGGTGGCCTAACATACTCTTGTATTCAAAGGATTGTTGCCCATGTTAGAAGCCAGCTGTTTTTAGTGGAAGTCTTTACCAGGACTGAGGATTTCTCATCCTCACTGCCTCCTGTTGTACAGTCCCATAGCCAATTAACGACTTGCTCTGTCTCCTCTCTTTAGCACTCTAGGTGGCAAGGGTGAGAGGTTGGGGTTTGTCACTCACTTCTGGACTTGCATAATCCAAGATGTTGCATGATAAAGTGAATGAGTTGGTTTGATAATTTCCTATGCAGTCTCAGCATATTTGTTTTTTTCTTCTAAATTCAGAGACATGAAAAATGCTGTAATTGGAAACAATAAACAGAAAGCCAACCTCATTGTTTTAGGAGCTGTTCCAAGGTATGTTTACTAACTTATTTTTCTTTCATTCATGCCAAGTTTGTAATGTACTTCTTCAATTATAAAATCCCCCCTTATCATATTCTTTCTTGTTTTTTTTAATGCATTTTTTAAAATAAATGTTTTAAAATCCAGAACCATCTCTAAGGAAACATATACACATAAACACAAGTGTGTGTGTGTGTGTGTGTGTGTGTGTGTGTGTGTGTGTGTGTTTAGGGAGCATCAGGGTTCATAGAATAAGGGAGCTAGTCATAAGTGGTGGAGGTTGAGGATTTGGGGAATAGTTCTTTGGCAAGCGGACCTCAAACTGGAATGGGATAATTAGGAAGAGAAGAAAGCTTTCCATTCACAAAGAACTTCACAAGGACTCTGAACGTTTTCGTTACAAAAATTAGTAAGAAGTTGTCTTAGAACTAACTGCTCTGAATTCAGGGTCCATTTCTACTTTGCATTTAAAATTCAATAGAACTTGGCATTGGGAGTGTTCATATTCTGACCCACTAGGAAGTGGCAGATAACATGGAGCATGGTGCCGTTTCTGTAGAGACCACTTGCTTACAACTCTCAAGCTTATAGTTTGGTAAACCGAGATATTTATCTTGTATAAAATAAGACAGTTTCAAGGCAAAGACAGGGAGATCTCTGTGAGTTCAAGGTCAGCCTGGTCTACAAGAGCTAGTTCCAGGACAGGCTCCAAAGCTACAGAGAAACTCTGTCTTGAAAAAGAAAAAAAAAAAGACAGTTTGATTTTTTTTCTCTTGCTGTTTTTTTTTAAATTGAGTTAGCAGATGGTATAAATAAATACTTCTCAAAATATCCAAATAAGTTCAGACAATCATATTTTTATTTTTAATTACTTTTTTGAGATTATAATATAATTACACCATTTCTCCCTTCTCTTTATCTCTCCAAACCTTCCCTCTTGCTCTCTTTTTCTTTTTTATTAATTGTTGGTGTGTGTGTGTATATGCGTGTACACACACACACACACATACATATTTTCAGGGGTGACCACTTGATAACCAATTGGCATGTTCTTTCAAGAAAACTTTGTCTTGTTCTCAGCATTTCTTACTTGCCTGTACTTCTTTATCTAGGGTTGAAGCCTTGTGAGATTTCCCTGTCCATGCTAACTTGTCTATTGGTGTTATCCATGTTTAGTGCATCATGCGGTGAGACCTTATGGTGTAGATCTGACATTCCTAGGAAACACAGTCTCACAACAACTTCCCTGTTCCTCTGACTCTTACTGTCTCTCTGCCTACTCTTGTGCAGTGTTCCCTGAGCCCTGGGTACAGGGGTTGCTGTAAAACTATCAGTTGGGAGTATGCTTTACAACTCTGTCTTTTGATTGCTTGTGTTTTTATTATGTGGGATGTATTTCCCACACTGCTCTTATCACACTGCTTTGTTACATTAGTTACCTTTGTTTTACAGTTTGTTTACCAAATCACCCTTATTATTTTAGATTGTTGTATTTACTTCAACAAGAAACCTCAAGCACAGAGCTGAAAACTGAATGTGCAGTGGTGTTAGGGAGTCTTGCAATGGGCACAGAAAACAATGTCAAGTCTCTACTAGACTGCCATATTATCCCTGCCTTACTACAAGGTATGTAGAGAACCAGTTTCTCCATATTGTATTTACAGTACTTTAAATGCTGGGTGAAAGATGTGTCTCATGCTGGGTGATGGTGGTGCACGTCTTTTATTTCAGCACTCAGGAGACAGAGGCATGTGTATCTCTGAGTTCAAGGCCAGCCTGGTCTACAGAGCGAGTTCCAGCATTGCCAGGGCTGCACAGAAAACCCCTGTCTCAAAAAAACAAAACAAACAAACAAAAATGTGTCTCACATGTAGTTTCTTTTAATAGGACTACTATCCCCAGATCTGAAGTTCATTGAAGCTTGCCTCCGATGCCTACGGACAATCTTCACCAGCCCTGTCACTCCAGAGGAGCTATTGTATACAGTAAGTTTGGGGTATTTTTGAGTCATAGTTTGATTTCTTTGTCAATTTATTTTGAATTTGCCTAGTGTCTCCTAATTTACCATGACTGTTAGATATGGAATTATCAGCAAGTATTTGACTTTCTGTTTATTTGGAATGTTAAATGTTCTTGACTTTGTAAATAAGCAAATGACAGTTTACACACTTTGAGAACTCTTGTTTTTAAGTTGTTTTTTATTGAGCTATATATTTTCTTCACTTCTTTTCCTTCCTCCCCCCTCCTCTCTACCTTCTCCCATGATCCCCATGCTCCCAATTTACTCAGATCTTGTCCTTTTCTATTTCCCTTATAGATTGGATCCATGTATGACTCTAGAGTTCTCTTTGTTGTCTAGGTTCTCTGGGGTTGTGAATTGCAGGCTGTTTTCTTTCTTTATGTCTAAAAGCCACTTATGAGTGAGTACGTATTATATTTGTCTTTCTGGGTCTAAGTTACCTCACTCAGTATCATGTTTTCTAGATCCATTTGCCTACAAATTTCAAGATGTCGTTTATTTTTTATTGCATTATGTAACTGTACCACATTTTCTTTATCCATTCTTAGGTCAAGGTGCATTAAGGTTGTTTCCTTTTTCTAGCTATTATAAATAATGCTGCTATGAACATAGTTGAGCACATGTCCTTGTGGTATGATTGAGCNATAAGTTGTCATCAGTGTTTTTGATCTTGGCCATTCTGACAGGTGTAAGATGGACTCTCAGAGTTGTTTTGATTTGCATTTCTCTGATAGCTAAGGATACTGAGCATTTTCTTGAGTGTCTTTCAGCCATTTTAGATTCATTTGTTGAGAGTTCTCTGTTTAGGTCTGTACCCCATTTTTTTATTGGATTATTTGTTCTTTTGATTACCAATTTCTTGAGTTCTTTATATATTTTGGAGATCAGACCTCTGTCTGATGTGTGTTTGGTAAAGATCTTTTCCCATTCTGTAGGTTGCTGTTTTTGTCTTGTTGACTGTGTTCTTTGCTTTACAGAAGCTTCTCAATTTCAGGAGGTCCCATTTGTTAATTGCATGATGTTTTTAAAGGCTCATGTCTGTGTTGATTATATGTAAATTAAGGGAGAATGTTTTTCTAAATTATGAAACATTTTGATTTTATGCCTTGGAGATTTTTCTATCATAGAGACAATAGAGAATTCAAAAGTGTTAAATGTCAGGCAGCAGTTGGGTGTGGTGTGGGCAGCAGCAGAGCTGTTCAGTGTGCTTAGCTGGCTGGATCATGTAGAGGTCAGCTGTCAGAACTGCTCAGGCATTAAATAGACAGTCCAGTGAGGAAGGGTGGGGTTTCTACTTTGGAATTCTATTTATTGAACAGGTAACAGGCAGTTATGTAACTTTTTTTATCATCTGTGAACTACAGGTATAGAAATTAAGTTGGCAGGAACACATGAGGAAATGGATTGAGGGTTGTTGGATGACATTGGTGAATCAGAGAGCAGTAGAAGAAAGGAAAGAGGGAGAAGCGGGTTAGAAGTGAGCAGAGTCTTGGAATCTGCCTCCTGCTCAGCCCCTCTTCTGTCTACTCATTCTCAGCCTCTGGGCTCTTCTGGCTATTTTGAGGTTTTAAGTTTTTTATTTTGTTCTTAACTACTCACGACAACACAATGGATCATACTAGTAGTGTTAGTCAAGGGCAGTGATTCTACTTTTAGGGAATTACAGCCTCTGTTTCCCTACTTAGCCCATCTATATCTTGGGTGTTCTTTCTTCCTCACCTTCTGGTTTTGTCTGTAGAGCAGCATAATTTCTTTGAGAAATTAGTTAGGTTGCAGGCTCTTACGTCCCTCCTCCAGGCTTACAGAATAAGAATCAGTTATGGAGAACATCCTTTGGAAATTTGTGTGCACATTTGTCCATGAATATGGTTCAGGAATGTGGTCCACTTTTGCTAGGAAGCTTGAGCCAACTTTCCTTTTTTATCTGGTTCAGTGTAAAAATACCCTTCATTTTGTGATTCCTTTTGCATTACAAATAAAAGGAGTCTTGGAAAGCTTTAAACAGGATTCTCTTTTCCTTTGCCACCATGTGAGTGTCAGCAATAAGTAAGCTAGCAGGCTTTTAAACTATTTTTATATGTATCTGTTTTTGCCTGTGGTGTGTGTGTGTGTATGTGTGTGTGTGTGTTTGTATTTGTATTGGTGTCTTTGCACATGTAAGGCCAGAAATTGCTCATATATTGAACCCAGAGCCCATAGATTGAGCTAGCCTAGCTAGTTGGCCTATTTTGGAGATTACCCTGTCTGTCCTTAAACTGGGATTACTGGTGGATGCCATGCCTATGTGGGTACTGGGAATCTGAACTCTGATCCTCCTGCTTGCATGGCAACTTGTGCTGCAGGCACTTTACCCACGGAGCCATCTCTCCTGCCCAGTAGCGGGCTTTATGTGAGAAGTTTCTAATCATTTGAAGTGTCCTGTCTTGAAATTGAAAATAGCTAACTCGTCATAATTGTTAGAAGTGCTTACCATAACATCTCAAGACCCAATGACAGATTTATTTTGTACAACACTTCTTCTGTATAAGCCATTTAACATTGTCTGTGTTAATAAGTCACCACATCATATTTTGGTTTCAGAACTGATTTCTTCCTACTCTTTGCTATGATGCTGTTTTATAGCAAGAACATTGGTTATTTACAGGAGAGAAATTAAGTTTCATCTCTTGTATTTTATTTTCAAGGATGAATATGAAAGTATCTTTCCTTATCCTCTGTTTGAATAGTTCTGATGGCCATGACACTTTTGTTTTACTGATCCTTAAAGAGACTTTATTTAATACCATTAAGATAAGAAGCTTTGTTATGTACTTTCTTGTAGAAAAACTTTGTCACATATGCTTAACACCTAAGTTCCTTGTTGCTGTCTGCCCCTTCCCTTCCATCCAGGATGCCACTGTGATTCCGCATCTCATGGCGCTGCTGAGCAGGTCCCGTTACACCCAGGAGTATATCTGCCAGATCTTCTCACACTGTTGCAAAGTAAGAACTAGAGTAAATGTTCTCGCTGTAAACTTGTGTGTCTTCCTGTACCAAAGAGCTGATTGTTGAAGCCTGACACACACTTGGTTTGCTTTCTGGCTGTGATTGTTATACTTAGGGGTGAGTGTGCTGTTTGACATCTCAGCATTAAATAGGTTTTATTGACTTCAGCATACTGTATGTTTGTTTCCTTATTGAGCACTTTAATCTTTTCACTTAAAGGAAGTGCTTGAAAGCTTCTGTTTAGCATAACCAAGTTGCCAAGAGGGCAACATGTTGTTGTTGCAGGATGAAAAGGTCTCACTGCAGCGTGGGAAGAGTGCAGAGCCAGCAGCACCATGCACTATTCTCCAGAGTCCTCCATGTACTCAGTGTCTAAAAATCCAATTTCTGTGCTTTTAAAAGGCTCCAGCCTACACTGAAAAGTGCTATTTATTTTGCTTTATATGTTGAGCAGTCTCTTAGGTAACCATGGGTGATTATTTATTTGAAGTCTTTGACAATTTCTAAATACTTTCTAACTTGTAACCAGTTTGTTGCTTATGTTCTGGTAATCCAGCCAGTGGCTGAGGACAGCATTACCCATCTTCCTACCATGTGTAACACAGATGCCAGGTGAGGAGCTGCCCGCCTCAGGAAAGAGGGAGTAAATAGGAGCACCTCCCAGCAGGAGGGTCGCTCTCTGTGCTGTTTAGCGTTGTCTTACTAAATAAAATTAGTTCACCTGCTTCAGGAATGGCATCTAATTCTAATCTAATTATTTTAAACTCCATCCAGTCTCTAACTGATTATCAGAGCCTAAAATATAAGATTTGGGGGGAGTGTCAAAAAATCCTATAGATTTCTCATTTTGATTGTTTTGACAGTATGTAGGCCAACTCATAGATGAAACTTTGTTGAAATTCATTTGCTAACAGTGGGTTCAAATACACAAGATGTAAGTATTAATAACAATAGAATGATGTTTTAGACCCATCCCTGTAAGCAGTTTTTAGGGTTATTCACCAGAAGTTTCTCAGTACCTGAAATTCCTCAGTGCTGTCTCAGCTGCTGTCCTAGAAGAAGGAGCCATTGTACCACTACTCCTTTACAGGGGAGATTTATCCCAGCCATCCTCCAACCACAACTAAGAAACAGTTTTATCAGAGAAAGAAACACCTTTGCTAGTTTTTTTTTGCCTGATAGTTTAGTATTCTTATTAAATGATCACATTTAAGTATTATGAGATCTAACTAAACCTCAAGGTATGAGCTATGAGCTCATGACAACAGTAATGACTTAAAATGTAAGATCAGCTTCACAGATACACAGTATCCTTATGCATATTTTAAAACAATTGTCCATATGGTATTTATATTGCCCTTAATTACAAAAATGTTTTGCTTCTATGTTCCTTTTTTGCATATAGGCCTAAATAAATAATATCTATAATAGAATTTTAAGACTCATTCATGGGGCCCACTTAGCTAAAATTAAGTGGAATAGGACTTAACCAATAGATTAGTATCAGCATTAAGTCAGTTCATAGGCTTTGAGGAACAAGACAGAAAAAGATTACTAAAACACTGTGTTATAAACTAGTCATAATTACATGCTGGAATGTTGCTGACTTATCAAGGTACAAAAAAGAACCAGTGATGATAGTTGTTAGATTCTAATTTCTAAATTGTTGCTGCTTTGTAAGCAGTATCTCAGATTTCTGAGATTTCTTTGGTGTTTAAGTCTGAAAGGGCTTATGTAATCACTGCCTGGTGGGTGTCGCCTCTCTGCCTACCCACTAGATTCTTGCAGAGATGAAAGAGACACTTGACAAAAATCCAAGGTGAGCTCTCTTCTCCAGTTTGCTTTCCTTGTAGTTCTTTCCTCAACTCTGTGCAGAGGCTTAGAAAGAAGGGAGACCTTGTTTGGTAACAACTATTTGAGACTGAAAAAAAGTAAGGCATCTCAGCAAATAGGAAGCAATTCTGTACGGAGGATTGCAGTGTGCTGAATCTGTTCCCTGGCATTTGTCAATGCAGCTTTTGTTAGTACAACTGTTGAGAGATGGTTTGGACCTTAGAGAGAAATCAAGAGACTGAAAATCTAATAATCTTAGAACATTTGTCTAATAGAAGTGACATAGGACAAAAAGGAAAATTCGTATGTACTAATATGTCTAAGATGCATTGTGAAGAGAATTGAAAGGGCGGTGTATTTAGCCTTCTATCGTTTGAGTTAAAATGGGATAAAGCATACACATGCATTGGTTTATATATAGTTTGTTCTTTTCTGTTCTGGGTTTTGTTGTTTGTTTGTTTGTTTTGAGATAGGGTCTCACTGTATAGCCTTGACTGAGAACACTATGAAGACCAGGCTGGCCTCAAACTCAAAGCTTTTGCCTCTGCCTCCGTGTGCTGGGACTGAAGGTGCACAGTACCACACCTGAAGACTGTTCTGTCTTAAGACAGTCTTGTTTTGTAGCCTAGGCTGGTTTTTAGTAGTGATCCTTCTGCTTAACTTCCAGAATAGTGGAATATAGTTATAGGCCACACGCCCAGCTTCTTTCTTAAAGAATAGAAGATAATACATTATAATTAGGTCTCCTCACATCACAGAAAGCCTTGCTGTAGAGGAGGAGCAGAGAGGTACAAGCGTTTGAGGCAAGTCCTCTTCCTGTGTAGCCATTCAGATAATCTCCACCAGTGTTTAGACAGCATTTTCTTAGTGTTTAGTGTTAGAATTCTTTGTATAATCTAGACACTAATCCTCTGTCAGTTGACTAAACTGTCAGAGATTTTCTCCCAATCTATGGCTGCCTTTTTGCGTAGTTCAGTTTCCTTTGCTGTACAGAAGCTTTTCAGTTTCATGAGATTTAAAATGAGAGAGATTTATAGGAGACCTGTTTTTTACTTGGCTCCCCCATAATAATCTCCACCATCGTGTTTATAATAAATAAGTTATTTCAAACCAGACAGTTGAATGAAAACATTTAGAGCAGTGCCTGTCACACAGTGAGTCCTCAGTGAGTAGTGCGCATAATTTTATCTACAGGTGTGTAAGTTAGTGGGGAGAAAGGAAAATGTGCTAAAACCTATGCCTTGAGGATGTTGTCAAGCAGTTATAAAGAATGTTTTGCACCTTTATGGGTGGATAGCTGATAATAAGTACACTATGCCCTTGTACTCTGGGAATTTATCTTTGTCACCTAAGTTTCTACATAAGCATACATCCACTATTGTAGCTCATCCTCCTAAATTGTGATTCTCAACCTGTGGATTGTGACTCCGGCCCCTTTTGGGAGTGATTGCATATCACATATTTACAGTATAATTTGTAACCATAGCACTATTATAAAGTATCAATAAATAAATTGGTTGGGGGGGTCACCACAACATGAGAAACTATTAAAGGGTTGCAGCTTTAGGAAGGTTGAACTACTGAGCTGGATTCTTTTTCTCTTCTTTATTCTTCGGAAGTAAAGAGGGAGGGAGGTGCAGACGTGTCATGGTGGAGTTGTGGCAGCACTTCATGTACTAAGGTCTGTCTGCCTTGCTTTGGGGTTTGAGTGTTCAAGCATGGGGTAACTATGAAATCTATGCTGTAGAAAGCATAATTTACTTAGATAAGTGTGGTTTAACCAGAAGCATGATTTTTGTTAATGTGTTACTCTGTTCTCTTCTTGCAGGGACCAGATCATCAAACAATTTTGTTTAACCATGGGGCAGTTCAGAACATTGCTCACCTACTAACCTCACCCTCTTACAAAGTAAGATGAAAAAAATTATGTCAGATTTTATCTTCATCTTCATTAAAAGAATACATATTTTATTGCTTCTAACTGTGATCAGTAGATTTCTATCTATTCATACAGGATGTTATCTTCCATCAGTCGTACAGGGCGCTATGTTCCATCAGTGGAGTGATTCAGGGGACATATTACTACAGTATGTTCTTCTATTGGAAAAACATTGTCCTTCCTTCTTCATTTTTTTTCAAAACATTTATGCCATCCATGAGTTGTGGATTTTCATTTGTGAAATAGTATTTCAGGTCTCTCTGATCAGTTTACAGTGCTAAACCCGCTGCTCCAGGTGATGCCTTCAAGTGTGCAGGAGCAGTAGCTAACTTGATGGGGGAGAGTTTGGGTTTTTTTATTAATATTTTTAAAGATTTATTATGTATACAACATTCCTTCCATGTATGCTTGCATGCCAGAAGAGGGCYCCAGATCTCATTATAGATGGCTATGAGCCACCATGTGGTTGCTGGGAATTGAACTCAAGACCTCTGAAAGAGCAGTCAGTGCTCTTAACCTCTGAGCCATCTCTCCAGCCCGACTTTAGGTTTTATATTTGGAATCTTTCTCTAGCTACACAGACTCAAACCTGTAGTATGTACCTACATACATATCAACATTTAGAATGTATAGCATGGTTAATAAAAAAACAGAGACAGATATTGGGGTTAAGCCCGAAGATCAGAAAAGCAAAGCAGCTAAGCCACTAGAAATCTCTTACCTCTTTGAAATCTTCAGACTGAAAGAGGAGTGAGTTCCTCTCTCATCTTCCCTCATATTCCTCTCTAGTGCTGGGATTAAAGGCATGCACCACCACTACCCAGCCTCTATGGCTAACTAGTATGGCCGCTGGGATTAAAGGTGTGTGTCACCACAGCCTGGCCTGTATGGCTGACTCGTGTGGCTGCTTTATGTTCTGTTCTTTAGGCAAGCTTTATTTGTTAAAATACAAATGAAAATATCACTATAAGAATGTATTTTGTTTTGTGTTTTGAGTTAAGATGTCAAAAGTTTTCAGGCTTAATAATTTTCTCTACTGTTTTTTATATAGAGATGGCAGCATTATAATCCATTATTAAACATTAAGTCAAAACTTTAGCCATTCACAGTTGCTTATGTATCAGGCTGTAGAAATAGTGGGACATTGTCCTGTGTCTTGTTAAAAATAAATAAGCCAGAACAGAGAAGCACTAATTTTTGTGTCTGCCCTTTTGTCCTTCATTTCCTTTCTGGTAAGGCTCCTATCTCAGGCATCCACCATATGGTTATTGGTCATGGTGAAAGCTTACAGTATAAGAATGATATGACACCAGCTCAAAACTAGCCAAAACATGGCATGTAGCTATGTGCTGAAGCCATTTCCTCTGCCTTGTGTCATATAGAGACTGTCAGAACTTGGACATCAAGAAACACTTAATACCTCCCTCCAACTGTCTATGGGACTCACCACCCTGGCTCCCTCCCAACTTCATGCCCTCTGTGATGATGATGATATAATAATATAATATCATCATCATTACTTCTCTGAATCCAGTCAGTTCCGACCATGTGCAGATGGGTGTAGGGCCATGCACTGGGGCATAGGCAGCCAACCATTGCCCACATCCATACAGAAAAGCGAGTTTTCCTTCAATCAGTTGCCAAGAAAATGTAGCAGAAAGTAGATATGATCAAATACATTATATGCATGTATGAAAATTTCAAAGAATAAATAAAATACTATTTTAAATTATTTATAAATAAAACAGTATTTTTATTTATTATGTGTACAGTGTTCTGTCTACACACCAGAAGAGGGCACCAGATCTCATTATAGATGATAGTGAGTGAGCTACCATGTATTTGTTGTTGGGAGCTGAACTCAGGATGAGCAGCCAGTGCTCTTGTGTGTGTGTGTGTGTGTGTGTGTGTGTGTGTGTGTCTATTTTTTAATGAAAACAAACTATCCTTTTTCACTATACATACCAATACAAGTTCCTGCTCCCTTCCCTCCCCGCATTCCCTCCACATACCCTCCCACCCGACCCCCATCCAATCCTCAGAGAAGGCAAGGCACACTGCCCTGTGGAAGGTCCAAGGCCCTCCCCACTATATCAAGGCTGAGCAAGGCATCCATCCAAAGAGAATAGGTTCCCAAAGAGTCAGTACATACAGTAGGGATAAATCCTGGTGCTACTGCCAGTGGCCCCTCAGTCTGCTCCAGCCATGCGACTGTCAACCACACTCAAAGGGAACAATTTGGTCCCATGCTTGGTCCTTCCCTGTAGTGAGTGATGAGGCGGCGGGCTGGCCTGCTTTTTGTCCCACCCAGCTCCCACACGGCTAGCTTATACCCTGAAATAACAACACACAAA
>LOEQ01001640.1:76097-88002 GCA_001685075.1 Bramus lutescens | reverse complement strand
CCATCTTGGGTAGGAGAAGCATGATGTCTGCCTGACTCTGCTTTCTTCCTCCCACAATTTTGTTCTGTCTTTCTTGCCTACCTATGTTCTGACTTATCAGGCCAAGCAGTGTTTTTTTTTTTATTAGCGAATGAAAGTAACACATAGATCCTCCTACATCACTTCCCAGTTCAGCTTCAACCAGTGCTCTTAACCACTGAGCCATCTTTCCAGCCCAGCAGTCCACACCTTTAGTCCCAACACCTAGAATGCAGAAACAGCTAAATCTCTGTGAATTAAAGGGCATCCAGGTCTACAGAGCAAGTTCCAGGATAGCCAGGGCTACAGAGAGAGAAACCCTGTCTCAAACAAAGAAACAAACAAACAAACAGAAGAACCCAAAAAACAAACAAAACAGTTGTAGAGGTGCTGGTGGTTCTCTTGTTAATGCCCAGCCACATACCCCTTGTGGTATTCCACATGGCCTTTTCTAAAGAACAGAAGAAAGACCAACGTTTTTTTTAGGCAGTCACTCATTTCTGCCATCCTCCAACTTCATTAGTTCCCCAGTTTTCAGTTTCCTATCTTTTCTGCACTAGGTTTATTGACCACAGCAAATTTTAAAACTTAGGAGTTTGTGAGGAAGAAAGTGTCTGAATAATATGCTGTCGTTAGCATCCTGTAGGCTCCACTTGAGGGCACATGCCAACGCTGCAGAGCATTCCCAGGGGAGGGCAGGGTCACCCCATTCCTGCCCTGCTAGAGCCTGCCAACCTCCTATGGGTCAGGCTCAGGGTGAGGATGTGTTTGGTCATCTGGTGAATACTCTGCTGAAGAGCCGCCAGTGTCAGCATAGACTCTAGCTTCTCCTCGAACTTTTACTCTAACATTGCTTTGTGTTTTAAGCCCCAATTCCATCTCACACATTTATAAGAATACTAACAAAACAAAACAAAACAAAAAACCCAGAACACGTTGCTTCTCAGTACAGAAACAGACATGTCCCACCTGAAAGGTACTTTATAATTATTATTAAGCTTCCTCTTTCTACCTTATAAAACTTCCATTTTCTATAATGCTTTTTAGAGTTGATTAGGTATTCTGTCAATTTAACCTGCTACTTTCTCACTTTCTCCTTTTCTATTATTTCAAAAATGACTTGACTTCTGCTATAGTCTTTGGATATGCAGGTATTATTATTATTTCTATGGTGCCATCTTTTAATTTAGTTCCCCACACACACAGTCCTAATGAATGAACTTAAGCCTTTGAGTGCTCTGAGTTTTAGTTCGGTCTACTCATTATTTAAGTAGAATTAAATAATTATTCAGAAGAGAAGTTTAGATTCTTAAAAATCATATTTCAAAACTTAAATTCTTTTTGTTTGTTTCTTCATTTGTCTTTACAGGTTCGAATGCAAGCACTGAAATGCTTCTCAGTTTTAGCTTTTGAAAACCCCCAGGTATCGATGACCCTGGTAAATGGTAGGCTGGAACTTTCGGTGACACCTATGTGATTTAATTTCTGAACTTCACAGATTTAGAGGACTTTCTTACTCTTTGTCTTTTGTTTTGTTTCCAGTTTTGGTTGATGGGGAATTGTTACCACAGATATTCGTAAAGATGTTACAGAGGGATAAGCCTATTGAGATGCAACTCACGTCAGCAAAATGGTAAAAGTCAGAACAGCATGGGAGGAAAATCCGCTAACACTGGAATATCAGTGTACTAGCATAATCTGCTCACTTCACTTCACTACCTTGTTGGGATTTTGAAACTTGAAATTCACTGACTGGGCTGTCTTATATGTTTCTAAACTGGACATTTTTTAAAAATACCTGGTATGAGTAACAAGGCTGAACTCTGAAATTGTTTACAGAAAATAATTAAATCCTCATATGTTCTCCTTGTCTTTAGTGTGAAATAACAGAATTAGATCAGGTAGATACTCAGCTAGGAAGACAGATAAAGAGACATCAGTGTTGGTGAATACTATGTTGAACATGTGTGTGCAGAGTTCTGTGCTAAGTGTTTAATTCTAATAGAAAACTTAGACTTTTGTACTGTTTCTTTGTTTGGTTTTGATCTTAAATTCAAACTAAGTATTTGTCTTTTGATAATAATTTAACAATATGTTAAAACAATTTTGTTAAATTAACAATATGGAAATAGTTTTTAAAAAATTAAAAACATAATAAACCTGACAGTATGACATTACCACAAAAATTTCAGCCCTTTAGAATTTAAATAAAATAATTCTGCTGATTTGATATGTTTTTGTCCCTGTCCCAGCTTCCTGAGGGACTCAAACTCAGAAGAGTTCACTATTTTTTTTAATTTTTAAAATCACATATTTATTGTGTGTGTACATGTATATATGTGTACCACTGAGCACATGTGGAGGTCACAGGACAACTTGTGAGAGCTGGCTCTCTTCATGTGACCCTGTGGGTCCCCAGTTGGTTCTTCTTATGTGGTCATATGGGTTCCTAGGATGGAACTTGGGGTATCAGGCTTGCCAGCAAGTGCCTTTCCCTGCTGAGCCATATCATTGGTCCATTTTTGTTGGATTTGTTTTTGAATTTTTCTTTTATTATATTTATTTTCATTCAAGGCTAGATACAATTATTGAGTAAATTATTTCTCTGTAGACTTGAATCACTGACCAACCCACATAGCTGCTGTTGGGACCTCCAGATTCTCATTTCTGATGGAGAGCTGCCCTGTCTTCTGTGATATTTCCACTGCTGGTGGATTTGGACTGTTCCTGCATAAGACCCTTAACCTTTTATCAGTGTATTTTAACATCTCTTTCTTTTTTGTTAGAGAAATTTTTAAGCATTAGAAGTATAGAAGAAAAAAGAAAAGCGAGGGAAGTATAGAGATAAAAGAACCCACTTTATGTACAACACCTAGCTTCAAACATGCTGCTACTCAGCCTCCTCATGGGGCATTTATTTTGAAGTCTTGTTTGTTTTTGTTTTAGAGCTAGCCTACTGTTTATATAATTCTGTTAGTTTATTTTAGAGCTAACTGAATTTCAGATAAGGAATGTCAGAATCTTGTCACTTAAGTAATAGTGTATGGGTTTTGTTTTTGTTTGTTTGTTTTATAAATTCTTAAAGGCAAATAGTATTTCTTTAACATTTTAAACCTCAAAAATAATTTGTGTCATTTTATTCCAGTTTAACTTATATGTGCAGAGCTGGAGCAATTCGGACAGATGACAGCTGTATTGTATTAAAAGTAAGCCAGTTACTTCTCTAAGAATGTTGAGTATAAATGTTGCTATTCTTGTTTCTTCTTGCACACTTGGCATTATGGTATCAGTGCACTGCATAAAATAACATCAGACATGACTCTTTTCTATGGTATGCCTTTTAGTCTAAAATTGGGTTTAGATGTACATGAATACCACAATAAAATAATTCTTTTATTGTTACAACCTTTCTTTTATGATAAGAGTATAAAACTGTAAAAATATGTAAAATGCCAATGAAATAGTACTGTTTGCCAATTACACAGATAAAGACATATCTCATCCTCACACCTAGAAATCAAAATGCATAATAAGAGAGTAAATAACAGAAAGCAGCTACCATCTGTGTTCCATGTCAGTACACCAAGAGATTCTGATTAGCTTGGAATCCCTTACTCTCTTCAATTCCTGCTTATGAAAGTGGAGGCAATAATTTTCACTTAGCTATCTCACAGAAGTATTGTAAGCGTAGCCATGTATTAAACACATTCCAGTGTCTTACTTGTTTTAAAGAACAAAACAAATGTATTGCCATTGTTGAAAAAATGAGTCCAAAACTAAATGATCATTGAGAACATTAAGTTTAAGCCAGGCAGTGGTAGCACATGCCTTTAATCCAGCACTTAGGAGGCAGAGACAGGCAGATCTCTGTGAGTTCAAGACCAGCCTGGTCTACAGAGCAAGTTTCAGGGCAGCAAGACTACACAGGGAAAACCCTGTCTGGAAGAAAAGAAAAAGAATGAGTCAGGTGGGTTACAAGCTTGAGGCCAGTCTGAATTACATAGTGAGATCCTGTCTGAACAAACAAAGCACCAAGAAATAATGCATAAGCGGATAAATTAGTGACTAGGTTGCGTTAGTATTTGGCAAAAGACTTAAGAACCCCCTGAGTAAATAGCTCTATATAGACTACTAAGGGCTTTCTTAGAAATGACTGGCTTATTTATTTCTTTAACCCTTATATTCTTTATCATTGTATTATTTTCAGATGCTTCAGGTTGGAGCATTGATAACCCATGAATTTATAGTATTGATAAATATTAGTAATTAGGAATGTTAGGAAAAGAATAAAATAGGAAAGAATAGGAAAATCTTCCCCTCAAAAGCCTGGAGTTGAGTTGTAAAGCCTGAACTAGCCTAATAAGAAACAATAGGAATTAACAATGTTCTGATTCTGTGGCAAAACCTAGAACAGGATGATGCAGCTCTCTTTGAGGCATTTATGCCCCTGTAAGTAACCTCAATAAAATTCATTAGTTTACCAAGTTCAAGGGGGAAAACGAACAGGAATCTAGAACACAGTGAAGCAGTTGACTATAGTAGTCAAAGTGACTTCCTGTAAGTATTAACACTTCAGTGTCTACTTTGCATCAGCCTTAGAGATAATAGACACACAGGGTAATTTTGAGAGCCTAATATAGAGATGTTATAAGACCAGTGTCAAGGTGGTTGAAGCACCTCAGAAGTAAAATTGAACAAGTGTATATCACACTTGAATGAGTGTATATCACACTCATTCCAGCATGGTATTGAGAAAACTTAACAGTGGTGATTGATATGGTCCACTAAATTTTAGAACTGGTGGACTCTGAGAGAGGTAAAAAAATTTTAAGCTATATTTAGCTTTTGTAACTGTAGGTAGATACTAATTCCTAAAAATAAGTAAATAAATGTGATCCCAACCATATTACTAAGGAAATTTTGCTGATTTAACTGCCAGCTCTCTTTTAGGGTGAGCACATGGTGGGATAGATAGACTGTTGATGTGGTTTGATCTGTCAAGAGTTCTCAAATATCTTTTCTAAGGTTCTCCAATAAAATTTCAAAGCAAGGTAGAGTTTCTGTTAACATAAGAGTTTAGCATGCTAGAACAATCTTCTGAATTTTGCTTGGTTTTGCATTTAAACTTTTTTACTTCTAAAAACCAGCTGAGGAAATGTATCATAGAAACATGACTTCCAACCAATACTATTGGATTAGGTTTAGTTATCAAATGTTCTTCATCAAGTTTTTGCCTTTACCAAAAAGGAAATAATTGCTCTCCCTGCTTTCAGACTTTGCCTTGTCTGGTTCGAATGTGCAGTAAGGAAAGATTACTAGAGGAGAGAGTTGAAGGAGCTGAGACACTCGCCTATCTGATTGAGCCAGATGTTGAGCTACAGAGAATCGCTAGCATAACCGATCACCTCATTGCCATGCTTGCTGACTATTTCAAGTATCCCAGCTCAGTGAGTGCCATCACTGACATTAAAAGGGTATGTTCTTCTGGGTTTTTAAAGTGTCCTTACTGTGCACAGCTGTGAAAAAATTGATATTCCATCTGAGAGCCCATTTAAGTAAAGGGATCTTTTATCTTTATTAACATAGATAATAGTTTGTGAGGTTTTAAAATCTAGCTTGTTTAATGTTTATTATTAGGACTTTTTTTGCTAAACACCAAAGCAAGAAGAAAATTACATTCTTGGCTCCCTTAACTAAATCTCCAAAATAGTAGGGTCCCTACATTGAGTGTTGACATTGTATCTGTATCTAATTCAGTTCAGGGTCACAGAATCATCTCTGGTGCTACTTTCTTTCTTTCTTTTGTTTTTTTTTTAGACGTCAAGGGTGATATTTTTCTTAATTTCACCTGGTTGATCTCAGTTCACTGTCCACCACAATCTTTTCTTCTCCCTTTTCCTGTCTTTCTCCACTTGGTTTCACACTGTTCTTTTGGCCTGAGGTTAAATGTTATAATACCGTTTAACCTCAGTTTGGACCACTAAGAACCAAGCCATGTTTATTTTTTCTGAAAATAATGTTCCTTGGAGTTTGGTATTTCTTTGACTTGTTGCCTCTCAGCCTGTTTGCTAAATCTATTTTGCTAAGCAAATCTATTAACATAACTTTATTTAAGGAGGTCATGGCAGATAGGATAGTAGGATAATGACTTTTGCTTGTGGTCAGGACCAGTGAGTGTATGAATCTGACTGTGGTCCCAAGAATGGCTGCTCTCTTCACCTTTTCACACACTCTGATTCTGAATCCGCTCATCCAGCAGGCAAATGTTGGAAATGAATGATGGCTGTGTCTTTTCACTGACTAGAAAGGCCTGAGGTGACAGGGTGCTACCATTAGTCACATGCACTGTCTTCTGTTTTAAAATTGGGGCCATGCCAGGTGGTGATGATCCACACCTTTAGTCCCAGCACTCAGGAGGCAGAGGCCAGTGGATCTCTGTGAGTTTGAGGCCAGCCTGGTCTACAGAGAGAGTTTCAGGACAGGCTACAAAGCAACAAAGGGAAAACCTGTCTCAAAAAAACCTACCAACCAACCAACAAATAAATAATAAATGAGTGAAGTAAAGTTCTGGGTTGGAAGCCAGGTATGATGACACATGTCTGTAATTCTGACTCTTGGGAGGCTGAGGCAGGAGGACAGTGAATTTGATGCTAAATTGTGCTACATAATAAAAGATCCTAGCTCAAAACAGGCAACAAGTAGTTATGTGTCTACTTGTCCTTGGTAGAGTTCTTTTCCTAGTAAAAGTGATGGGTGCAGTGCCTTATCTGTTTCCCTGGGACATTGGCTCACACTGATAAAATGTCTCACCAATAAGAAATATGCAAGTGAGTCCTGACCCTGGTCCCTGAACAGCCTGAGCTTTTCTCCAAAGCAAGGCAAGGAGAAAAATGAGCATGCCCCAGGAAACTGTCCTAAAAGGTTTGTGTAAGCACTCAGTATACTTAACTCGCGTGTGGAAGATTATTCTTTCTCTTCTGAATTGAATTGTTTTTCCATTTCAATTCTTTCATCATAAAAGCAGAATAATTTTTAAATGATCTCCAAATGATAAACATTAGTGAAAATTTGATTTGTAATCTTTAATTTTGGTGTTGGATTATCTAAAAATGTCTTAACTACAAAAGTATAGATATTAGACCTATGGGAAGAAATTATCATGTCAATAATAATAAGTTAATAATAGTGGATGATTTCAGTCCAAATTTGTGTCGTATGGTGTAACTTATGCTGGCATGTGGTTAAGATTTGTAGGGTCCAGTGCTCCTGAACTCAGAGCTAAGTGTTTCCATTGCAGAGCCCTTCCTCAAGCTGTCAGGGTTGGCACTTTTGGAGCTACTCTGATGAGTGTTTTCATGGCTGCCCCAAGTAGATACTGTTTACCTTATGAATACGGAACATTTGGTTATCCTTAATCCTTAACCAGTGGCAGCTAACTTATAAAGCTTAGTGGCAAAGCTGACTCACTGTCTGAGCTGTAGCTGATTCAATTAGAGGTTTCAGAAGAGGGTTCAACAATACCTGCCAACTAAGTAAGCATTCACTTTCCCTAGATAATACCTTTAGGAGGTGCTCCTTTAGACCGTTACATTATGGCTTTTAGTTTTAAAATGTTATTGATACACCTTAAATAGTTACAATTCATAGTTAAGGATCCTGAGAAAATGTCTCTATTTTAATTTTATGGTAGTTTGTTAGGAAACAGTTTTATGGGAGAATTACTAACAGTGCCGTTTATGTTTATTTAGCCATAGCCATAATTATCTTATACCAACAATTAATTTTAATAATTTCTTTAAAAACTCTGGACATAATTTAGTAGCTAGTGATTGTTGGCTGAGGTTTTTCACAGAGGGTTCCCTATTTCTAAAAGTTTTTTAAATGCCAGGATTTGGAAAATATTGGTGTAATAGAATTCAGTTTGTATAGCTTGCAGCTGGAGACTGCAAGTCTAGATGTGCCCTCTTTTTGTGCGCCTCTTTTAAAGAACTGGTGGAAGCAAATATCTTTACCACTGACACTACCATCTGGAAGTACTGAACTCTAAGAGTCCAGCATGCACTTTTTTTCATATATCAATGCCAAAAGTTAGAGTAGGCACTTCTAGACAAAGGTAGACTGCATTTCAAGTCACGCTGACATAGACACAGCAAAATCTCAGTCATGAACAGAGCCCAAAAGTAACTAGAAAATTCATTTAGTGGCAGTACTAATGTTAATAGTTGCTGCTTTTCCTGAAAATCAGTTATTTTGCTTTATTTTTATTATTGTATTATAATGTTATATTTTATTAAAATGTAACTTAAGGACTAATTTGGAATTTATCCCTTCCCTACTTCCTGTAGCTTGATCACGACTTAAAACATGCCCATGAACTCCGCCAGGCTGCATTCAAGCTCTATGCCTCTCTTGGAGCAAACGATGAAGACATCCGGAAGAAGGTGAGTCTGGGAGAGGGGCGTCCCCCAGTCCTGACAGCCAGCAGGCAGGGAGTGACGTCAACCTGAAAGTCGTGGTGAAGAGCACTAACAGTGACTGTTTGAATATAATAAAGCAGAGTGACGAAAGGCATAATTGAAGAATGAATGGGACCTGGATTTGGGGGGTTGTTTGTTTTTAGAACCTAGAGAGGCATGGCCATGCTGGAATGATAAATAATGGCCTGCTGTTTTGTGTCATTAATATGGATCATTATGTTGCACAGTTTTGCATGTGTTCTGATAGAAGTCATTTCTAGCACTGTGAAGCTTTAGACACCTTGAAAGATCTAACACTAGAATTGTAAATGTTATTTATGGATATACCTTCTAATGCCATTGAGAAGTTCAAATCTCTATTGTATATTGTTCTTTAATAATGTGGCTTAGTTTTATGTTTTAATTTTTAATTTTTATTTTATTTTTTGCTACTGTGCAAGTTTAATGTGAATAAAATCTTTGTGGAATGATGATTTTATGTTTAGTGAGTGGTCATCTGAATTTTCCAGCTCTTCTAAAATGTGTCACTGGTCCCTCGTCCCCATGTTAGTCTAACACTGAACTCATGTTCTTTATGGAAGTAGTTCTAGGTAAAACTTACAGTGTAGTGTTAAATTCTAACCTGGCTCCCTGCACAAACTAAAAGGCTAGAATATGCCACTCAGAAACATACAATCTAATAGATTCCACACAAGGGGATTACAGACATGAACCAACAAAACCACATGTCCTGTCCTGAGTGGTCATAGTAGAAGGCACTATTTATTAACCATGATGATTTCCTGACTCTCTCCATCTGTATTGGTATTTTTAAGGAGAATGTGAGAGAAACTAAAGGTACTGGCATTTACTATGATTTAGAAGAGTATGTTAGGCTTGTTAGAGACATAATGGAACCAATCTAAGTATGTTGGATGAAATAAATTGCACAAGAAACATCCTTGGAGAAACTAAAGTAAAAGCAATAAAGTTAGATGTGTGAGGGGCTTTGATTTTAAATCCAGTATAAAAAGCACAACTAACAGCTGATTTCTCCAGTGACCTCAGTCTAGTTTAACTAGCAAGAGGCTTTTGCTCTCTTAAAGTGTTTTAGTATATGACTTATAAATGTCATTTTTATCACCTGTGACTTTCACTTGTGAACTGTTACTTCCAAGCAAACGTTAGAGATATGATATTACTTGTGTCTAGCCATGGTTTATGGATGTTGACAGTGAAGTATTTTGTTCACTTTAGACATGTGGTGTATCACAAGAGAAGACTTTTTCTTGGTAACTCATAAGATAAAATTAATGATGACATGGACTATGTAACTTAAGTACATGCTGGTTTATTATTGGGTTATTAGGAAACAGGAGGAATATTTTATCCATCCTTATATCTCCAAAAGACCATGTCCTAGACTAAAAGGGAGTTAGATAGATGGACCATATGGGGATAGAATGTGCATTTGTACATTTCTTTGTACTTTTTTTGTCAATAAATGATTGTTTTGGAATTGATGACTTGATACGTGATATCATGTTCTAGAAGTACTTGAACCATAACAGTCTAATCAGTAGTCTACTAAACTTGTATTTACAATGTGTACAATTTCCTGGTCAGGCTGTTGATCATTTCTGTAGAAAGATAACAAATAAAGAATAAGTTATAATTATTAACTATAGTTCTTATGTGTGTGATGAAGAAAAGTTACTGTGCTATTCTTATGTGGTGGGATTACATAGAGTTTTTAGGAAGTTATTTAATTCTGGGAAATTCGTGAGTAGTTTACAGTTCATAGAACTCACTGAAGAAATTGTAAAGTGAGAGTTATAAAAAAAATTCCTGACAAACTCTGCTTAAAGGCTGGTCTTAAAAGTGGGAAACATCCTTATTTTTGGTATATAAAAAGTGATAACTCTTACTTGGAATGCATTCCTTTCTTTTTATTGAAATGATTATTTGGATAGATTGAATTTACTTTTTCCATGAAATATATCTTTCTCTTTTATGCATATGCCCTATGTAATTTGATGGTATTTTTTTTGTGTGTGTGTGTGTGTAGATTTGTAATGTACACTGTTACTTTTTTAAATGTAGCATTTATTCTTACCAACACAGAATTTCAGTGTACTGATATATGTGTGGATAATAATGATAAAAAATTTCAAGGACTGTAGACCTATCCTCCCAGGTCCCTCAAAACAAGCTTTTCTAAAATTTATTTATTGCATGTTTCAGCTGCAAAGATGAAATGTGCAGTTGGTCTGGGTTTCATATTATAAACAGGAACATAATTCAGTAAATAATATGCGTCACAGTGTCCTATTATGGCCAGTTAAGGAAAGGAGGAAGAATAAATACAAGAAAACCAGAGCAAAAAACAGGGACAGTGAGAATATACACAGCTGTTAAAGGAGGACAGCAACCATCTGTCTTCCTAGAATTATCTCTCTCTTTCTCAGTGCTTTTAAAGATGGCTAAAGGTCTGTTGTGTTATCATTTCCTGATACCTTTTCTTTGAGTCAGACAAAATTCAGTGTAAAACTGAACATGAGCTCCATGTCAGAGATTTGTCTTCTTTGGAATCATGTCTCTGTATTGCCATTAAAAATAACAAAAGAACTCAGCTCTTCCTATGGCTTAAGAAGAACTCAATAAATACCCGTTGAGCAGGGGTTGGGTGTGGTCTTACACATCTATAATCCCAGCACTTGGGAGGTTGGAAGCTGGAGAATCAGGATTTCAAGGTCATTCTCGACTACATAGCAATCTTGAGGTCACTCTGGATTATATGAGATCTCGTGTTAACCCTCCCCACAACTCTGCAAAATAAATAATAAATAAATAGATAAATAAATAAAATGTTGAGTAATATAGAAGCAAAACTGCAGAAATGATGCAAAGGGCGATGTGTCGTTTAGTATGACTGGGTCTTCCTTTCTCCTATGCATAGCAAAGTTGGTGTTTTTATTCCTGGCTTTTTGTCTTTTGTTCTGTTACTCTGGCATTCTTAGTAATTTCTTGACTGCTTGTAACATCTGGTCAGAAGGGTAAAAGAAAGATGGTTCTGACTGTAAGAGTGAAAAGCGTTCCCATTGATTGTGTCAGGAAGAGAGAGAAGCCCAAGACAAAGTGGGAGTTAGAACTTGCTGCATTAAACTTAGAATTCAGCTTAACTATATCAATTGACCCTGATTCTTGAGTGGATTATGTTAGAGTGAATAAGGGCATGGACAAGAAATGAGAGCTCAGTAGAAGAATCCAGAATTTTTTAGCTGTAACTAAATTGATAGTAACCCCAAACAAGCATTAGATCTGGTCTCTGTCAGGGGCAAATCCAATTTCTAATGATACCACATAATAGTGCATATCTTTAATCCCAGTACTTGGGAGGCAGAGGCAGATGGATCTCTGTGAGTTCGAGG
>LOEQ01001640.1:26804-37385 GCA_001685075.1 Bramus lutescens | reverse complement strand
CCTTTGGAAGAGCAGACAATGCTCTTAACCTCTGAGCTATCTCTCCAGCCCCCCTGCCCCCCTTTTCATAACTTCCTTAGGGAAAATGAGCAAAGCCCGAGAAAGGGGACATTGCCACTCTAGTTCTTGGTGGAGACCCAGCAGAAAGGGTCCCCAACACCTTCTAAGCGGGGTAGGTCTTCCTTCTCTGATCACTGAGCAGAGGCTCATTCATTTACCCCATGAGTCAAGTTTTTCTTCAGGACCTCTCCTGAAGGAGAGCTGAGTACTGTAAGGACCATGGATGGCAGAGCCATCCGCCCTGGCTTTGCCCCTCCAGGCTTCTGCTTCTGGTGTTGCCAGGCAACGTGGCTCTCGCTGAGAGCAGGCCACAGCCAGCACTTAAAAGTGGACCCAACCCTTTGACTCCGCATATCAGGCACTTGAACAGAGGACCTAAGAGATCCAAAAGCCCTAACAGCCATCCTATCAACTGCTGAGCACAGTGTCATGAGGGAGCCCAGGACAGATCCTAAGGAGGATCATGGGGTACACATCAGAGGTGGTCTAAGGTTATGTACTTTAAACGGTAGGCCCCACATTGTATCTCATGCCTTCAGGCAGCTTGGCCCGTCCTTTTCAGAGCCAGTGCAGTGCTCAGCAGAGTCCTCAGGTTAGGTGGACAGAAACTGTAATGCCCCAGTGAAGAGCTGGCTGCTGAGAGCAAACTGCCTGCTGCGAGCCTGACATCACAGGGGTGAACTTCTCTACCAGCAAAAGAGAGTGCTGGCATTCTCCTCGTGGTGTGGAAGAGCACAGCCTTCCCTCAGAGTAGAGTGTGCATGGGCTTGGCCAGCGCAGAAATAGCGCACGATACAAGGTGGTCACGGGTGGGCATGCATGTGTGGTAACACCACAGGGTCCTAAGTTACTTTTTACTAAACTCTCGCATCCCTCCGAGGAAGGGGCAGCTGAGGCATCAATTCAGTGAAGACCGAAGGCTGCCTGGCCCCATGGGAGCACATGATTAGGGCTTAAAACTGGACTTTAGCCCAGTCAGAAGCCAAAGAAATGGAGGAAATATTAGATTAGCCCCGGTTCCCTGTGTAGCAGCGCTGTGTTAGGAGCAGGCCGTATTGTGAACTATAGTGGTAGTGGCTGCCTCGTGACTAAAGAGGTAGCATGGGCAGTACCGAAGCCTGTTCATGCCTGTTCTATGTCAGTGTGTGGCAGTGTCGTCGCCATCAACAACAGCTAATTTCAAATCTCCGGTTACTAAACTGGGCCTGCTGAGATGACCTGAGATGACCCAGCAAGTAAAGGTACCTGCTGCCATGCCTGCTGCTCTTTAGATACTCAGGACCTATAAGGTGGGAGGAGACAGTTGAATTCGAGTTGTCCTCTGACCTTTGCACACATGTACACAACTATACATCCCCACCACCACCACCACAAACACACAAATATCTGTTTTTTAAGGTACCAAGCTAGGCTCAGAGCAGTCGATTTAGTGCTGGGGAGATCCAGTGTCCTCGGAGACAACATGCCTCGGTGGAGTGCAGTAACTAGAAGGAGGGAGGGTATGTTCTGTAGACTGTTTAATAAGGCAGGGAAGTGTATACAGTTATTCTTGTTGTCTACAAAATAGGACTGACCAAGAACATTGGTGCTCTGAAATCTTCCTCTGAAGGTCCTGTGCAGACATGAACATTCTGAGGGCTCCTCATGTGGCCTTATGACCTTGACCCTGGCTGCAGGCAATAGTGTCCCAGTTCTCAGATACACTCAGAGATGCAAAGGGCCTCCATGGGACTCACTGCTCTTTGAGCCTCAGCACCTAGGGGAGGGAGTGACATTGTTCTGTAAGACTCCTGAAACAGCCATGGCCTGGATTCCTGCCGTTCTCACCCTTCACCCCACCCCCAAAAAGACAGAGCTGGAGTGTGTCACCAGGCCGGATAGCCAAGGGGTCCTAATGGTTGTGTTAGGAGGGGTGGATACAGAGTTAAAAATGAACCGTTCAGGCAGGTCAATCGCTAGACCTTTACATCCTGTCTCCCTTCATCTTCACAGCAGATCTGTGAGGAAGGCTCGGGCCCAGCCTTGATAAGTAACTTTCCAGACACTGTTGAGCTGATGAATAGTGGGACCAGGATCTGTCTGCAGAGCCTGTAGCCGGGAGAGCACTAAGCAAAAGTCAGTGCCTGCTCCTCTGTGAGGCTGCTTCACAGAAGCCAAGTGTGATCTGGGCACAGAACCCTTCTAGAATCACCACCACCACCACCACCACCCCTCCCCCGCTCTATCAGCTGAGGCCAAAATGTCAGATCCCAAATCTCCAGCGCTCCACAGTATCCTAGTCAGGTTGTGTCCCGCCAGTTCATCTCCACCTGCCCATGTTGGCCCCGAGTTAGACCTTCATGCCTCCAGCCATGACCCCAAGAGGATAAAGCTGCACCATGCCTCTGAAGGGAGCTGCCCTGGCAGGACTGCCCGCGGAAGTGAGAAAACTGAAGAACGGTGCTTGCTTGTGTGAACTTGGGTCTCCCAGCCCCAGAGCCACACTCCCCAGGGTTTCCTGAATCCCTAAATGGGTACACTCAGCATGTTCCTCAGCTCCACCCCACCTGTCCTGGAATGATGAGCTTTAGATCTTGAGACTGTAAGCACGCCAAACATTTAGGTAAGTAAAATCAAAACACATAGGTAATGTACACTTCAGATCTTTTTTTTTCTTTTTGAGACACTATATAGACCAGACTGCCCTTGAACACAAATCTGCCTGTCTCTGTCTCCCGAGTGCTGTGATTAAAGGTGTGAGCCACTGCCCAGCTTGCCTCCTCATAAGAATCTAGCCTTTATATTCTTGGGTTGTTTTGTTTGTTTGTTTGTTTTTCCTGGACTCTCCATTTCCTACCCTTTCACCTCATTGCAGCCTCAGTGCTAGCCCTGGCCCAATTCTTCTACCAGTTACAGAATCAGTGTTCTGTGCACAAAGATTCTGGTTTCTCACTCAGATCTGGAGAAGAAGACGACTGGGCCCATCTTGCCCAGGCCCTGTGAGTGCTTCCCATGGAGGGAAAGATACTGATCCTTCCTGGCCCATTCTAATGCTGGCTGAGGTGCAGAAGCCCATAGCAGGCTCCAGAAAGGACCCTTCTATGGCAGCCTGGCTTCTCAGCAGGCCTATCAGGGAAGGGGTTAGGGCACAGGGACAAGAGAGAGACACCTGGCTTTGAAGTAAGTCTGAGAAAGTTATTAAAATTTCACTTTAGAGGTGAAACACTTTATTAAAACACTTTGAAGGTATTCAGCAACCTTGGACATTAAGGAAATGCAAATTAAGATACCATCTCAGATGCCAACAAAGGCAGTTATCATGAACACCAAGAACCAAAGCTGGTGCAGAGTTGGGGAAATGGGGACCTTTGTACACTGTCAATGGGAAAGGTAACTACTGCAGCCACTCTGGAAATCAATCTGGAGGGTTCCCAAAAACATCCCACTCTGGGCACATACCCAAAGGACTGTATGACCTACGACAGGGATAACTGCCCTTGTTCATTCTGCCCTATTCACGGGCCAGGAAATGGAAGTGACTGATGAAAGATCAAGGTTTGTACAGACAGAGAGCGATATTACTCAGCTGTAAAGAAAAAGGAATTTGAAGGGAAATGGATGGAATTGGGAAAAAAATATTTAAGTAAGATAACTCAGACCCAAATGGACAAATGCCATGTGCTCTCTCACACGAGGATCACAGTGTGATTCGTATGAGATGATTTGTATCACATGGGCTGTGCAAGCAAGGAAGCAAGGCGATGTGCGGTAAAGAAAGGCATATAGTAGAACATAATTAGAAAAGAAAGTGGGGAGGTAGTGTGAGTGGGAAGGTTTAGGCAGGGAAGAAGGCCTGGAGATTAGGGAGGTGCAGGTGCAGGATGGGCAGAGGATTAACTTTCTCCAGTATGAAGAAACCATTTGAAAAGCAAGGCATGCCCATGTATGCAGTGTTGACAGAATAGCAAGTGCCATCTGCATGGGATCAAGACCCTCTCCAAGAGGAAGGGACCAGTGCCTGGTAGCCTAGCTAACAACCCAGGTATGGGAGGAGTAGGCCCATGTGGGGAACATTCCTCAGGGTTAACTTGACCGACTATGAGTAATTGCCTTCTGAATACCAGTGCTGAGACCCACAGACAAAGGTGTCACCCAGCCTTGCTCAGAGAAGCTTCTCCTGACAACAGACAGTAGTGTATAAAGACTCAAGGCTGCCCAGGATGCAGAAAACGAGTGACAGATGTGGGCCCAGCACTAAGCAAGTCACGTACCAAACCCTTCTAAAGCTCAATGAACACTGTAAAAGAGGAAGAGAAGGCAGGGTGAAGGGTTACCAGCCACCATTCTCTGCACTCATAAAACTGCTGTAATCATTAGCTCACATCAGCTGTCATTACCTGCGTGGGGCCCACCTGAGGCCAGCCTCTAGACTCCTGACTCTGGGAGAGAGGGAATCATGGTCTTCAGTGAGGTGTACTCCCTCTGAGTTCTCCAGGCATTTGCTATCAGATAGCTTCAAACCCATGGTCAAACAGGTGGCCCTGGTTAATCTTGGTGGATCATAATGCAAAATGGACAGACATGAACACTAGAGAGATTTGTCGGGGAGGGAGGGNAGTATGCAAAGCATGCATGTGTGAAATTAGAAAAATAAATTTTTAATTTTATTTAAAGTTGTGAGATTTTCCTCCTGGTTTGCAGAAAGAAAGGCAAAGTGTCTTCACAGTGGAACGAAGACTCCACAATAAGCAGAAAAAAGGGCCAGTATGGTACTAAATAGCAATCCTAATGCTTGATGAATGCTGACACCAGTTACATAGTGACCTTGGTTTCAGAACAGGATTTTATTTGCTAATTAGGAGGCAAGCTGTCAGTTTCACGCACGCACAATCGTACATGGCTTTCACCTCAGATTTAATAAAGAAATCTGCCTTGACAACTTACCCTGCGGGGCTTCCGTGTCTTTATCTGAAAACTTGAAGCTGGGGAAGAGCAGGGCCAGCTCTCTGTTGGCATCTTCTCTGTCCCGGCTTCCATGCACAGCGTTAAAGGGCATTTCTGTGCCATACTGAGCCCGGAGACTGGGAGCAGGGGTACAATGTGAAAGAAACAATTGCTTCACTTGAAAGGAAATGCTTTGCTCTCTGGTAACAGGACACTAGCTACCAATCAGCATGAGGATGCTTGCTCTTTGAAGAGAATCTGAGAACAGCAACCATGCCAGCAGCTGCTGGCCAGGGGCATTACACACAGGACCTGGCTGCGTTTCACCATTGCCCAGAGGGAGACTATAGTTCCCACTATTGGGTCTCTGCCTAGGGCTTGCACCACGCAGTGTGTCACGACTAATTTTGATAAGAACTGTAACACTGATAGTGCTGGGTAGGACCTATGTGCTGAGCACAGCTCTACATGCCTGTGTCCTCTGTGATCATGGATGTCCTCACTTTACAGCCTAGGGAACTGAAGCCAATTTAGGGACTTTCCCATTAGGTGGTGACCTAAGATCTGAGCCCCTGACTGCTTTACTTAGACTCAGTTAGATGCCCTCGCCCCTTACGATTGCAAGGGACAGCTCTCGGGCTTTAGCTGTTAGTAAAGTTCTTTCCTGTTGTCTGTCCATAAGCCTGTCACCTCAAGGGCCAGCACCCATGGATTTGGCACTGTGACTCACTGAATCACAGAGCAAGCTCTAAGCAGGTCTAAGTAGGTGTGCTGAACAGGAAGCTGACTCCAGATGACCGTGGGAATTGAATCTATAGTACAGGCCATCCTGCAGCCTTTGACTTGGCAGGCTTGTCTGGATCCCTGAGCTCTATCTGTGACTGAGCCAAACTCAGCAGCAGCCTTTAGAAGAGAGGGGGGAGGGCATCCCCTGGTGGGGGTATTCAGCAAAGGCCGGGAGAGTCAGTCAGGGTAGGAAGATGTCAAAGCCTTCCCAGATAGATAGAAAGGGCAGTGTCCTGACCACTAGAGAGTTGACGGCATCACCCACAATTCTGAACCAAACACCAAATGAAGTGTCAACTTGAGGTGGATGAAGGAACTACAGCTGGCGTCACCTTTCAGGGTGTTCCCTCCTGGCCACATTTGGGTCACAAGGCCCCAGGAAGTCTCGCCAAGCAGTGACTATATCCTCGGTGCCCTCGGTCTTGGTGAGGATCAGGAGGTGGCTGGGTCCACTGCACATGTGATGGACTAGCTTCTCAAATACCTCCTAGGCACAGGGAAGAAGAACAGTGACCTGGGGCAGGAGTTACTGACAGCTGAAGGAGGCCAGTGAGCCCGGACTCCCCACAGACTGGAAAGGAGGTGTAAGCAGCCTTGTACACTCCTGGACACACAGCCATGTCTGCCCACTGTAATGGTGATGGCCACCTACACCCCAAGGCCTCAGGAAGGTGAGCCGGGTGGGTAGAGGCATGCTAAAAGCATTGTATGTATGGAGATGTAATATATAGGTGTTGGCTCTCCAAAGGTACAGTGTAGATGGGACTTGCCCTCACCCTGCTTTGCAGCCCTTTCTCCTTCAATAACAGTATCCTGGGCTTCCTCTGGGGAAAATCTCTCCTCCATTTCATTTGTTCCTCATTTCACAACCAGGATGCTTAGCAACCATCACACCTCTGACTTGGGAGGTGGTTCTATGGCCTAAGAGTAGGCGACCATACTCCCCAAGTAGTCAAATCAGAAGCAGAAACAAGCAGAAATGGCTTGTGGACTTAGTGATTTCTTGAGTGGTTTGCCTACTGCCGTGACTCCTGTGGGCCCTAGAACTTTCTTGGCTTCTCATCTCTCCAAGTCCTCTTGTTAAACTTTTTCATTTCGGCTCATGAATTCTGGGAGTTCTGGAGCATCCTTCTAATTAAAAGTCTTTATTCCATTACTTAACAGTTAAATTGTTTCCCTTGGAGCCGTTGTACTTGAGCCATACAGGCTCTAATGATATTCTGAGTGCAAATCCATTACCCATCCACTTGCCACCCATATTCTTGTTCTTCATCTTGCTCCCCCCAACTCCTATCAACCTATCAGCATAGTGCTGGAAGAGAAAAGAGAGAGTGAGCTGGGCCAATAGGAGCAGATGAGCTGACCTCCCCAGCTCTGTGTTGATAGAACGCTTGCATTTCTGCTTCTGTCAGGGTTCTCTCTTCATTTGATAGGATGTCAAATCCTGCTTCCTGGATCTGCAGAATATACATACAATATACACATGTATACATATAAATATGTATGTGTGTGTGCGTGCATGTGTGTATTCTGCACACGTGATTGTAATGCCCACATTTACAGTGATCTTAATGGAAAGATAAAAAAATAAAGATGGGCAACAATAGAAGCAGTGCAGGTTCTTAACCCCACTCCCAGCACCCGCCCCCAGATCTAATACCGTCCTAACGGGGGATAAATTTGAGGTGACTCATCAGAAGCCTCCTTTCCTCAACACAACAGAGCAGCCACTGCCCGNCAGCAGCCACTGCCCGTCCCTGCGTATGCACCATGGGGGAATCCTCATCTCCTACCTTCATGATGATCTCGTCAGCCTTCCCATGGGCCACTGCGTCGGGCTTAATGATGCCTAATGTACAGGCCTTCTTTTCTGATGGCACTGAAATGAGGCAGGGGAGGTGCTGTGAGATGCTAAGGCTCTCAGGAGGACATTTGCAAGAGCAGTGCTGTTTCAGTACAGGCTCCATCCATCGCACCAAGTACCAGGTAAAGAGCCTAGACTCCAGGCTTCCATCCTCTGGTCTCTAGGCTGAGCCTCAGACTCTAGCAAATGGTACCAATCTTACACCAGACCACAGCCAGGAACCATAGAGGGACAGAGTCTGACTCTCTGAACTCCGGTCTGGGGACACATAGGGATGGACATTTCCAAAAGACTGTTCAGAAACTTGGAATGACTAAGTAAATTGCCTGGAGCTGGGCGAGCATGGGAGCAGAGACGACACCTTTATGCCTTCCTCACCCCTTCTTGTGGGTCTCAGATTTAACTGCTGCCTGCCTTGCTCTCTTCTCACTCTCTGGACTCTTTTGCTTCTGCAAAATTATTTTATATGTATGGATGTTTTGCCTACATGTATGTTTGTGCACCACGGGCATACCATACCCACTGAGGCCAGACGATGGCATTGGATCTGCTGGTACTGGAGTTACAGATAGTTCTTAGCTGCCATATGGGAATCAAAGCTGAATCCTCTGGAAGAGCAGCCAGTGCTCTTAACCACCCAGCCTCTCTCCAGCCCCCTTCTGCTTTTTGCCTTCCTTGCCATGTGGCAGAAATGGTTATCCCAGGCCCTGCATGAATTCTGTGCTTCTCCACTCCAGCACATGCTACTAAATTGTAGCTTCAGACCTCTCTGTCTCACATGGAGCTCCCCAAGAGACAGTCAGATAGATCGGCTTGAGCTTTCTTATTTTGTTTTGGCTTTAGCTTTATTTTGGCTCTGCTGGGGATCAACCCTGATGATGGGGGCCACTTAGGTCCAAGTTCTTGGAAACTGTAGGGAAAGCTTTGTCTGGTCCAAGAGCCCATCTCTACTGGGCTCCTGGTTACATGAAGTTGGCCCTGGGAAGTTATCTGCGTTTTCTACAGAATCTCAACATTTGCCGCAATCTATTTCCTGCTTCTCAACTTTTGTGTCTGCTGTGCCACAATGAAACAAAACCAGATGTATCCGCGGAGGGTTTCTACTGGGACTCTCTGTGAAGCCTATACTAAATAGGTATATGCTATCCATTGGATAAAAGCCTCCTAAGGGTCCAGATGCTAAAGGCTTGGTCCCCAGCCTGTGGCCCTGTTGGGAAGTGGTTGAACCTTTGAAAGATGTGACAGGTGGCCAGACCAGCTCCTTCCCCTTGTTTGCCTCCTCATGGTGAGATACCTGCTCCCCCAAATGCTTCTGCCCTGTGCTGCTTTACCATGGGCCCCAAAGCATCAGGACCAACTGATTGTCCACTGAAAGCTCCAAAACTCTGAGCCAAAATAGACATCTTGCTATGTAAGATGATTATTCCCAGGTATTTTATATGGCGACAGAAAAGCTGACTTGCACAGTTTATGTCACCATAAGCAATCACCTGTTCATCTTTCTGTGGTTCCCATTTCTGATAGAATGCAAACACTTGGCATTAAAGCACTCAGGATTGATTCTGTGATGAATTGGTGGTCTCATGAGATCCCTAAAGTGTAGAGGGAGAAGAAATGAGGCCCTTGTAGGTCTCTTCTCACTTCAGCTGAAAGGGAAAGTCCAGGGAAAGAGGCCAGAGAAATAGGGAGATGTTATCTCAGAAGCCAGAGGGTAGAGACTTGAGCTGTAGCTCAGAGGGACTGGCCTAGCATGCATGAGGGCCTAGGTTCCATTTCCAGATACAGATACCCCCCACCCCCACCACACACACAAACACACACACACACACACACAAACACACACACACACATGGTGGTAGCGGGGGCATTGAAGGGGAAGGCACATGAACAGCATGAATATCAACATTCTCCGCAGGAAAAGACTGTGTCCTTTGGCAGCAGGAAGGTCACTGTGTCTCTCAGGAGTGCCCTTTCAGAAGCAGTGGGTCTTCAGAGCCAGGCCACAGCCCATCAGCAGGAGTGAAACTGAGGGGTGGCCCCAAGAAGTGGACAAAGTTAAAAATCTTAGCCGAGGGAGAAGAGGCTGAGGGAGAGGGAGTTTCAGGTGGTGTTCTGGGTCAGAGGCTTGACTGCAGAGGATATAGCAGAGCAGGGAATAATACAGAAGGGATGTTTCCTGTGAGAGCCAATTCACAGACTGTCTTCCCCGTGATGTCCTGGTTTTGCTAGCCATGTCTCCTGCTTTGACAGGGTCCAATCTCAACAGTCCTCACTGTGCATCCGGGGGAAACAGTCATGAATCTCAATATGATGATGACTTCAAAGCTTCCTACTAACAGCTGCATCCAGTCCTGGCTCCCTGGCACTCTGTGCTGGTTCCCTGGCACCCTTTACCGGTTCTCTGGCACCTATCCCCAGTCCCTGTTCCCTGGCACCCTGTCCCGGTTCTCTGGCATCCCATCCTGGTTGCCTGGCACCCTGTCCCTGTTCCCTGGCATCCCTTTCTGGTTCCTTGTCATCCAGTCCCAGTTCCCTGGCATCTTGGCTCTCACACAAGTCATCTTCCCAGCAGCAGCCTGTCTGACTCTCTGATCCTCACACACAGGCAAGCTACTCTTCTAGGAAGGCTCTGAAAGAGCCACAAAGCGGTGCGTATAAAACCTATATAGTTAGAAAATGAGGAAGGGGGGGTAGGGCTGTGAGCAGAGAAAGGAAGGCTGAGGAGAGGGGAGGGCTTGTGACGTTTCAGAGAGGCAGAAAGTGAAATTTGAACTCCCCAGATCAGACAGAATTCACTGCTTCTCTTCGTCATCATTACTGAAGTTTCTAGGAAGACCATTTCCTGATGTCCAAGGATTGCTATTGAAGTTATATTTGAGTATCATCAGACAGCTGTCAAATGTACTCTTGATGGCACCAAAGGACCGAAGGGAGATCCCCCCTTTTTT
>LOEQ01001639.1:17293-30122 GCA_001685075.1 Bramus lutescens | reverse complement strand
TCCAGGAACGTACATAAAACACTGGCTGGTGGGAGCCCTATTCCTTCTAAAGCTGAAAGCAAGGACGATCTGCAAAAGAAGCCACTCGCCAAAGGGAAATGCTGAGGAGGTTAAGATGCTTGGAAATTCCTCAAATTGAAGCCGGGATGACATGTTTGAAAGGAAGAAAAACAATCATAAGAGGTGGCCTAACATGGTCCAGTTTCTGACACCACCTTTTCTAAGTGCCTGCGTCCTCTGCTAGGGCCAGGGCGGGAGGGCTCCTTGGCTTCCAGACTGCCTACTGGAGACAAGAGTAGGGTATAGAGGTCCAGGTGACAAGGGACAGAACAAGGGAAGCAACATGGCTCTGCCTAGGCATGGGTGGGTATGCGTGTTCTAAGTGGCTGTCTCCTCTCAAGCCTTCAAATATTTACAGTGTATTTACTGGCAGCAGGCAGAGTTCAAGGACTGCTGGATCCTCTGCTCATCAACTCATTCAATCAGGTTTACTTATTGACTTTCCTGCCAGAGGAACCTCTTTCTCCCAAGCCTGTGTTGTAGGCATTTCTGGCTGGCTGCAAGCTTGCTGCAGCTTGCATTTCCGGCTCACTGCAAGCTTGCTGCAGCTTGCATTTCAGCTTGCCTCTGTACTGCCAGTATGCTGTTATTCCAATGGATCTGGAAAAGTCTAATTGGAATTAAGACTTCCTGTCCAAACAGAAAAGCCCTCACGTAGGCTCTGCTCCCCACCCACAGTGAGAAGTGGGTCACCTTTGCTTGGGTGGGACCGTTGAAATATTCCTGGGCCAAAAAGACCACCTGACATCCTAAATAAAGGTTCATTCAGGCCAATGGATGCCATTTCTGATCCTCCCCAGTGCTTTTCTGGAACTGGACTGGGAAGGGGATTTTGGGAACTACTTGCCAGCACAGTTCCAAGTCTTTAGCACACCTGAGAGTGTTCTGAGTGCTGGGCAGTTTCGGACATGCTGGGTGAAGAGAGCTGTGAGGGACCCACACAGTCAAATGTCTTACTTTGACATGCACTCACAAGGCCAGAGCTGGCTGAAGAAAGACAAGCTTGTTCTCCAAGGCTCTTCTTCCTGGCCCCCCGCTAGCCTCTGGTCCTCTGGGTCACCCGTTCCCCAGAGTTACACAAGACAGAGGAAGGATAAGCTAAGGGTGTGTCCAATTCAGATTCCCATGGCCATCATAGCCAGTTTTATAGCTAAGAAGTCACTGTGTGCCTCGGACTGTGTCACAGCGCAAGAGGAGCAGTTGGGCCAGAAAAGACCAGGGCTGTGAGGAGCTAGACTGCTCCGGAAGGTGGCTTGTCGCATTCCTCCTCCGACTCTCCAACCTCAGTCCTACCATAGCCATGGCCCACTCCACCCGTGCCTCGCTCTGGTGGCTAAAGTCCTGTGGTGTCTGTCTTCTCGGAGTCCATCTTATCTGGGGGAAGGCAGCCAAGAGGTTTGTTCTTGCCCAGACCACTGGTGATAGCATTTGCCCCTCAGCCTACTTAGGTGAATTCCTATCTTGTTTTTGTATCTAAATTTCTGAGGAAGGACTCACACCATATTCACGAGTTGGTGACTGGGTTTGTGCATATGTGGGGTGAGGTCATCTTAACAGGGACAGGTAGCCTGGGTTCATAAAACCCCACAAACAAGAGTCCTACATCTCAAGTTCTGTTTTACCCAACATACAAGTGAGGAGTTACCAAGTTGCCCTGTCGCCCTCACCAGTGTGCTTCTGGTCCCGGCCTCTAGCGATAGTTCTAGCGGGGACTGTAAATGCCTCCCCAGATAGTGTCTCCCGAGTTTTTGCCAGCTCTTGCTGTCATTTGCTAACCCCCAGTCCCTAACACAGATGTTGTCAGTGAACACTGTCCAGAATTCTGATGGTCCTTGAACCTTTTTGTTTTGGAGGTCCACTCCTATTATCTCATCTGTTGAGAGGGCTCTTTTCGCAGGGTGGGCAAAGCCAGGAGCTATTGTTCAGGAGCCCCTGGTGCTGCTGTGTGCTTGGGCCTGGAGAAGCCTCTGTCTCCAGAATGCCCCTTCAGGGAAGACAAGTCCACCACAAAGGTAGGCGGGTCAAAAGCTTTCCTCATGAATGCAATCTTAACATCGGCTGCTGGGACCAGTCCGCATCAGACTCAAGACCTCATAACTGAGTGCTTGCTTGGATGCCCTGTGGTTCCTGTGACATCTCCTTGTCCAAGGCCCCTGCTGGCCTGTGGAGGCTCTAATTCTGCGGTTTTTCTGGAACTAAAGTCTGCCACAGCCATTGAAACAAGGTCAAATGAAGACTACCACAACCATTTTTGGGAAGATGGAGTCAGGGTAGGGGGACTCATGGACAGTTCCAGAGCAACAAAGAGGCAGCATCATCATCCATCCCCCCAAGTATTAGAATTCCCTGTACCACTGGGCCTCCTTTAAATCCACCACCCCACCTTAAAACCAGTTCCCCTTTGGACTCGGTCTCTTGGGGCTTAGCAGGCAGACTTCCATGATTCACGTTCTTTAGGACATTAGTCATTTGATTTAAACTGATCAGGAAAGAATAATAAGACTGCACACAGTATTATAGTTAGGGAGTAGGAAGGCACAGTCCTTCCTGGTTCTGCTCCGTAGTCCCTGGCATCCCATGCAGTTATAGATCATTACACATGTGCGTATGGTTTTGGCCTCTTTCAAGATCCAGTATGTAATCTGCGCTCCAACCATTTTGTCAACTCCAAACCATGTGGGAGAGGGGTAGATAGAGGACAGTCCCTGGGGAGTGTGCCCCTCAAGGTCAAGAAATGGTTAAGGGTAAAGAAAGGCCTTGACAAGCTTGCACAAATCCACATATATCGCACGAGAGCAAAGTCTCAAAGAAAGCAGCTAAGGCCATCCTTGGCCTGACACATGGTAGTCCCTTCTCAGCACACCCAAGGAAGGAGTGGGCCTACCGAGTGGTTGCTCTGAGGCCCTCTCCCATTGGCTTTCTTCCCTGGAAGGGGAGATTGATTGGCATGGTGTCTTATTGCCTCTTATTGCCTCTGGAAAGGCAGAGAGAATATTGGAATGGAAGAAACCCCTTCTCCAGATATTTCCCATCAAAACACTGGGACTGCTTTATATACCCAAACTTTTGGAACTCAGGGTCCCAAAGATTTCCCTCTAATCTGCGAAAGACATTTCTGAGAATCTTAGCTGCAGGCAGGTAAAATCCCAAATCTTCTCCCTACTTCACTGACAAACCGATCACATGATCAGGAAATATTCCCTAAATAATAGTGGACTACCCCCCATTCTATTATCCTGAGATACCCCAGTTCTACCTTTAGAGCCCTGATTGGCGTATGCTCCCGGTGGCATCTGTGTTGTTGGCTGATCCACATCTCTTGTTTTTTCCCTACCTCTCTCCATGCCCCTACCTGGACCTGTGTCACGATTTTCTGTTGGCTGAGAGCTGACCTCAATCTATTCTGAGTACCCCATACTCCCTTAGGCACCTTGTCCCAACCCCTCATACCAACATTTCTTCAAGAGGCTCACGGGTGTGCCGGAATTCAGAGGCAACTCCAGTAAGCACATGCCCAGAAGTGCCAAGTCTGAAACTACAAAGCACCCCGCGCCCCCATCCCCAGAGTATCTCACAGTATTAATGCCTTTGGGCAAGGAGAGTGACTGCTTGCCGGGGACGGAACCCAGATCCTACCTACATCCCTCGGTGAAAGGCCTCCACCCCAACATACTCCATCTATTGTGATGGTCCTGCAATGTCTGCCCTGCGCTTAGTTTCCGTGTCTGCGACTCTTGTTTTTCTGGCGTCTGTCCTGGATCTTATTTTGCGACCAGCACCCACTAAGAGGAAAAAGGGGCTCCGGACAGCAACAGGCTTGAACAAAAGGCATTTCAATCTCTCTCTGTGTGGCATCAAGAGGGAGGCGAGGCCACAAACGCGGGGCCTACAGGCAAGGGTCCTTGGCTCCCCACTTTCTACTGTGTTCCTGAACAGATTCTCCTGGGGATCAGAGCCAATTTCCACTCTGATGGACAGAAACCCTAAAAGGCCGTGTGGAGGCACGCAGGCCCTCATTGGGGTACAGCGCGGAGACAGATCCAACTGCAGAAAGAAGTGATAGCTCCCCAGCCTTCAGCGACAGTGGCTTAAGTACGCGCCAACGGCCCAAGAAAAACCAATTGTGGGTGTGGCCACATTTGTCCCCGCCCCTCAAGCCACCAACTGCTGAGCGCCGTGGGCTTGGGGGTGTGGTCAAACCTGCTGCACCACGCCCCTCACTGCCTCCCAGTTGGGGAGTATGGCCAAGCCACCCACACCACCCCTCTCGCTGCCTCCAACCACCATGCAGAAAGCGGAGGTGGGGGGTTGGGAGGGGCAATTCAGCCTCGACCTGGCTCTAGCCACACCCATAACTGCCTCCAACCGCCTTAGTCAGGAGAGCCTGGGGGTGGGGCCGACCAAACCTCCAGAGCCCCGCCCTTTCCGAGCCAGCTCCACCGACCTCTGGGTCACTCAGTTCTGAAGTCCCAAGCAGTATGTGTGTGTGCTGGCAGCCCTCTGCTACCCTGGACTCCCGGGTTAGGGCCGAGAACCAATTTAGAGAGTTTCCCGAGACATCCTTGATTTCAAATATCCTGTCCAGTTGTCAGACTGAGCAATTCTCCTGAGCTTTGGAGAACGTGCCCTGATGCACTTCGGGAGAGCCTGGATTAAACTGCATGGAAGTTCTTGAGGGCTCCAGTAGAAGTCTCAGTTAAATCGGATTCCTTGACACACCAGGTTGTCCCTGAGACCCAAAAACCTCTCACCAGTTTGGGGGAGTGGACTATAATGGTCACCTTCCAAAGTGTTAACTGGAATTGACAATTGCCTGGCCTATGGCATTGAGTGAGGAGAGAGAGGGATTGGGTGGTCCCAGTAGCTGTTGTCATTTCAACCAATTAGACTGAAAGCCCTGGCCAGGAGTTTTGAGTACTTTTAGGCCCTGTTGCCTTCCGCCTTGAAGTCACAGGACTTTGCTCCCTCCACCAGCAAAGCAGCTTCTGGACACAAGAAACAGGCTGCCTGACCTTTGATGTTCCTGGTGCAGACAGTCCTGGGATCGATTGTTCCCTCCTAGGATCTGCTCCACTCCTGCCCACTCTGCCTTTCTCTCCCACCAAGGCTGCTGTGTAGTCTGGGTGGGAGAAGAACAAACAGGTGTGCTCTCATGGAACTTACTGGAAGAGCTGTTACCCATCTCTGCCACACTCCTGCCCCCCACCCCCAAAGTGTAAACGAGCAGGTCCAGAGCCTGAAATGATGGTCTTCACACTGGTGTTCAAGCCAAAGATGCAGAAAGGTTTTGGTCATGTTTGTGACAGATCAGAGTTGGGCCCCTGGCTGCCCTCACAAGCTAAGCTAGGCTCATCCACCTGTCCTCAATAGGTCCAGTGAGCCTCGGGTCTATCTTTGGGGTCCTGACAGAGGTTTGGGTTTAAATAGAGGGCAAGAGGTGTGCATAGCTAAGCAGTTCTTGTCAGGGTGCTGTCCAGATAACCCTAGAATATGCAGCAGGCTTTGCAGCTTCCTGCTCCTCCTAGCCTCCTGCACGGAAGAGACAAGGGCAGTCTGTGTTTTGATCATCTTGTCTCTGGGCCTTAAATGTAGAGGTGTAAACTCCAACAATTCTTCCAGATGGAAGTCAGAAACTAAGAGAGGCCAGACCCTCTGAGGTTGAGCTGTGTCTTATTAGTTGTGATATTTCTATTTTGGCTACCAGGAAGTAGGAGGCAGAAAGACCCCACACACAATGACTGGTTTTAGGGAAGCCTTCCAAAAAAAGAGATGAGGTCTTGGGGCTCTGCAATACATGGAAACAACCAGTGGGAAGGGCTAGAGAGTGGGTTAAAGAAGGGAGGGGTTAGGTTTCCTTAGAAGTTGATTCAGAATCATCTGGGAACCAGAGGGGCCTGGGGGGCTGCAGTAAAGTCACGGAGGGAATGGGGGATTTGATCAAGAGTGCAGATCCCTTCAGTGAATTTGGAGGCAGCCTGACCTCCCCAACCCGTACACACATGACTTGGGAAAGGCACCACGGGAGCTGCACCTCTTTTTTTCCCCAAGAATGTCCAGCTTCATGCCATGTACACACTACACTGAACAGCATACAAGTTCATTCTTGCAGATTTAAGTTCAGTTTTTTTTCAGGTCACAAAGTTATTCTGCCAGAACCTACCTACTGTTGACTCAGGGAGCTATTATATTACAGATTAACCTTGCTTCACAAGGGCTGTGCGTGCACACATGGTGGGATGTTTGGGCATGGGTGGAGTGCTGTACATGGGGGAATTTCTCCTTGGTTAGATTTTAAACAAGTTATTCTCAGGCAAAAGCAGGAACATATAAGCCAAGGCTGATTGTTAAATCAGGGAAGCCCAAAGAGAGGAATCTCGGGGGTTTTGCTAAAAGCTTCAGCTAAAGGTGGAAGGAGACTTTGAGGGTGAAGAATCCAGCTATCTCCCAAGGGGCACTGACTGATGACTCATTCCGTAGGGCCTGGTGTCTCTGGAGACAGACCTTCACATCTTCCAGCCTCCACTCCACCCAAAAGAGTTATCAATAGCAGGCATATTTGGGATCCTCTGCAGCCCTCAGTCACATTGGAAGCCCCATACACTGACTCTTCAGATTGATGTCTTAGGGATGGCCTTGCCCCAGGGTGGCCACTAAGATGCTAATAAATTAAGGAATTCCTGTCTGGGAAAAAGATGGACCTGCACTCAAATATTGATAAATTGTCAAATGCCTCCCTTGTTTCCCAAGCCCATATCTGCCCCTTCAGTCCTTTGCAACCTGTGGCACCAAAGCCATGGGAAGAAAAAAGAAATGAAAAAAGGTGCACATGTCAGTGACTCCCTTGAGCTGAACGTGCCAAGGTAGTCATGGCTCACCCCAGCGTACCGAGCAGAGGGCCACCACTAGCCCAGCTCACCCTGAGAACTCTCAACTTTTAAAATTTTCTTTTTTAACCTAAGCAAAATCCAGAGAATAACATTTAAATCAGTTTTGTTGGTAAGACTGAGTGTAGATTCTAGTCTGTCCTCTGTAGCTGGGGTTGTTCTCTGAGGTAATGTAAAACCAGTAATCCCCTTTCCCTACGTGCCCTCTGACCTCCTTGCCTGAGTTGACTGTCTTGGCCACTCTGAGCTAGTTGGGTGTCAGGTGGAGCTTGTCTAGCCCAATCTCCTTATTCTACAGCTGGGGAGACTAAGCCCAGAAAGAGGAAAAGGCCCTCTTGTCTCTGCTTTCACCCGAGGCCCAGCTGCTCACTCTCCTACCCGGCGTCCAGCTCCTGCCTTCTGTTTGGCACGGCAAAGGCATACCCTCAGGTTCCACTCCAACCATCAGGGGCCCCATCTGGCCCCTGCCATGCAGCACCCACTTGATGTGTGGGGTGCGTTCCTTTAGGCTGTTTCTCAGGGTAGACCTGAAAACACAGCTGTGGGCTGCCTCACTTGGAAGGCCTCTTGCACTGACCAGAGCCCCTCTCCCTCTGCTAGTCGAATAATGGCAGGAGAGGTTGCTTTGCTTTCGTCATAATTTGCACAAAGACTCCATCAAATGTTGTCTCCCAGCCCTGGAGCCTCACTCAGATCTTCCCGACCTCACTGCCCCTAGAAAAAGCCAAAGCCTTATAGCAGACGAGCTGAGGGGGTAGTACTTGGTGTGCACAGCTATAGTGGCACTGGCAGGACTGTCCCCGTCCCTCTACAAATGAGGAAATGGACACCCAATCCGAGGAAAGGATTTGCATTGGGCCCTTGACTAGTGGCCAAACCAGAACTAGAATTAAAAAAAAAAAGGCTGCAGAATCCCAGGCTGGCCACACAATATCCTCTCGTCACTGAGGTAGCACCATAGGTTGTTGACCATGACACCTAGCAGGCTTTCTTCTGGCATCCCCTCCCATTGGGGAGGCTACACTGAATGGCTGGCCCCCAGGCAGAGAGGCCCTGCTGCAGAAGTGGGGTCTGAGCACCCAAGGAGAGGAACCAGATATTCTAATTCCTTAGCATCTCTGCATTCCTGGTTCTGAGGTTTTCTCCAACAACAAGTGGCTGTGGAAGCTGCCCTCCAGCTGCTGGGTCAGTCACCAAGGCCCAAGTGTTGACAGAGGAAGATAAAGACCAGGAAACCATTTCTAACATAGTTGGCCCAGAGCAGAGAGTAAATCGCCAGAAATGGCCCGGAAGAGGCCATAAAACAAAAATAAAAGAGGATTGAGATTCATGGCGTTCAGTAGATGAGGGGAAGTGGTGTGGCCAGTGAGGATTCATTTCCCCCAGCTCAGAGGCTGCCTCACCACAGAGCAGCTCTCAGCCAGACTGGCAGCCTCAGAATTTTGGAAAATCCCCTGTCCCCGTATCAAGGGTGGGACAGTAAATGGAACTTGTCTTTCTACTCTCTTCACAGCTGTTCTCTGCAGAAGCACCTAGCCACCTTAACAGCTCAGGACCTCACGCCCTTGGAATCAAGTTCGAGTCCCCTGTCAAATACCTTAAAGTGGCGAAGGGTCTTCCAGCCCTTTATCTCATTTTATCCTAGAGACTGTCTTGTCGGAACTTGCTCAAGGTCTCACACAGCTAGTCAGTGGCAAATCCAAGACCTAGATCTAGGACTACCTATTTCAAGATCAAAGTCTTTCTCAAGCCCATCTCATTATTCTCACTAAGACTTAGAACTTAGGAATTCAATCTGTTGGGACCCACACTTCCAATGTCCTCCCCCACTCAGGAGATCCCAAGAGATGGAAGACTTCCAGGCCAAAGGTCACCCACTTTGGCCCGAGGCCCTGCTGTGGAGGGATGAAGCTCTAGAGGCAGGGCAGTAGACGCCCGAGTTCCCAATCTATGTCTGGGTTTGTAGGCCGCTGTCCATAGTCCTGAAGTTCAGGGGTCTCTCAGACCTCCATGGGAGCCAGAGGACCTGGCCATCACATCCCTTTCCTACTAGATAATCTTGAATGGCTCCCAATAGCTTGAGTTCCATCCAGTGCTCTGTCTCCCATTTACAAAGTTCAAAGGTGAAGGTAGTGGTGGATAGAAAGGGTTCCTGTTAAGGCCCTTCCAGGCTGCAATTGTAATGTGTTTGAACACAGAGGGAGGTGCCTGGAAATGAGGGGTCCCAGGCATCCTCAGTCCTGTGGCCCTTTCTTTGTTGATCTGGGGGACTTTCCTGGGGACTACCCCTTTGCATCTTGGTGCGGGGAGAGACGAGAGCTCTGAGCGCAGACCTCATTACTGGATCACCCAGAGATCATATGCCCTCAGCGGAGCTGCTGCCCCTGAGACCCCAGTTGCTGTTTCTTGCTCACCCTAAAGCTTACCCTTGGTAAGCACAATAAAAAAGGGGGGACATGACACTACTTAGTAAATTTCCATATACCCTTGACTTGTTGTGCTATGACTACTACTGGCTGAGCAGAGTGGCCACTGGTACCCCTGTCCCAGCTACCTTGAGTCCGGAGGTCTATGGCTTCCGGATATCCACCTCTCTAGGTTAAGGGCCTATGTGCAAAGCAAGCCTGAAGCTTGGAAAAAAATAGCCAGCTCCATATAGACTAGAGATTTGAGAGGTGACAGTAGAGGTCCCCCAGGCACCACAGGCATCCTTAGCTCATTTTTCTCCCAGAGGAGGAAATCTCAGTTCTATCTTCCATTCTACTCCCTGCTCATTGACCCTAAGCCCAAAAGATGCTCAACCATACCATAAGGACACGTGCTCAACTATGTTTGTGGCAGAAATACTTTATCATAGCCAGAATCTGAAAACAATCCAAATACATCTCTTCTACACATAAGATAAATGAGAGACATCGTCCTTTACAATAGCCATAAATACCATAAAATATTTTGGAGTAACTCTAATCACACAAATGGAAAAACTTGTATGATAAGAACTTTAAATCTTTGAAGAAATTTAAGGCATTAGAAAATGGAAAGATCTCCTATTCGCTTGTGAAGATAGAACCATCATAGCAAAAATTGCAATCTTACTGAAAGCAATCTACAGATTCAATAAAATGTCCATTAAAATTATAACAAAATTCTTTACAGACCTTGAAAGAACAATCCTCAACTTTATAAGAAAAGATAAAAACTCAGGATGGCCTAAATGTCTTAAAATCCTGTACAATCAAGGAATTTTTGAACGTATCACAATCTCTGACTTTAAATCTTTACTACAGAACCACACACAGTACTGAAATCAATCCACCTTGGATACAAATTCACATGCCTACAAACAGCAGACTTGACAAAGAAGCCAAATTGTGAAATGGAAAAGAAGCATATTTAACCTGTTTAGTTTTAATTGACCTGAAGCTGCAGTTCTCAGAAGCTACCTTACTGTAAACCTTTCAACTTTCAGTTGACGCTGCACCGCACAGCGGGGGTAGGCAGGGTAGGACCCAGGCTCTCTCCAGCTGTTAGACTGCCTTTCCAAGCTCTGGCGGGTGGATTTTTAACTATCTTTTTTATTTTAACTTGTAAACCATAAAATTAAGAGAATTCCTGAATCCTCTCCTCTGTTCTATAGACTGTGTGAAGTTAAATGTGCTCTCTAAACTTAACTGTCTCCTGGCTGCCTTTTCCCCGCAGGTGAGTTAGATTCAGCTAGCCAGCACATGGCGCCTCAATCTCAGCTGTAACCAAAGTGATTCCTGGGCAAAAAGCTGTTTTTTCTTTACTTTCCTGCCCGTTTAGCAAGCAATAAAAGTTGCAGTTTTGTGACGATTACACTTGTAGATTTTAAATATCTCTGCCATTGTTTCTGCCCCACTCTCACTCCCTTTAGCTACCCATATATATAACTTAATACTTTTTTTTTACATATTTTTACTCCCGATTTAAATTTTGCCCCACTTCTTTATACTTTTTTAAATTTTGATCTCTATTTTTTGAGTGCTCAATACTCACATATCCAGCTGTGGTGAAATTTTTTTCTCGTGTGTTCAAGTTTTTCTCCATACTTTTGGTCCCTTCTCCGGCATTTCTTGGGGTCCAGTGGTCAGCCCCATGTTGGGCACCATTATGTCGGGGTCCAGCACTAGTCCGGACTTTCAGTTATTTCTCTACCAGACCCCAACATAAACTATCTCTCTCTGGACTGGCGTGGAGTCATGGGAATAAAGACACGACTCACATGGTTTTATTGGGAGGGAGATTCTCAGAGATCCCTCATTATATCCTGAGTTTACATCCTGGAAAATTCCTCCCGCTTTATTTTCCAAACAGCCTTTATACCAAAACTTAGGGGAAGTACATTAGCATTCTGTCTGCTACCTAGGTAACCAGATGAATAGCGCGTTTTGTCATGTCCACAACTACCTGTCTACTGTGCATGCTAGCTGTCATATAGGCTTGAATCAGCATCTCTATCAGGCATCCTCCAAATTACAGAGAAAGGAGCAATAACATCCTGACCCTTTGTTAGGGCAGTGACAGCCTGTCTGCAGGGCTACGTGACCACCTCAGGTGGGGCCTATGGCTTCAGAGCCTGGCTGCCACACCATATAGAAATATGGGCCTACACTATATAGCTGTGTGGGTTAGAACTTGCCCCACCCTGCCAGACCAAGTTCTAGCAATTGCTGCTTTTTCCTGCCACTCCTCCTGCAGTGCCCTCCTCTCCTTGAGCGGCCAACTTAAGCTAGGTATCAGCTCTAAAGGAATTAAGTTTTGAAGTGATTTACACAAGAATATAAGGCGTCAGGGAACTTCCCAGAGCGGGAGGAATCGTAGGGTGTTGGCCCCTCTGGAAAGCCCTGCTTGTGTCCGGTACTCCTTGAGGATGGCTGCCAGCCTATCTCTCCCTCCTGCCTTCATGGAAAGAGCTGGGGATACTTGAGAGGACCAGTCCTGCTGTGCACACCTCTGCAGAGAGCCTCTGCCCCAAGAAATCTCATTGTCAGTGTGCTGGCTAGCTAGGTTTCCCCATGCTCCTCAAGGGCCATGATGGAGTTTGCCGTCTGAGTACAGAGACAAGCTGTTTGGAGGCCCTGCCAGCCTAGCTGTTTGGTGTCCTACCAAGCTCCACATCCTGGCCAAGTTCTGCAAACAAAGCAGTGGGGGTCAGGCGCGTGATGGTCCCCAAGTGGACACATGGTTTATTCAAGCCCGAGTTATGGTCATTCAAGTTGATGGAAACATCGGGCCACTGGCCTCCTCTGGAAGCCATTCCTTCCCCCTGCTACTGTTTCTCTGCTGGGTTGACTACTGTGGATCTGGGCTGTTGGGAGCTGAGCCAAGGCAGTGAATTCCTCTGGCCCTGACTGTGTGATACAGCGTCGAGCCACTCCCAAATCCTGTCCTCAGAGCTTGTAAACTGGCAAGGTAGGATGGTAGACTGGACACGTAGGAAGGGAGGGGCCTGGAGTCTCACACTCAGTGAGGCCAAGGACGGATGAACACTGTCTGTCCTTAGTGGGGCTCTGCAAAGGCCTCTCACCACCAGAGAATAAGGCCAGTCAGTCAAGGATAACATATAGCCAAGGCTTTAAAGTTGCAGGTCGCAGGTCTGGGTCCTGTGTCCCCACGTTGACGAGGCCAATGACAACACAGTTGTCTGCTTCCCTTTCCAGTGGCTGCACTCCTAGCCCCCTGCTCCTGCTCAAGGTTTTCTGTTTATTCTTGCCCTCATTCTGTAAGTGTGCTGACTTGTCCGTTGGCATGCATGGCTGGAAGTGCACTGACATTTCCATTGGCATGTTGATCTCTGCTGGTTGAGGAGCCTTTCCATGAAGGATGCACTCTGCTCTCTGAACCCAGTGGGCCAGGAGCAGAGG
>LOEQ01001639.1:0-17257 GCA_001685075.1 Bramus lutescens | reverse complement strand
CAGGTCCAGGACGGGCAGGGACCACACTGGGCAGAGCAGGCTTCTTGACTAGAGGGCTGTGACCTTCCATGGCTGCCCCCATGACCCCTATGGGGCCCTGGAGTACTCTGACTGGAGTACCCACTGATTGGCGTACCCTCTCCTTGACTGGGACCCAGGACCAAGGGAACCCGCATAGGTGACCTTTTATGCCTTGCTCTCTGTCTATGGTTGAGGCACAAAGTAACCCGAGAATGGGCTGGCAGAGGCCATGTCATTGTGGCTCCCTTGAAACAGTTCTTTTTCTGGTTGCCCCTATCTGCAGACACCTGCTGGCCAGTCCTCAGCAGCTGCAGGCTTTCCTCCCTGGGGGCCTCTTGTGAAAAGGAGGTAGGATTTAGTGCTGGGTCATCTCTCACAACGCTGTGAGAGGTTCCATTAATTTGTACTTGATCCTGTCTGGTAGGCTGGCACATTCACAAAAATAACCTGGCAAGACATTTGCTAATTGCATCTCAAGAAACTCAAATGTGTTTCTTGATTGAGTACAAAGACGGAAGGGCCTTGGACCTAGTTTAAGCTCTCACTGGAAGGCGGTTTGTCAAGGTCTCCAGGATTCCAGGCCACTCCCAAAGTCTCATCTTTGGCCTTGACATTTTAGGGTTTGAGAACACTGGGGACCCATTTGTCTTATTTCGAGTCACAACAAATCATCTACTCAGAATGACCCATGGAGGCCCCAGCACATCCCCAGCAGGCCTCATCATTGACCTAACACTGAAAAGGAATTGTTCAGGTCAGCAGAAGAGCACAGGGACTGTGCCTAGCTTGGGAGGGCAGAGAAGGGCTGGCAAAGCAGAGCCAGAAAGGAAAGCAATCGGGAATGAGAAGGCCACATGAAGAGGACATTGGCATTCACTGGGGCCAGAGCCTAGTGGCTGAGGCCTGCACACATCCTTGACTGAGAGCTGGCTCCATCCACACAAGTTTCTGACCTCTATTTGCCTCCTGGGACCTCCACCCATGCCCCCAAAGAAGCAGCTGAGCTCTGCTATGCATGCTGGGAATCAAGAGGTACATCTCTGCACACTGCACCCCTACCCTTTCTCCATGTGGGACATTCTCAGGGTGACCAGATTGAGCCTCCTTGGAAGGGGGCTCACCCACCCCTCAGGCTTTTCTCTCACATGAACCCCTGCTGAGTGGAAGATCTGGCTGTCAGGCCCAAAGTGACTTCTGCTGGCTCCCTCACCCCTCAGACCTCAGCTGCCCCAGCGCTCGGGTCTGGAAACCTGCTCCCCGGCCCTTCCTTCCTAGGCCCGGCTGCAGAACTCATCCAAGCCCGTCATATAATAGTAAAGCCATTCTTAGTCGGATGGTGCTCTCTAGAGACTCCAGAGAGGCTGGGGGCTGCAGGGAAGAGCTCCCGGGGTGACGAGAGCTGAGCTGCAAGTAGGTAGCAGAGTGGGAAGGAGCATGGACTTTGAATCCTGGTGCCCAGAGAGGCGCTCTGGGCTTGAGAGCAACTGTACTCTAGCCAGAAGGACAAACTGGTGAATGGGTACAGTTGGGGTAGGAGGTGACAGTGACCACTTTATGATGTCTTGAGTAGATGGTCTGTTGAGGGAATTGTTGGTTTTGTCTGGGAGGCCAAGCAAGTCTTCGCGAGAGGCTTTGGCATAGATGCAGGGGCCCATCGCATGGCGGGAGAGGTGCATGGAGCAGGCGAAAATCTGGTACCTACACTTATCTCCCAGCCCCCCTTCCTTCCTGGGGTGCCCTGATATTTTCATGGCAACAGAAATCTTGCAACTCAGCCAAAATGAGCTGGGGTCTCAGTAACTTGGAGTGGCACGGCACTCCAGATGTGGCAGCGACAGGCCAGGATGAAAGGAGGCTGAGGTGGGAGAGAGGGACACCTGGGATGAGGAGGTAGATGTGACAGGTGCTTCTAGAAAACGCAGTGGTGTGTCTCCCCTCCTCCTCCAGTGCATGCCAGTCCCTCCCCAGTCTGGAAAAGTAGCACTCTGCCTCAGGAAGTGAGGTGCCCTCCTTCTCCAGGGCCTCTACCCAGAAGGCAGTTTTCGGGGCCTTCTCTAGCAATTCCCAGATGGTCACTAACTGCTCCTCTCACCAAGGTTTCATGGCCTTCCTAGCGACACTAGCACATCCATGAAAATAGCAGGGGGAGGGTATTCCTTGTGAGGAAAAGCCCTATGACCCAAGGTAGCCTGAACTGTGGAATGATGGTGCTGGCCAGGGGCCATTCCAGGCCACTGGGACATCGGAACTGAAGGTGGCCTAAGTCCCTGCCACCCTCCTTCCTGTCTGTCACCCTTCTTTCCCCAGGCAGTAGTAGGATGAAGGTGTATGATGGAAGCTTTATCCGTAGTTGGTCATGGGGGGCCCTGAGGGGCACGCCTTGCTTCGCTCTGCTTTCTGTTCCTCTCAGCTCCCTGACTTATTTATCTGCTGAGTACTTTCTGGGGAAGTACAGATGAACCAAGGCCACACTGCTCCACAAATGCACAGTATCCTTGGACATGACGGGGTATCACAGGTGCCTAGCCACCTTTCCTCCCACATTGCGGGGACTTAAGGAGTCCACTTCCCCCCCCCTTCTCAATCCAGCTCTGCAGCCAGGAACTTTCTATTCTCTAATGGCACCCTAGAGACAACACTCCACTCTTTCCCACACTGTACCAGGCCAAAGCCCCTCGCAAAGCCTTGCTTGGCCTCCCTAGCCAGAGCCCCAGGGGAGAAGAGCTGCCCCAACACCCAAACCCCAGTCCAGATGAGCCACACTCCACTTTTCTGAATGAACTTTAGTTCTTGAAGTTGGCACGGTCTGCCTTCTGGGCTAGAATGAGAATGTGCCATCCCCTCCCACCTCAGTCTGGACCCTTGAGCACCCTAAAATGACAATAAAGGGTAGTTCTGGGAAGTCCCCAGGGGCAATTAAATCAGGCGAACTCAGAGAAGGCCTCTTCAGGGAAGTTGACTCTGCTTGAGCAATCTTGTCACCTCAGGTCTGGGTGGGCCCAGGCTGGGCCCAACCCTTGCCTTCCGCATTCGGTTCACTCTGTCTTCTTTACCTACTCTCTCTTCTTACCAAACTGTTCTTTGCCACTTCAACCCCCACTGTTAGTGACCTTGTGCTCTGAGCTGTTCCCAGGTCAGCCTCTGAGGAGGAGACTCCATTTGGCCACTTCTTAACTCCAGGGTTCCTTGGCCTGGCTTGTGATGAGGGGCCTCCCTCAGGCCTGCTGGGACCAGGCAAGACAAGGTCCCTGTAGCACCGTCCTCTAGCTCAGGCTGTCTTCAGCAGGGGTCATGAGCATGGTGAACAGTAGCTGTTGTCTATTAGACAGCCATGTCTGACAGATACTGAAGCACCCAGATCCCTGGGGACAGGGCGTCATGAAGACAGAACAGAGCCAAATGCTTCCTCTGGCCCCCAGTGGGCTCTTCCAAAAGAAACAGGAGATGGAGTGTCTACAAGAACACAAAATTGCCAGGGACTCAACCAGCCCTGTGGGGTCACTTCCGTCACCATATGCTAACAGCTGAGTCTTCTACTCCCTAGTGGAGTTTCCTAAAAGAGGAAAACATCCCTCGATAGACAGAGGTATTCAAAGATGGCCACTCCGGGTAGTCTGGCTCCCCCTCTGTGGGTTGGGTGACTGCTGAACCAAAGAGCTTTGGGGTGAGTCCAAACACTTTTTAAAATTTCCAAGCCCTGGGCTTGGTGGTCAGCCCAGTGAATTCCTTCGAATTTTTTGTTGTTGTTGTTCTGTCCTTAAGGTCCGATCCTATATGTTCTTTGTTCTCACGCCTCTCCCCACCCTATTGCAGACCTGTACCCAGCACTTTCTGACCTCTCTCTCCCTCAGCACCCACCCTAGTGTAGCAACCTGTGCTGGCCTGCAGGATGGACCACAGCAGGGAGGAGGGGGTGGAGGACGAAGGAGAAGAGGTGGAGACCCAGATCTTCCTAAAAAGCACACCTGCCTGAGACACCTATGGGGCGAGCCCATGTCTACTGTCCTCAAATGGATCTCAGGAGATGGGGGAGGCCTGCCACCACCCCCACCAGCAATCTGGTTGCAGTCACACAGCCTCAGAATGGCAGAAACAAACACAAAGATAGAGGCAGAGAGAGAAACTGCATTTGGGGACAGTTGCCTGCAATTGTTACCAAACTTTTGAAACAAAAACAACAACAAAGAAATAAAAGCACTCGATAATTAAGTACATAATTGTACACAGCACTTGTTAATTAAGCTTTTACTCCTAAAACCTGACAGAATCTGCTTACAAGGTGACAGCTGAGGGGAGGTGACAGATGGTGGAGGCCATCTGTGATGCGAACACTGCAGCGACAACTTCCTGCCCCGCAGAAGGAAGGAGACGCTGCACAGAGGTTTCTGGAGTGCAGCGATTTCATCTTCATTCTCTGCAGAAAATGAGTTGATGGAACACAGCGAAGACAAAAATATTGGGACAGACTGTCTACCCGTCTTGACAGCTGCACTCTGTTCCACGCCCATGTCCTGCGCGTCTCTGCTTGTGTGATGTGTCTCTTTCCACTTCATGCTCCAGTTCGTGTGCAAGGAGAAAAAGCAGAACAGAAACTGGGGAACCGAAGGGACAGTGATCATGTCCTCGTCCCCAGTCAGACCCATGCTGACCTCCCCCATTAGCACACGGGCCTCCTAGCCCATGTCCTCACTGTAAAATGGAGATATATTATCTTCCTTGGCCACTGCTGGCTGGCTGATCTGATAAGATGGCAGAAAAAGCTTATTGAGCAGATAGGTGGCTTTGCACCTGCGTGGAGTGATTAAGAAGCACAGAGCTCTGTGATTTCAAGAGTCTGCATGCACTGAGCTCCAGCCCTATTGCCGGCTGCGCAGCAGGCCAAGCCTAGAGTCATGGGCTCCAGGGCTCCTGGGGAGGAATGGTGGGGCAAGAGGTTCTCCTCACCTGCTATCTGCTTCCTCCTCCTGGGCAGGAGGGGCCATTTCGCTGAACAACACCGCGCATGCACGCACGCACACACATACACGTGCGCGCACAACACATGCGCACACACGCACACACACACGCACACGCACGCACGCACACGCACACACAGAGCTGCCCTGCTGGCCCTGCCCACCTAGGACAGACTTCTTTTGGTCTCTTCTCCGTGGCCTCTCAGTTGAGTCACATAGTACAAAGCATGGTGGTCTGTGCATAGGGAAAACCCTCCTTCTGTCCCCCACAGGTCCCTGGGTGCAGGCCCAGGTCTTGGGACCTCAGGGAAAGAACCAAAATGGCTGTCTACAAACATGGCTCCTCTGTTGCTGTAAGCCCTGTCTTTCTCTGAGTCTTAGATGAGCGGAAAAACACTGTGTGCACTGTGACATCTGTCCCAGAGTCCTCTGAGTAGAGAAGGGACAGACAGAATGTCAACAGCCATAGAGACACCCTTGGAGCTAGCTAGCCTTGCACCTGCCCATCCAACACCCAGGGAGCACCCCACTTCTGCTGGGGCTGTTACCCATTACTTCCCATACACATATCCTCAGGACACCCTGATCAGAGGAAGGGCCACCTAGAGTCCCAGCTCCTCTGCAAGGACTGTGGAGCCCCCATCCTTTCTCAAAATACTTGTTTCTCTGCAGAAAGCAGCAGTTGAGCCATGATCCCTCCCCTCTGAAGATGGGCCAGTCTTGGCAGCCAGTCCTACTGAGTGTACACAGACAGTAACTGAGCATCTTCTAGAGCCTTCTCCACTGAGCACCTGGGATTTCTTCTACAACAGTGGAGGAAGGAGCAGAAGGCTCTTGAGGTCTGTGTCCCAGGCAGAGACATGTCACACAGGCATACATTTGTGCCATAGCCTCAGTCAAGTTACCCCAAGGTTACCCATTCCCCATCACCTCCCTCAGAAGTAGATTGTCAACAAAGGACAGGGGCTGACAGCCCCCAACAAAATGAATTGGATCCTGCAGCTGGAGGAGGTGAGAGAGGTGAACGAGCTGTGTCCTGACTTTTCAGAAGAGGAGAATCAGGCCTCTAGCCAGGTCAGAGGGAACAGGGAGTCTCTGGTCTTGGAGCCACACCCCACCCTAACTCAGAGTCAGAATCCTAACTCAGGATAGCTGGTTCTGTGAATTCCATTCAGGTGGAAAAGGCGACTCCAGCAGGGAGGGAGGTTGCAAGAGAGGAAAAGCCAACATGTGCTTCCCTGAACAGACTGCTTCCCAGGGGGGAGCAGAGCTGTCTCCAGGATCTCACACATGGCTGTTGTATCTCTTAAGAATCAGTTGAATTGCCAAGACTGATATCTCCTTTTGGACATGCTTTTCTTGGGAGAAAAGGAGCGGTGGAATTAGGACTTAGTTGGGGGTTGGAGGCCAGAGAAGAGCCTGAGGGAAGCTCAGCCCTCAGGTGGGTGGGTGCTTATGCCCTAACCCCAGAGAGGAACTGAGTAGAGACCCCCTCAGCACCTGGGCGTGTGTGGCTCTAGGTAGGATTTGCTGGCATAGCTCTGTCTCAGGGTCACCCTTGGTGGTGCTGGGGCTGAATCAGCACAGCTCTTGAGCCAGAGAAGGCAGGGTCTGTAGACAGGCCCCTGATGACGGGCTTGGCCCCATTCCAGTGTCTCTAGTACCGTTGAGTGGGATGGAGGGGAAGAAAAGCCTGCTACAGGCTTTGGGTGAGGGCAGCAGCTGCAGAGGCAAAGAAGTGCCATGAAGGGAGTGGTGAACAGCTAGTGTTCCTGAAAAGTGTCCTCAAGCAAGGGAGCCTCAGCAGGCAAGACTAACCCAATGTGGGGTGGGGATGGGCTCCCAACTCTAGGCTGAGAACAGGCTTCTCCCATCATCCAGTCTCAGCTTTCCTCTACAGCAGAGGGAATGGCTCAGTGAGGGCCTGAGATGCAGGATCAGCTTACAACACCCTCTCATCTTGGGGAAGTACAATCTAACATGGCCACCCTATGGCCTGCCTGAAACTGGGCAGCTCTGGGAGGCTCCAAGAGCCACCAGAATACCAAGTTGAGTATCAGAGACCAGAGATGGCAGGTGCTCACACCACGCCTACCCCGACAAGTGGGGGTGATGGCTCCCTCACACATGGCTCTGATCTAGGCACCTCTCTGCAGTCCACTTGTGCTGGCAGGAGGGAAGGCTGTCTGTGTCTTTGGAGAACTTGTAACTCTGGGCCCCAGGCCAGTCTCCCATTCCCTATTCCCCAGCTCCATTTCGGGCACTGTCCTACAGTCCCTCCGAGCTAGGCCTAGGCCAGTGAGGAGAAGTTCTGGTCCTGGCAGCATCCCCTGTCCAGGGAACCAAAGACCTGTCCTTGAGACCAGGCAGTCCTCTCAGCTGTCCCCACTCCCATCCCATTTTGGCCTCTTTCTCCAGCCAGCTTAAAAGAAACCCATCCTTGCGACCTGCCTGACTCCACCCCAGTCCACTGACTCCTCTCCCTCCATGCTCCATTTCTTTGTGTGGCCTCCTTGACTCCCTCCTCTTCCTCTGGACCCTGCAATCCAGCCATACTTCTCTTCCTGTTGGAGGCTTCTGTGTCCACAGAAGCTTGTGGAGAGGTCTAGGGGGCTTCAGAGTCCCCTTTTTACTAGTGCGGGGGGCCAGGAGTAAAGGACATGGGGGTTGGTTGGTACAGCTTGTTGAGAGGAAACTTCTTGGGGAGAGCTGGGGGGCTGCAGACATTGTCTAGAGTAGCATACTTATTTGCCTGGACATGGCAGACATGACCTGTAGGGTAGGTACAGAGCTCATCTCTGGAGACCAGGCTGAGGGACAATGGGAATCAATAGCTCTTGGTATAGTGACCACATGACAGACCAACCATGACAGCATTTGTCTTCTTGTTAGAAGGAATGAAATTGGAAGAAAGAGCATCCAAAGTCCCCACCTTCCTCTTCTCGTGTAAGGGGACACTTGGATGCCTTTGCCAGATCTCTGAGTAAAGCGCACAGGGTTTGGTAGGCCTGCCATCTTTTGCTCTTTCATTGTTTTGTATGCAGTCCTGACTCTTGGAACATCTTCAGAGACCCTTCCCAGAGAGGGACCTGGGAAGTTACCTCACCATCCACTTCCCTTCCTCAATGCTCACTCCTCCCCAACAAGTCTCATGAAGAAGGAATAACCTAGTCACAGACTTTCCACATACATGATTCATTGGCTCCCAATCCTTACTGAGATTGTCAGATCCACCATCTTGGGCTAGGGGGTTAGGTCTTTAATCATTCATTCATCCATCCATCCATCCATCCATCCATCCATCCATCCATCCATCCATCCATCCATCCATCCATCCATCCATTCATCATCTACTCCATCTTGGGAACTGTTAGTTTCCCAGGACACAGCAGAGCACAGGGAGAAGCCTGCCCTGGGGTCTTCTGGAGAACCCCAAACTGAAGCTTCACTTGTAAAAGCAAAGATGTTTTCCTAAAGCCTTAATGGGAGTGTTTCTGAGACCTTCTTGTGAATGAGCTGAAGCTTGCTATGGGCTCAGGGTCTCAGGCTGGGTCAGTAGAAGCCGAGATAAAAGTCAGCCCAGTGGCTCCAAGGCCCTGGTCCTGGCCCTGTGTCATAAACTGCGATGTTCTTGAGGCCAGTTGTTAAACCTAGAGTCTAGGGATGGACTTACACTGAGATGTACTCACACTGAGGAATAGAACTGCCACAGGGACCCACAGTGCCTCCTGCTGGTCCCATTATCTCCCTGTTTGGACAGAAATTAGATAGCAGGGTTTGAGTGTCTGGACAGTCCTTTCCTCTGAAGGTCACCCCCAACTCCTGGCAGCCAGATGCAGAGACAGTGGCCACGGGGCCTTTTGGCTCTTCTCATGATCCTCAGCCATCAGGAAGATCTCACACTGGGTACCGACTCTTTCTGTATTGAGCAGCAATACCAGAGCACAGATACTCAATTTCCCATACGCCTTTGCGGGTTTCCTGGCCAGAGGAGTAAGGTCTGAGAGCTCTTGTGTTTGGGGGTACCAGGGCATCCCTGAAGGGCAGTTGCCTCTGCTCCTGGGGGTATTTCACCAGTTTTGTTTCTGCTCAAATCTATGGCAATCGCTCTCTGTAACTTGCACCCGCCAGGGCTTGGTGTCCCGCTCCTGACACCTGCTTTTGGTCCCAGTCAGTCTTTTGAAAGTGAGTAGCACACAGCAGACGGGCCACCCAGAGTCACTCAGTTGCCAGGCTAGTGCTGAAGTAGTTGTAGCTGGGAACAGTGAGCATGGGGTGTGTGGGTGGAAGAGGCCAGTTGTGTGTTGGGGTGTGGATGTCCAGAAGTGCATGTGGGTGACCACAAAAAAGGCCTGGCGCATGGGGACAGTCTTCTGGGGAAGAGACAGTATATCAAGCCTGGCCTGTTAGGCAGTAAAGCTAGGTGTTATTTGGGGATCACAGACATAGCCCTGATGCTAATGTGCCACATCCTTAGCCCCAGGCTCTGAGCTCACAGCTCAGAGAAATAAAACAAACCGAAAAAAAAGAACACTTAGCAACAATTAATTGCTAAGATGTGAAGAAAAATTGTTTTGAATATTAAAATTATAGATATAATGCTATTAGAAAGATGATTCAGGGTTTATGAAAACATTATTTATATTGATTTATTCCCAGAGCCATCAAGACTCCTTGAAAATAATTACAGTTGACATTTCCATTGCTGAAACTAAATGCTGATCTCACATAATGAAAATGACACACGTAGGATAGGCTGTGCTCTAGAACGCATCCAGACAAAGAGCCAGAGTGAACGGGTCCCAGGGTCCATGCCCGTTAATAAATGACCCAGGGCCAAACGGCAGCCTCTAGGCAATTCACCAAGAGGCCTCTCTCTGCTAGAGGCCCTTAGACTTGAGCATCTGTGGGCTCCCAGGTCTGACAGGGCCGGCAAGGACTGGCACCCACCCAGGGGCTGGAGCTGAAAAGGAGTTCAGGCCGGCAGTGAACAGGAAATGAAGGGAGCCTTTAGACACAGACAGAAGGTCAGCTTGGCTGCTGCATAGAGTCCCAGGAACTGGACTGCAGTAAGTGGGAGTGAAGAGGCCTCCCTGGTGCTTTGGGAGAACTCTCTTCTTGAGACAACCTAGCCCACCTGTTTGCTGCCAAATGTTGAAGAATAGTTGTTTCCTCCCAGTGGGCAGGTCACAGGCGGCCTGCTATCTTCAGCCTGGCTTGTCCTAAGTATATAGAACAAGTGGCTTCTCATGGTCACCCTTGAAGGCATATTCGATAGGTACGCTAAAATAACCAGACCAGCTCAAAACAGTAGATATAAGTTAATAATTGAAAATGGGGAAACTCACGTGACCAGAGTAAAAGTTTCCATGTCCAAACGGGTCAGGTGCACCTGGATCTCCAGGTTTATCTACCCGGCTCCAGGTGGCCACACCCTAGCCAGATGTGATTGGCTGAGCTTCCCCATCATCTCCCCCATCACACCCTGACATTATCCTGGGCCCAAGGGGTGGCCCCAATGGGCGGCCCCAATGGGCTCCTTTCCACATAGCAAGATGAAGACCGGTGGTGGGTAGTGAAATCAATTTCATGGGCTGCGACCAGCACAACAGAAATAGACGTCTATGAAGTAGATCACATCCAAACATATGGCATGTATATGAGGCTGTGCGGGTCCGACACCCTGGGACACCTCTGGACTTTGTCTGGGTCCTTGCATTCTCATGCCTCTGGGTACAGGGACTGAGGGAGTGTGTGGCCTGCAACTTCTTAGTTACGTTTCTTGTTTCTGTAACAAAACCTAACAAGAAGCAGCGTGAGAAGGGTTCATCTTAGCTTACAGTCCCAAAGGATACAGTCCTTCCTGGCGGGGAGGGCACAGCAGCAGCGTGAGGCAGCTGGTCACGCAGGGCTCACAGTCAGGAAGCAGAGAGAGGGCAGTGTTCAACTCTCTTCCTCCTTTTTATACAGCCCAGGACCGCAGGTGGAGCCAGCACACTCAGGGTGTGGTTCCTTCCTCCCTCGGTTAAACCTTTCTGGGAACACTCTGAAAAGCACCCCCAGAGGTGTGTCTCCATGGTGGCTCAAGTGCAGTAGCAGACAGTGAAGATTTGCCATCACAACTATTACTCCCCTTGAGCTGTTGTGGTCCCACGCATGTTCCCAAATGCTGGGCAAGGAGACCAGGCAGGAAAAGTGCATACCAGGCCAGATGTCACCGAGACAACATCCTTAGACCCAACAGCCTTGGACTTGGGCTATGTAGCCAGTGTTTTCCTTTGCCTTGCACAATCCTGCAGGAGAAGTTAGCTAGTAGATCAATGCACGTACCCCATTTTATGTGCCGGAAGTTGGACCAGGGTTTCTCTCCTGGGGAGCCTCTGTAGGCAGGAAAACCTGGCATTTCACTTACAACACGTGCCTGAGCTATGTGCCCTTTGCAGCATAGAAGAGGGCTTGCTTGAATAAAGGCGCCCTTCTTAGGGGATGAGACTTGGGGTGACATGCTCGATGGCGGTCCAGAGGAGCTCACCAAAGGCAGAGGCATGCCCCCTCAGAACTTCTGTCCCACCTCAAGCTTTCTTACCCCCTAGCACTTGGAACATGCTCTTCCCCATCATTAAGGGCTCTGTCAAATACACTTGGGATCAAGGCCTTGGGCAGCTGTGGGTGCTTCACCTCCAGTCAGAGCAGGCAGCCATTGCAGAAGAGAGGGAGGTGCCTTTTTCCTTGAGAATCTAGGCCCTCCCAACTCAGAGGAGGAAAAGCCAGGGGAGGAGCCCCAGAGCGCCTGTGACCAGCACTAATTCTTCATCTTCCCCTTGCCTGTTTTCCTCTTTTCCCAAGATCCCCTGCTCCCTTTTGGAAGTTCCTGGGGGATTTAGGCAGATACCTACCCTACTGAGATAGAACATGGAACCTGGTTAGCACACACACCACAACATTGGCACGTGACCCGTTATCTGTGGAGTTAGGGTGTGTCCTTGGGCAAGTACCTCTTCTCTTAATTAGGATTGTATTGGGCTATTTTAGGAGCATCTTACTGGAGCTAATGCTCTGAAAATGTCTCTCCTCTTCCTGGCAACCATTAACTGCCTATAAATTCTCAAGGAGCAGCAGGGCCACAGGAGAAAGCCGTGAAAGCACACGGTCCCCAGAGCTTTCAAGGCCAGCTTTGCAGCTACAGTGTGACCTGCAAGGCATCTGATGCACCAGGAAGCATGAAAAGAAAGCCTTTTGCAGGGTCCTCCTTGACTCTGGAGACAGCTTGCCACCATGGGGTCCCTGGTTCTGAAGCCTTATCCTTATTGCCCCAGGGCCAGGAGTCAAAGATTGGCCTATTTTGAGACATAAATCACTGTGTCTCCCATTTTTTCCCAAGGAAGGGAGTTGTCTATGCAGGGTTAGTATCTGACAGTTGTCTATGCAGGGTTAGTATCTGACAGTTGTCTATGCAGGGTTGGCATTTGACAGTTGTCTATGCAGGGTTGGCATCTGACAGTTGTCTATGCAGGGTTAGTATCTGACAGTTGTCTATGCAGGGTTGGCATCTCTCCTGCTCTGACCCTGCCCAGTAGAGCTCTGTCTTGCTCTGCACCACGGGGCAGGAGAAAAGTCCACAGGGCTATGCTGCAAGGCTTCACAGACAGTTTAGGGCAGGAATGTCTGATACCTGAGAGAGCCTCGGGGATGCAGGGGTGAGGCCAGTGATACTGCAGGTCCAGTCTTGCTCACCATGACCTTGAACTCCCAAGTCTTTTCCCCACAGGAAAGAACTTGCTTGCTGTCTTGAATCTCTTAGAAAACATTCAAAGTTTGTAAGATTTTTCAGAGGTGCCCTGGGTGTGGCTTAAGGTCACTAATGAAGACATAGCTATGCAAGACCTGAAAGTGGAGCCAAGTCGCATGTGGGAGGGAGCGTGTGGAGAGGGTCTGCTCTTCAGCACAAGCAGTGGGAGTGGGAGCCAGCAACAGTGACTTAGCTGTGATCCAGCGGGTGGTTTCCTGCCATGGCAGACACAGAGTGCTTCTGGAACCAACAGCCAGGGAAGCTTCTAGACTCATAGCAGGAGATCTCTTGGTACTTGATCTACAGCAAGGCATCAGGAATCAAATAAGAGTGTTTTTATCAGCTCTCTTGACAGTTCTATAAGCTGCCCCCCACAAACTGCATGGGGCCTGGTGGAGTTCTGAGCTTTCCAGGGGCCCGACTGTAGGGGGCTGCCTGTTGGACGCCCTGACCTCACACAGATAGTTTCCATGGTGCAATGCCCTCTGGGAGTCCTGGGTTTCTAGGTTTGGCTTGGGTTCCCAGGAAGTTTCTGCAGCCTGACCAAGCAAGGGAGGACATATCTGCCCAGGGCTGCACAGCAGGAGGACCCCTTGCCCCTCCCCCACCATGAGGCAAGGACCATACTTCTCAACTGCTGTTGTAGAAGTCCATGGCACCTCTTTGGGCAAGAAAGGGACTCACAGGGCCACAAGCAGTTGACACAGCACTGGAAGATTAAAAAACAAAACAGACAAAACAGACTGGTTGAGCTTCCAGCGTCTCCCATCCCGGAAGTGGCAAGATTAGAAAGCTGCTCTGGAACAATTGACCATTACAGAACTTGGCTCCAAACCAAAGTGTCTTGTGATCTGCTAGGCAGGAGACCAATCAACCTGGACTCTGCCGGTTGTGGGAAATGTAGTTGGCTGCCCAGCCCACCCAGAACAGAAAGGGAAATACAGTGGAGGAGGGGCAGGATGGGAGTCCCACAATGAGAAGCAGGGCCCCTCTGTGGACTGGCTGGCAGGGTGGCCCTGTGTAAGAGGGTCATGTGACAAGCACTGTAAGAAGCGGGAGAGTAGAAGGGCAGAGAGAAGGTGATCAATGGGACAAGCACAGTTCTTGACAGTGACGACCCTGAAGGGACACCCCCATGCGGATGGCGCTCTGAGTGGAGAAGTGTGAGGGCTATAGAACAAGAGTCTTTGTGTTGGTCGGAGGAGAGAGCGGAGGGGCGGGGCGAGTCGTGCTATGGGGGACAGTACATCAATTGTCTTTGGTCAGGGACCACTGGAGGGAGGTCTTCCAAAGGGGTATTTTTTTTGTCTAGAGTGGCTTTGAGTTTCATACCCTAGTGGCTTTATTTCCACCCCCGTCCAGCACCAGGGCGACTGAACCTAGACGCCCAGCTCCCAGGTCACACCGGAACTGGGAAGAGCCCTCAGTCCCTATGAACCTTGGAGACTGTACGGCTATACAAAAGGGACTCCTTGGAACAGGGCCACCATAGCGATGCCTCATTCTCCCANNNNGACCTGAAGAGTCAGGGGCCTCACCCCTAAGGTTGTTCGTCCTGTGGGTTCCCACCTTGGTGGAATTTGGGGCAAAGGCCTCTGCCTGACCACAGAGGCTTCTGACAAAGCTTTTGGGTGTGTGTGGGGGGGGGTTAGAGGAGGAAGGGCTCACCAACTTCTTAGGTATGGGTTACCAAGAAAGAGAACAATAAACTTGGTACCAGGCTTGATATTCAAAGGATAGATTAGAAGGGAGGGAAACAAAATCCCTGGTGCTTGGGGTGGAGGGTGGAGCCTACCGGGTCTCTCTTCCCAGCCCCCCGCGGGGCCCAGCCCTCTCAGACACTCTTTCTTTCAGCCTCAGGCTGCAGTGTCTTCAACCTTCCCCACCTCTTTCTGCCTCTACTGCCAACATGCTGGCTGGCACCTCTTGGGTGTTGGCTAAATGTTTGCGGATTAAGCTGAGCCATCTGCATGCTTAATCTGCCTGGCTCCTGTCACCAGGGCTTGGCATTTACTGGCTGGCAAGGGCCTGACTTCTTTTTCTTTTTCTTTTCCTTCTAAACTTATTGACATTAAGAGCGAAGTGTATTTAAATGAGTTTGAATAATCCCAGCCTTGGGTGGAAAAGAATTGGTTGCAGTCTCAAGAGTTTCATCAGTAGCACTGAACCTTCAGCCCAGTCACATCTGGACTCCACACCCTCCTCTTCCATGGAAGTTGCTGGCGCGAGAGAGCTCTTCTCTTTCTTCTACCTGAGAGTGTTGAGAGGGACTCTGTGAGCATGGGCGAGTCCATGAAGGCCCCAAATAAAGGGGTATCAAGTATTTATTAGGGGACACTCACTGCCCTTTGCCCTGAGTGTGCCAAAGACTGAAAAGAAGCCCATTGTGAGGGTGACTGGGGGCTGCCATAGAGGCTTGTGGGTGAAGAGCAGAGAAAGCCAGGCTATGAGGCTGCAGGGAGCAGAGCTGATTATGGCTGGCTTGAGCACCCCCACTGGGACCCTTTGGACTACCGCTCACACATGTGAGACCCACTGTTTTTCTTGTTTTTCAAGCAAAACCAGAAGCCTAAGTTCATAAGAATAATCTCTTGATTTTAAAAGTTGAGAAACGTATTTCAGTCTCTCCAGAATACCATACAAGCCAGCACAAGGTGGTCCTGACAAGGCCTTGGGCTGAGAGGCACCTACGGAGGTCCTCAGCATCCCTTCTCTACAGTGAGGGGCAGAGAGGCCGGTGAGCACCACAGCCCTTCAGGAGGTGTGGACCAGCCCCATAGGAGCCAGCAGGAGTGAGGGGTTGGGGTGTGGCCTGACCCCACTCCATCTGGAAGGTAGAGGGGGCGGGGCCTAACTGACAGGCAGCCTGTGGGTGTGAGACAAGAGAAACCCCAAGGACTCAACTCAGGCAGGGCTGTGTAATGAAATGGGAGGAATTTTGGATTGCTTGTGTGAGGAGAGGTAGAGAGGGACAGGAGTGGAGAATAGAGCAGCAGTGTAGGATGAGAGGAGGCTCCAGCGGAGAGCTCCTCGGAGTACCCTGCCATTTAATCTTTGCAATAACGGGGGGGGCAGCTGCTCCTCCCCCTGGAAGCACCCTCTGTCCAGCTTCCTGTACTAGGCTCCCCACTCACAAGCACGAAAACCCCTGGTGGCTAGGACCCAGGAGGTGGAAGGCTTGGCTTTTGCCACCTTGGGTTCTCAAAGCCTCAGCTCGGTGAGGACGGGTGAAGATGTTCCCTAAGGTTGTTGACTGGCTCCCAGGGCTCACAAGACCCCCTGAGCTCCAAAGTAGCGAAGGACACAAGGACACTAGGCTGCACGGACAGGAGGTACCTAGAGAGTCCTAGAGATGGGAGGGAAGCCAGATGATTCTAGCTGTAAAGGGGAGAAAGAGAAAGCCTGCACAGAACGGACCACGAGTACTCAGGAGCCAACTGTGGGCACCTCTTCCCAGCTTCAGATGGAAGCTGGCGCAGATTCAACACGGAGGGACTGTTTTACACACCAGGACTGACAGACAAAAACCGCAGGGGCTGGCTTCTCCCTGGAGATCCTCTTATTAAACCCTCCCCTAAAGCATATGTGCTATTTATTGGCTGACACCCTGGGATATCGAGAGAAGGGCTGGCTGGGACCCCTCAGGGACAAAGACAACAGAACGTCACACCTCTGAGCTGTCACCTGTGTCCTGAGGTAGTCCTTTCATCTTTAGGGACCTCACTCAGGTAACACTGGATCCTTGGGCTCAAAAAAACAATTCAGGATGAGCCGGTAATGGAGTTTATTAAGAAGAGAAAGGCTCTCAGTGAAGAATCCTGCTTGTGAGTCCAGGTGTGAGCTTCTCGCGTTGCACGCTTAAGTGTCTTAGCATCAGAGATATATGACATTTTAGTAGCTCTGCAGCTACATCTCAAAAAAATTGTAGGAAACCTTCCACCCTCAGTAATGAGATTATTAGAAAGGTTCAAGGGGGCACTGAGATATGGGTGGCTGGAGGCTGGGAAGTCCATTAGAGGAGCTAGTGGCACCATGGTCAGGCAATGGCATAGGGAAGGCTCTGAGGAGAGAGCTCAGGCCAGAGAGAGACAGCACACCCAGAGGAATGGAATCCAGGGGGCAGAGTTGGAGGTTGGGGCCCTTATGGTTCTGAGGAAGACTCTCCAATTCTCCAGCAGGCCTCAGGGAAGGTGTGTGGTCACCGTACCTTTGATGCTTCTGAGCCTGCAAATTTGTTTCCCCAGGTGAGAGACCCGGACACCTGCAAGTCTGTTAGCTAGAGAGCCACAGACAGTGCCCTGCCAGCATCTATCCATCCGTAGGGCCGGGAAGAGAGGAGCAGTAACCTGGTCCAAGTTCTGAGAGTAGCTGCCCAGGTGCCTTGGGTGGGATTCCAATCAGAGGGCCTCTAAGGTTACATAAAGGAGTTGGGACACATCCTCAACTTAGTAGAAAGAATCTCTGGTGAGAGCCTGTGTAAGCTGTAGGCTTC